>JANAVB010008599.1:8734763-9183728 GCA_029216955.1 Iris pallida
TAAGCTAAAGAAATCAAAGGTCACTAGTAATAGTGCTTTGAAACCCCCCACAACTTGAGGTTGCTGCTGAATGGTTTTTCTCCCTCTTTATTTGGATGCATACATGGTACATTTTAAGTTAAACTAGTCCATAGTGCATGCTAAAAATAGTAAGAGCTGAATTTAAATTTAAATGAGGTAAAAAGGGTGATTTAGTGTGGGGAAAAATGGTGTTTGGTGTGTAGAAAGGTAGAGGAGGAGTGTGTGGTGTTGTGTATGAGTGATATAAGTTGGTTTGACTGAAAAGGCTAGTGCTGCATTCCTGGCATTAAGACTACACTAATGTATATTTTTTTCTTTCCAGAAATTGTTTTATTGATTTAATAATTATACAAATATTTTCAAACATAAAATTACTAAGTTAATCCTATCTAAATTTTAGGGTGTTTACAATCTACCCTCCTTAAAAGAATTGCGTCCTCGCAATTAAGAATTAAACTACTCTAGAAAATTATAAAGACATGGTAATCTAAGAGTAGTTCTTAGGTCATACCTGCATCCTCGAATAAATGAGGATAACACTGTCGTATGACGTCCTCTCGCTCCCAAGTAGATTCACCGGGGGAGTGATGCTTCCAAGCTACCCGAACCAGTCTGATCGTCTGGCCTCCAAGTGTCTTCTCACTAATATCCAGTATCCCAACTGGCTGCTCCTCATATCTCAAGCTCGGGCCTAATGTGATCACAGAATGATCAACTACGTGACTTGGGTCAGTCACATACCTCCTCAACTGTGAGACATGGAACACATCATGCACTCCCTCTAGAGATGGGGTAATGTAAGACGATATGCCACCTCACCGACACGCTCCAAAATATCAAAAGTTCTAATGTATCTTGGGCTCAACTTACCTCTGCTTCCCGAATCGAATAGTGCTCCGATTAGGTAAGATCTTCATAAACACATGTTCGCCTTCCTTGAACTCCAAAGGTCAGCGGTGTGTGTCAGCCTACTGCTTCTATCTGTCCTGAGTTGCACGAAGATGGCTCTGAATTTGTTTCGCCTTTTTCAACTGTCTCCATCACCAACTCTGGACCGAGTATCTGACGCTCACCCACGTCACTCCAACAGATAGGAGACCGACACTTTCTGTCGTATAACGCCTCAAAAGGTGCCATCTGGATGCTTGCCTGGTAGCTGTTGTTGTAGGAGAACTCTACCAGAGGCAAATGGTCTTCCCAAGACCCTCCAAAATTTAGTATGCATGACCTCAATGTATCCTCTAGGATCTGGATCATGCGTTCCGACTGGCCATCTATCTGTGGATGATAGGCAGTACTGAACTTGAGTCGAGTTCCCAAACTCTCTTGCATACTCCGCCAGAAATTGGAGGTGAATCGGGAATCTTGATCTGATACTATGCTAACCGGCACACCATGAAGTCTCACAATATGATGCATGTACACCGTGGACTGTCCAACTCTGAACGGCAAGAAATATGCCGACTTAATGAGTCGATCCACAATAACCCAAACTGCATCCTTTCCGCTGGGGCTCCTCGAAAATACCGTGATGAAGTCCATGGTGATATGTTTCCACTTCCATTCAGGAATGGGAAGTGGCTGTAACAAACCTGCAGTCCTTCGATTGCTCAGCCTTAACTTGCTGACAGACCAAACATTTTGCCACAAACCGTACAATTTCTTTTTTCTTCCCATGCCACCAATAGTACTGCCTCAAATCTCGGTACATTTTTGTACCTTCCAGATGAATAGAGTAAATAGAGCTAGGAGCCTCAGTCATCAACTCTTGTCTCAACTCCCCATTCGGAACATAATGGCGATCCTTGCACCTTAATGCCCCGTCCTCATGGATTCGAAGTCCCGTCTGTATGCCGGCTTTCGTCCTCTCTTTAAGTCTCCGGAATCTTGCATTTGTTAGCAATGTCGCCTTGATCCTTTCCACTAGTGATGATTTAACCTTGAGGTTAGCCAACTGCCCACTCTGTCCTGGCAAAATAACCTCTATCCCGAGTTCTTGAAGGTCTTCTAGTAACTGGGGCTGTGGGCTTCCTGCTGAGAGCATCCGCTACAACGTTAGCCTTGCCCGGGTGATACTATAATTCTATGTCATAATCGATCATCAACTCTAGCCAGCGCCTCTGTCTCATATTGAGCTCCTTCTGAGTAAAAACATACATCAGACTCTTGTGATCAGTAAAGATCTCAACTCTCGCTCTGTAATGATAGTGCCTCCATATCTTTAATGCAAATATCACAGCAGCTAACTCAAGGTCATGTGCAGGGTAGTTCTTCTCATGAACTTTCAACTGTCTCGATGCGTAGGTGATGACTTTGCCATGTTGTATCAAGACGCATCCCTATCCACTCCCTGATGCATCACTATAAACAACAAACCCTCCTGATCCTGAAGGAAGCGTCAGAATCGGAGCTATTGTCAACCGCTTCTTCAACTCCTCAAAGGCCTTCTGACATTCCTCCATCCATAAAAACTCTTGGTCCTTATGCGTCAACCGTGTCATAGGCTCTGCAATTCTTGAAAATTTTTCTACGAACCTCCGATAATATCCGACAAGTCCAAGAAAACTTCTCACCTCTGGAACTGACGTAGGTGTAGTCCATGTCTCTATTGCAGCAACCTTCTCTGGATCTATTGAAAGTCCTTCTCCCGAGATGATATGTCCCAAGAAAGGCACCCTATCCATACAAAACTCGCATTTACTGAGTTTAGCGTACAACTTCTCTCTTCTCAACGTCTCCAGTACAATTCTAAGATGCTTCTCGTGCTCTTCATGACTCTTGGAGTATACTAAGATGTCATCAATAAATACAACCACGAACTTGTCCAAGTACTGGTGAAAAATTTTGTTCATTAAACTCATAAACACAGCTGGTGCGTTGGTTAAACCAAACGACATGACTAAGAATTCATAGTGCCCATACTTGGTCCTGAAAGCTGTCTTCGGTATATCCTCCTTCCGCACTTTGATATGATGGTAGCTAGATCTGAGATCAATCTTTGAGAATACACAAGCATCACTCAATTGATCGAACAGATCATCAATGCGTGGCAAAGGATACATGTTCTTGATTGTTACAACATTCAGTGCTCTGTAATCAATACACAGGCGTACCGTCCCATCCTTCTTTGGCACAACAAAATAAACTGTGATATTCGGACAATGGATTCAAGCATGATGCAAGTCAAGGAATTAAGTTTTGATTGCGATATAAAGGTCAAGAAAGTGTCAACTTGTGGATGAGATCCTAAAAGTTTATTCTATCCTAGTTGCAGGCTTTCTCGGTTCCTCAATTGAAACCGAAGCAATATTACTAGACCTGCATGGGCAACCAAAAAAACCATGTCACGCCCAAGTCCCAAAATACCAAGGGACTAGCCACGTGGCAATGGCCAGCAGTACAACTCCAATGGGCAAACCCAATTTAATGGACCCGTTAGAGTGCACCTAAGCTGTATTAAATATAAGTAATAGTCCAGAATATTTACCACAGTATGTAAATCTAATCTCATCCACAGAGCACAGTCACAATAAAAGATGATAATACAACCAAGATAATAAAATAGATAATGTCCATCAGCAAGTCCAAATAGGTAATGTCTCGGGGAATAACCCATCACAATAAAGGAAAGAGAAATAATATCAACTACAATTGTTCAGAAGTCCAAGTCCAAATATAAATAACATGAAGCATAATAACTAAATAGATAACTGAATACTCAGAAGAAATCCTCTGGCACAACCTCGTCTCCTGGTGCAACTACTGCTCCCACTTCAGCTCCTGTCCCATAAACCTCGGGATAAACCTCCTCTGCTATACCAGGGGACATAATCCAGATCCAGGTCCTCAGGGACACTACAAGGTACAATAAACACTCAAGTCAAAAGTAAACAGTAATAAGCTATGACAGGGATAAACAACCAACTGTGTGTAATGCAAGTGAGAGTATGGTATCGTACCCCGGGTTGGTACTCACGGACTCATCCGTATGCTAGACAGTACCCTCTAGGCTCCGTATAGGGGAACCCAAGGATGGTAAATGTATATATATAGTAAATAATAGAACGCGCCCAGAGCACGAAAAAGACTCTCCCCTCCCAATGGAACCTCACGTCTCAACTCATGACACGCAAGATTATGACCTCTATCTATCAGTATAACTCGTAGTAACTATAGGCAACATCACTATATCATGCAACCTGTAGCCTATGCAGAGTCCATGTACCACGAATAAGTCGAGAAAGAACTCTGTAACATGATGGTCGTGTCAAGTGTCCTATGGGAAAATGTGCAAGAATACTTGCACAAGTCATGGGATCGTAAGTATGACACTCTAGCTACGATACTCGACTCCTCGGAGGACGTCGGTAACCGAATCTGGTTCGGACACAAAGTATCGTAAATCGGCCCTAGTGTAAACAGCTACAATATCCAACCACATAAATATAATATAAATGAAATACAGTACACAGCTCAGAATTGAAAACAACTTGGCAATGGTACACTTGCCTGCTTTCGGTTGCTGCAAATGAGCTGTTCCAATGCCAACTGCCGAAGATCCCGTGGATCCCAAGAAACCTATATATATATATATATATATATATATATATATATATATATATATATTTTTTTTTTTTTTTTTTAATATATATAAATTAAAGAAGACTCTTAACAATAAGAATAATATGGTACGCATTAGAAATCATCGCGCAGAGACATACTTGACAAATTCGCAACAACTTCCAACGTCACAAGATTATGCGTACTTGCAACCTTGACGTCCGATGTCCCATACAAACTTATAAATGAGATCATGGATACATCTATATACTCATATATGTATATTTAAATCACGAACTTATATATACATATACACAATGGTTGAGAATTGCACCATTACACACCTATCAGCTATCAAGTATTAAGGCTATTAAAACATGGATTAAAACCACTTAGTATTCTGAAATTTAAAAATATTAAAATCTGGAATTTAATTAAATATCGAAAAACTCATATCTCATAAACTTTTACGAGATTAACATCTCACACAAACTATGTTGGAAGTTCACAACTAGTTGTACAACAACTAGTCTAATATTACACCCTCAAAATACGCATCCAAATATCATTTAATATTCTGAAAAATATAATTAAATTCTGAAATTTAAACATAAAAATCTGGAATAAAAAATAAACATGCCGAAAAGTTCAACCCAATATCCAATTCTTGCAACATATGCACAACTACTCGTAGGGCGACTAGACGATTATGACGGCCTCTATACATGCAATATCTCATCATGAAAATTCTGGAAAAATAGATTTTTAATTCTAAAAAAAATAGTTTCATATCAAACAAGCACCTAAACATTAAAATAAAACACCCGATTTCATCTATGGCATTGTTCATTGGCTTTGCATCAACTTGGAAGGGTTTTGATTATGAAATAATAGGATTTTTCTCATGCATGGGATCACGAATTTAGTACATAATGTTGACATGAATTTTGCATGATTTGATTAAGAAAAAAAAGATCGAAGAACAATAAATTGAAAGCTTATCCGAAATCGATTACGGCGGGGACTAGTTTTGCGTTTCCCGCTCGTAGGAGAGTCGGATGGACTCGAAACCACTTGGAAATTTTTGGGGGATGCCTTGGCCACGTGGAGAGGATGTTCTCGTGCTCGGGAAGGGGTTTTAGAGGTCATGGAGGTGCTGGAATTACAGCAGCAGGTGAATGTATGTTGAGATACTTCGATTATCAGATTTGTACATTTGTTTCCTCTTCACGGTTTCACTTTCTTTCTTCATGTATATATATTCTTTCTTTCTTTATTTATTCATGTATATATATATATATATATATATATATATATATATATATATATATATATATATATATATATTCCTTTAAATTATACTTGTGTATATATAAGTATATATAGTGTATTGCCATGGTTGTGTTTATATCCATTTTGTCTCAGTTTTTGGACCCCAGTAGTAGCCCTCATAGACACACCCACACACAACCCTCTTTTCATAAGTAAGTATATATATATATATATATATATATATATATATATATATATATATATATATATATATATATATATATATATATATATATATATATATATATATATATATATATATATATATCCTTTAAATTAGACTTGTGTATATATAAGTATATATAGTGTATTCCCATGGTTGTGTTTATATCCATTTTGTCTCAGTTTTTGGACCCCAGTAGCAGCCCTCATAGACACACCCACACACAACCCTCTTTTCATAAGTAAGTTATATATATATATATATATATATATATATATATATATATATAAATTTTTTTTTAAGTTATATATATATATATATATATATATATATATATATATATATATATATATATATATATATATATATATATATATTTAGATATATATAAGTGTATGCTTGTGAATGTAACCTAGGAAGTATTGGGACAGATTAGGATCGACCCAAGAGCCTAGTTTAGTCGAGTTGACCGACAAGTTGACCAAGTTGACAAAAGTCAACTTTGGGTTAAACTTGATCCAAATCGACTCAAACGAACTCGGAATGACTTGTAAACTTGTGTGTGACCTAAAAATTAGTAAACCGACTGGTTGACTTAGTGTTGACTAGGTTTGACCATAGTTTACCTTGTTTGACCAGAGTTGACCAATGTTGACTTTGACCTAGAAGGACTTAGAAGCTTCTAGAATTGCATTGTAGCCCTTTCTTATAATATGTTAGACCATGTTGTGACTTGTGGTTACCATAAATAGGTTTACATCACTCCAGTTCAGTTTCATATCCTCATTAGCAGCTCGGATTGTCGGGCAAGTGCATTCTCTGATAGTTCTTTCATTTACTTGTCAAATTTTATATTTCAATTTTAGTCAGTTCTATTTGATTCTCATTTACAAATGGGAAATGTTTGGTTTACAACCACACATTTACAACCTTCTTACAACTTACACCCATTTGCTGACATGTGGGCCAGGCCACCACCTGGCCCACATGTCAGAAAATAGGTGGGTAGTTGTAAGAAGGTTGTAAATGTTTGGTTGTAACTGTAGCATTGCTCTTTACAAATATGAATTGATATTTTTTGGAATTCATGTATACGACACACATACCTTACTTGTCTAGTCTCTATTACAAGAACTACTACAAGCATCACCTACAAGTACTTTCATGTTCTGGCTAGATTTATTCTCGATTTACGTATCGTGTTATGGATTCTATAACGACCATAGTTTATATTTCGTATTTTGGTATACGTGTACGTATTTTAACTCATGTTGCCTGTCTCATTGCATGGTTATTTTGGCATTTTATTTGCTTAGTTCGGTCCGGTTTGCTTGGATCGGCTTAGTTCGATTTTGCATATGGACCAACCCCACCTACCACCCTTCTTTTTCCTTTATTAGCCGCCCTTCCTCTCTCTCTCCTCATTTACTTCTTCATTAACTCTTCTTCTTCTTCACCATCACTCTCCACCTACCAGAGAGAGCCTAGGCAAGTGCAGCTTGCTTCATGGAGGAACTCAGTTTTTATTGTTCCATTGTCTTCCTCATGAAATTCTAAGACACTTTAGTACTTAGCATTTTTAATTTCCATGGTTTATTTCTTATAGATCTAAGCTTCTTGTATTTTCAGATTTCTTGTGTTTTGATCTATCTAACCTTATTATTTTCAAGTTTTGATGGTTCCATATTATAGAAAATTTCTTTCTGCCCCATTTTCACCTATGAAAGTCCGAATTCTGACCTTGAATGAAGGTTTAATGGAGCTTGGAAGCCATGGCATTCCTTAGTTCTTCTTCTCGAAAAGTGGAGAAGAAGAATAGTGACTGACCGTATGGATTTTCATGCGGCAAGTTTTCCCTGGCCGTATAGCAGTCTCAGCCGTATGGCAGTTTCGGCCGCATGGCCTTGGCCGTATGGCTCTGCTTGACCTTAGCCGCATGAACTCCCGTATCCTTCAGCTGCATGAACTTCTGCTTCTTCAGCCGCATGGCTTGGTTGGCCTTGGCTGCATAGCTATCCTTGGCTCATAGCCGCATGAACTCGTTCCCTTAGCCGCATGACCCTCATTTGGCCCTGTCGCATGAACCCCACAGCCGTATATGCCTGTATCCCCCTTCCGCATGCGCCCGTCCTCCTTTCAGCCGCATGAACTCCTGCTCCCATAGCCGCATGGCTTGACTTAGCCGCATGGCGTTGGTTTCCTAGCCGCATGAGCTTGCCCTCCCACTGCCGTATATGCCCGTTCCCTTTCCGCCGCATTGTAATACCCGTAGTTTGTATTGCATATTTTGGAATACGTGTACGTATTTTGACTCGTATACATGTCTCCTTGCTTGGTTTATTTAGGCATTTCATTGCTTGGTTCATCTTGGTTCGATTCGGCTTGTTTGGCTTGGTTCGGTTATGTTGGGAACCAACCCCTACCTACCACCATCATCATTTATTAACCCCACCCCCTTTCTCTCTCCTCATTTACTTTTCTTCTTCTCCACCATTACTCTTCACCTACCTGAGAGAGAGGGAGAGCTTAGGCAAGTGCATCTTACTTTATGAAGGAACTCAAGTTTTATTGTTCTAATCTCTTCCTCACAGCATTCTAAGACACTTTAGTACTTAGCATTTTTAATTTCCATGGCTCATTGCTTGTAGATCTAAGTTTATTTTATTTTCGGCTTTATTGGGTTTTGATCTATTAGTTGAAGAATTTATGGAGCTAGGGAGCCATGGCTTGTATGGTTCTTCTTCTCGGAAGAATGGACAAGAAGAACAGTTCTCAGCTGCATGATCCTAGCCGCATAAACTTAGCCGTATAGCCTTTATGCGACAAGTTCTCTTCCTGGCCGCATAGTCTTTGCTGCATGACTTGGTCGCATGGCATTGCTTGGACCCAGCCGTATGAGAGCTAATCCCTTCAGCCGCATGAAATTCCCAGTCGCATAAGGCTTAACTCCCCGAGCCGCATAAGCCTGAACTTTCCTCGCCGCATAAGGTCCATTCCCTGGCCGCATAAGCCTTTTCCCCCTTCAGCCGCTTGAACTTTTGATCCCCCGAGCCTCATGGACTTGAACTTCCAGCCGCATATGATCCCCAGCCGCATGTGACCCATTCATTCCCAGCCGCATGAGCCCGATTCCTATCAGCCGCATATGCCCGCCCACCTGAACCGCATGAGCCCGTATTTCCCGAGCCGCATGAGACTCTCTCCCTTGCTGCATGACTTGCTCCCTTTTTATTATATTAGAATGTTACAATTATGCTTATAACTTGGGTCCCTTGATTACATGCTTGTACTATGTAATTTCTACATGTTCTCTCTGATCACGATAGAGGCCCGTAGTGGTGCACTCTTGACAAGTAACATGAACATGATAGTGGCCCGTCGTGGCTTACACTTGACAAGAAAACCTGACATAATATACCTTGATATGCTGTTGCGACGGCTAGCCTGACATGAAAAGTATGAACGACCTGGACACCGTGGACGATTGTGCTTGTACAAATGAACCCGTCTTGTCTTGCATCATGTCTAGGACAGGGAACCCTGAGTACCACGGTCAGGGGTACCTATTGAAATGGACTAGGGCTAATAACTAGAATAACACAGTAGTCATGAAGAGATTTTCCTGCTACAGGCAATCCCGTTATCTGGGTGCCCCACCTGGGATCTGTAGCCTGCCGTCGAGTAGGGCACATTTCCAGCACACTGTCATGTGTTGCACCCTCCAAGCTGCTTAAGGGTACATGCATTTTCTGGATGATGTACCCACTTGAATTAAACCCCTAATTGCGTCCGGATAGCCTGGATGGTCGGCAGGGCTTGTGGCTGTTGGAATAATCTCGCTGTATATTGCTAGCAACTAGGCTTGTGATAACCCTAGTTAGTTAAAGTATCAAGCCGTACTTATTGCTTGGCCGTGAATGTTGGATGGAGTCTACTCAGTCTAGTCTTGTCCTGATCTTGCAAAAGATTGTTACATATTCGGAATGCTTGTATTTACCTCATCGATAAAAGGTGAGAAACCAAGTTCCGTTCAGATGAAGGGTTACAATCTCGGTCCTTGTTTGGTTTACGGGTTGTAACCTGGTTATCTGAATAGTTCTATGGATATCTCATCGTATATCATCCTGGTTTCATATATTCAGTTCTTACTATTTATTTATACTCTTGTGCTAATTGCTGATTTTAGTTCCTAAGTGAAGTCTCCTTTGTGGCACTTGCTCTTTCTGGGATCTAACCCAGCTGTTTTGTATAGCCAGTTACCGGAGCAGCTCTAGAGGATCTACCGACCTTCCAGCCAGATGGTGACCACTAGACGAAATCCTGGCAACGAGTGGGTTTATTTTGGCTCTCCCACTCTATTATAAACATATTCTTTTGAGGCGTTTAGCCAACGAGCACGTGTTAGCTCAATTGTACTTTACTTACTGTTTGCCTATGGGCTGTAACATGATTGACAAATCCTAGGGTTGATCATGTATGACTGAAACTCTTGCTAGTTTTTACATTTTGTAATGACCAGCTTCATGGTCAGCCAAATATGTAATGTATGGGATGCCTTACTATTGTATATTTGATGCTCTAAAATCTTGTGACTGTTATTACTTGCTTGAGATTGAGACAATAGGCTTGTTCATGACCATAAGAGACTGATGGATTGTAGTTAAACCCTTATATATCTAGAGAGCCGTGACCGTATAGTGAGGTGGATTCCATTTCATTATACGTAGCTGGCTATGTATGCCCCCGCTCTCCAGTATTCTGGTTCTGGGGCATTACATGGTTTAAGTGGTGGCCCATGCAAGGTCTTGTGAATCAAGATATGTGAGGGTTTACCGAATAGATGTCTCAATCAGTACTCGCCCTTGATCTCTGCTCATGCTCTCTAAATCCCAGAATTCTTGGCCTGATCACATGTTTGCATCTTTGATCTATCCTGGTCCTTTCTTATTGTTCCCTATGTCGTCTTCTTCAGCGGCATTGTTCCTGGACCTGCCGATCAGCGAGGCGGAGCACCTCCCGTGGACCAGCAGCAACCTGGGGATCAAGTCCAGCATTCAGGAGTAGCTTCCAGAGTCATGCCTACTGGAGGAGAGCCACCAGTCCAGCCAGTTCAACCTGCAGAGCCTGATAATGGGACCTTGGTGGGTCTCATCAGGATATTGTTAGCTTCTCAGGATCGTCGAGGAGATGCCTTGTACCAGGCAGTGACCGATGCCTTGACCAGAGGAGGTTGTAGAAGCATAGAAAATATCAGAATAATGGTCCATGCGGCTCTGGGTAGGAAGCCCATACGGCTCACACAGGAGCTGCCTTATGCGGTTCAAAAGAAGACTCTCAGTCCCATGCGGCTCGGGAGTGCATGCGGTTCAGCAGGAATATGCGGCTCGATCGACGCCACGTGTCCCCTTGTGATCCTTCCCCACAGCTGGCCATTTGAGTAGTGGCCTCATTTAATGCTCTGACACGACTCAACGGCTGTGACGGCCCTGATATAAAGTGTTATAATGGTCCTGCCATAATGACAGACACTTCGGGAGAAGAAAAAAATCTCTGACCAGATCCGTCAGAAGTCCCAGATTGCCACGTGGCAATCAGCCATATGCGGCCCACCGAGAGCCCAGTCCCTGCGGTCCAACACAACGATGTACATGCGGCTCCCTGAGAACCCATTCCCTGCGGCTTAATACAACGTTAGCTCATACGGCTCACAGAGACTATACATATGCGGCTTATTGAGAGTTCGTCCCCTGCGGCTCAATGAAGCATTGTCCTATGCGGCTCACGAAGAGTATCTCCCTGCGGTTCAAGGGTTGCCTATCCTATGCGGCTCTGGCAGGACCCACAATTAAAACACGTGGTATTGGATCAATCAAGGATTTAACCGAATCCCAACAAGTATATTTGACATCATCGTCATAATTACTGAGATCAGGGCATATCATTTATCATCAAGCCAATGGGACACGTGGCGAGCAATCAGACAATGGCATAATCAATCACGAAGATTTAAAGCAGTTAACATTAATTGCTCATAAGATTCGGTGCTATCCGCATTAATGGCCTAGATTCATTATGATCAGGATCAAGGGTTCAAATAGATTGAAGGAGCGCCGACATTCCAAACAAATGATCATTAGCAAACCCTAATGATCACACCCCACTCTTATAAATAGCCAGCATCATTCCCTTGCAAAGAAACCCCCGGGCAACAAAAGAATAAAAAAAAAAGAGACAGATATACAGAGAGAGCTCCCCCTTTTTAATAATCACAAAGAGAGAGAAGCCAGGAGAGCAACACGAGGAGAGCAAGAAGAGCATTTCTTCGTCAACACCAAGCAGATCTTCCCCGAGCCAAGGCTGCGTACCGATCGTCCAAGGAGTAAGGCAGAGCGGCCGTCGCTTTCTCGAGCCTCTATCGTCACCCCCCAGAATCAAAAATAAACAATTGTACTTAGACTGCTGTACCTAGGTTTTCGTCCCTAGGCTTTCTTTGTACAAGCGAGTTTGTAACGTGAAGTAAAAGTCCGGTCCTCTGATAATTATTCTGTTCTTTTATATTTCATGGCAAACACGATGCGACTCCGCTGGGGACAAACTTCTCCACGGCTGTGGAGTTGGTGACGCAATCGGATGCAGCCAAACTTGGCTCCACACAACAGAAGATGGTCGTCCGCTTCGACCAACAGGCGTTCGAAGAGATGCCCTCTGAAGGCAGCGCTGGCCCGGTCCAAAAGCACACCCACACCACGAAGGCTCGCAAAGAGTGGAGGCCAAAATCATTTTCTCCTCCTCAAGCCCTCGATGGGATACCCTCTGTTGCTCAAGACGGCGAGAAGGACTCTCCTGCGATCCCACTTCAGACCGTAGACAACTCTGCTGTCCCCAAGTCCGACAGAGGAAAACACTATGATGCTGGACTTACAGGGGCAAAGAGGAACTCTACGCGATCCGAGCCGCAGAAGGGTATTAGCCGCAGGGAGAAAGCCCATGCGGCTACATCCGCCAACCGTATGAAGAAAACTCATGCGGCCACTTCTGTCAGCCGCATAACTTATGCGGCTACAGTTTCCAACCGCATGGATGAGACTCATACGGCTATTAAAGTCAATCGTTTGCAGAAAACCCATGCGGCCACAGATGCCAACCGCATGCGGTCAGCCTGCACGGTCGTGACTCCTAGCCGCATAAGAACTCATCTGAAGACAGAAGATAACCGCATGCAAGCAACCTGCACGGTTTCCAATCCCAGCCGCATGGCATCCGCTCTATGCTCCTCTCGATCAGTTTTTGACCGTCTCTCGTACGGCCCGAACCCTGATGATTCTCTGGATGATAAGCCAGACTTTGTGATATTCAACTTGGACTCTTCCTATTATGCACCCACAGGTGCTAAGAAGAAGAAGTCTAGGGCAGCGCGGGCTCATCAAGCCCAGACAGCTGCCCCAACCTCTGACTATCGGGGCGTCCCGCTGATTATCACGCGGGCCTCTGATGGGAAGTTGTATAGAACCGCTCAAGTCCAGTCCCCAGCGGCAAACGGACAAAGTGGTTCCTCTGACCTGCGTGAGGCTATCCTCCACAAACGCAAGGAAAGAGAAGGGGCCTCGGCGTGCAAAGAGTCCTCACGTGGACGCCATTGCACCCAGATCATCGTCAACTGCTGCTGCAACAACACGGCAGTGACGAAAGACCGGCCGTCTATCTTCCAAAGATTACAGCATCCGAGCTCGGAGGACGAAGCACCTCCTGTTGTCTCCTGCAATTCCACTCAGAAAGTCCCCGCCGAGGGGAGAGGAAAGAAGACAAGCATCTCTAGCCCAAAGATATCAATCACTACAGCTAAGAAATTGTCGGCTAAACGGTTGTCCTCCACCGGAGTATACCAACACACCCGTTCGAAGACAAAATCTGCTGCAACAGGAGATTCATCGTCCCCGACCCTGGGGGTCGTAGGAGCTGGGGGTAGTACTCCTCCGAACGTCCACAATAATCCGATGTTTCAAGGAGACGAGCCCGGAGAAACAACCCTCCCATCAGGTACAACAGATGCTGATGTCCCCGAGGACATCCATGACTCTCAAGATGAAGTAAGCTCCGAAGCTGGGGTTACTGTTCCCTCCGAGTCCGAACCCGAAGAGAACATTCCCACCTACCCCGATGATTTCTCGATGCACGGGTATGACTCAGAGGACACATTCTCCACCGTCCCTTACGTCACTCCTCACGTAAGGACGGTATTCATGACGGACAACAATCAAGGTGGTTCCAGTGATCGCCAACGTATCGACACTTTGGAGGCCATACTGCACACCTTGGTCAAGTCTGTGGACGAGATTAAAGCGGCTCTTCCTACTCTACAAGGAGTGACACCTGGCCAGACAAGTGTGGGTCCCGCAATCAACGTAGATTCAAATTCAGCGGCACCGAACCCGGGCAATAATCCTCCCGAGATAACGGCCCCTACCGCGATAGATGAGGCCCGAGAAGTAAGAAGAGAGGTTCAGGAACTCCGAGAAATGTTCTACGCCCGAGAAAACTCTCAAGACCTTAGAATACGGCAACCTGCATATCCCGCTGAATGGAGGGATGTTCCGTTCCCACCGAGATATAAGCCGTTCAATATCAACCCCTATGATGGCAAGACTTCAGCAAGTCGGTACATCACTTACTTTGAGGTCACGACCGACCATCTGCCCCATGACGACGCTATCCTCACGCGGTTATTCATTGGGGCATTGGAAGGAGTCGCCTTCGATTGGTACCGCAACCTGCCAGACAATTACATCCACTCCTTCGCTGGCTTCAAGCGCTTGTTCTTGGAGAGGTTCTATGAGGTAGGGCAGGACGTTACAATGTCTACCCTCATGGATGTCGTCCAAGGAGAGAAATAGCTGACAAGAAATTACATTGAGCGGTTTCGTCAAACCGCAATGAAGTTACCATCTGGCAACCCGGACTCTTCCTTGATCAAAATTTGCCAAAAGAGACTACTCCCAACAATTAGTCTCTGGATGGGCGAAAGTCAATTCAAGGACTGGAAGGCTTTTATCATCAGTGCTACAAGTGCCGAAGAACGATTAAAGAAGGCTCGCCAACTAGGATTGCACATCTCGGAGGGAGAGAACAAAGGCAAGCATCCCAACACCAGCAACGACAATGGGGGTAACCCCTCCAACAACCGGGACAACAGAGACAAGCAGGCCATGGTGACCGATACAGCCCAGAAGCCAGAGTCACAACCAGCAGACAAACAATGGCCTCAAATCACTTACTCTTTTGAAGATGGCCACGTCAAGCCTATTTTGGACATGCTTATACAAGGAGATAGAATTCAGCTTCCTCCGCCAAGACGAGAACCTCGGCCGGCTGATCTGGAGAACCCGAAGTTCTGCCATTACCACCGCTACGTCCACCATGCTACACATGACTGCTACCAACTAAAACGGTATATCCAAAACCTCATCGATTCGAACGCTCTGGCCATCGATTTCAAGGAGGTAACCGTAGCAGCCAACATAGTATCTGTACAATTCGACAGCTTCCCTCCAACAGAGACTCAAGACGGTGTTATACCCATCCCTCTGGCAACGATGGAAATTGCTAATCTTTCGCCTGCCCGTGATCAAACTTCCGATCTAGTACCCCTCACCACATCACGAGAGAAAATTATGTAGGTCCATCCGGACCTAGTCCACGAGGTGACTCAGCCTACTCTACCTTCTAAGAAGAGAAGTGGAAAAGTCAGATCCTGCCGCACCGTCTCGGCAGATGAAGAAGAAGTCTCGGCCGTCACTACTCGATCTGGAGCACAAGCCCAACCGATGGCCGAAAACTCGACTGATGATCACCCTCCAGCCACCATTGACGCTCCAGGGCCTCCTCAGCCTCCGGCGACCGACAAGCCTAGGCCGAAGGAGACTCGCTTTGACAAGTCACTCTGGAAAGAGACACCTCAGGGGCTGGAAAGGCCCTACAACTTCGACATCTTGGCACAATTGGCTAATACACCGGCCAAATTGTCCTTATATGAACTCCTGAGGCTCTCGAAGGATGTCCGCACGGCTTTGAGTGATGCGCTCCAAAATGCCGACGCATACTTGGCTCAGGTCAACCTCACGGGAGATAACCAACCTGCAGATCTCCAAGATAGTGCGTGTACGGGAGCAATGCCCAATATCGTCTTCTCTCCGCAGGACATGCTCATCAAAACTAACCTGCACGATCGCCCATTGTACTACACCGGATACATCGGCGATGTAAAGGTGGACCGAATGCACATTGATCCTGGGTCATCCATAAGCATCATTCCGAATGGTCTGCTACATCATCTTCGTATTCCAATGCATCGTCTGACACCTACAAGCACCGCCATTAGCGGTTTCAATTCGGGTAGGAGCTACCCAATAGGGAAGATTCGTTTGAAGTGTCAGATTGGCGATCTCCAATTTGAAGTCACCTGCTACGTCATAGATGTCGACACCTCTTACAACATCTTTTTGGGGCGGCCTTGGGTACACGATTACATGATCGTGCCTTCCACGCTGCACCAATGCTTCAAATATGTCGATAAGCACGGCTTCGTGAGGACAGAGTTTGCTGATATCGATCCCTTCAAAGGGGTCGAATCTTATTACTCAGACTCCTATTTGTACGAAAAATCAAAGAAGCACCTGGTCGAAGAAGATGTGCAAGCTCATACCAAGACGGCCACAGGGTCAGAAGAACCTCTAACGATCCACCTCCAGGCTCGCAAACCAGGCAATTCTGCACCCCTTACGGCCACTCTGCGTAAGGACGCAATTAGCCTCTCGGCACAGGAAGAGCAGTTGAGAATCCGGCTGCCAAGGTCCGGCCAAGCGCCGAGACCCACAACAGGGCCACTTACCATCAGACTGCCAAGAGTCGGTCAACCCCAAATGGAGAAGCTCAAACCCTTCGATAGACCGCTGACGATACGACTTCCCAGGAAGGGTCGTCACCCCGATGCGAGGTCTGACACTTCTAGCGAACCAGCCACTCCTCGCCCCACATCAAGTACCAAACTGGGGGTTGCTAGTCTACCAACAACTCCACGATCTGCTCCGCCAGTTGAGCCTCTGAAGATCAAGCTGACTAGGTCGCCCTCTCAGTCTTCATTTATACAGGGGGTAGCCGAAGAAGAACCGAAACTAGCCAAGTATGTGGCTGCCCACTCCGATGCCCCCTCCGCAGATGATGTAATCCCTCTCGAGAAGATATCTTATTTTATCAATAAAGGGCTATCTTTGAACTACATCGAGCTCAATAAGCTATGTACAATGTATGCTATGGACCACGGTATAGGCACTCACCTACACACACAAGTGACAAATGTATATACCGCGATCCAGCTTACTCTGGCAGAAAACGCTTACCGAATATTCGAGGGAGGGGACCACCCAATTATCTTCAGCCGGAAAGACGATACGTACCCCCTCACCACAAAAGAAGTCGATCTTGGATCAGATGCCGGGAGACTGCCTCTGTATCTTTATAGCCCCCAGTCCAAATACCTCATACAGAAACAAGGATATGATCTGGAGACTACACCAGGTTTGAATTACGGTACTGGACGGCGACTACCTTTGAAGCCCCCGGTACCGTCCGGTAAGTCACGGGACTACTATAGCAAAACTCGATGTAGACTAGGATATATAACTCCCACAACGACCCCCGAGAGTTCAGATAAAGAATGTGACTGGCAGTCACATTCAACCGGGTCACCAACTTCCGACTCGGATACCAGCATCGGAGACATATTCAGACAGGTCCTGTCAGTCAACATGGCATTCGCCGACGCTTACGAAGAAGACGAGGACATTCCTGAAATCCTCGAGCTTGAGCCGTGGGGCCAACAGCTGGACGCCCAATAGGAAAATCGGTTCGAACAGAGAGAACCTCCTACAGAAGATGAAGTTATGCAGGTCGACCTCGGCAGCGAGTCCTCTCCAAAGCCAATATTTGTCAGTAAGAGTTTAACAGAAGAAGAGCGAGAATCACTGCTGGAACTTATCAAAGAATATATTGATGTATTTGCATGGAGTTACGAAGACATACCGGGATTAGACCCCGATATCGGTCTTCACAAGCTCAACAACGGCCAGATGCAAAGCCAGTCAAACAGCAACAACGACGCTTCCGCCCAGGCGTCATGGACACAATCGAAGCCGAAGTCAACAAACTAATAGCCAGCGGCTTCATTCGCGAGGAGCAACATCCTGACTGGGTCGCTAACATAGTTCCGGTCCTTAAGAAGAATGGGAAGATCCGAATCTGCATCGACTTCCGTAATCTAAATGAGGCATATCCGAAAGACGAATTCCCTCTCCCCATCACAGACATTATGATCGACAACACATGCAGCTTTGAATGTATGTCATTCATAGATGGATTCTCGGGGTACAATCAAATCAAAATGTCTCCCGACGACGAAAAACATGCGTCATTCCGAACACCGATTGGCACATACTGCTACACAGTCATGCCATTCGGTCTAAAGAATGCTGGAGCCACATATCAGCGAGCCATGAGTATTATTTTCAGAGAAAATTTGTGCAAGATAGTGGAATGCTATGTCGACGATATCGCCGTCAAGAGTCGCCGTAAGGAAGATCATCTGCAAGACCTGAGGACGGTATTCGACCTGATGCGAGCCCACAATCTGAAGATGAACCCTACGAAATCGTTCTTGGGCGTATCCAGCAGGAAGTTCTTGGGCTTCATCATCACTGCACGGGGTATCCATGTAGACCCTGAGAAAACGAAGGCAATCATGGAGATGGGTCCCCCGAGAAATCTCCGCGAACTTAGAGGCCTCCAAGGGAGGCTAGCTTACATCAGGAGGTTCATTTCTAACCTCTCCGGGCGATGCCGACCGTTCACACACCTCATGAAGAAAGGAGTATCATTCGTATGGGACGAGGAATGCCAGCGTGCTTTCGACAGCATCAAAGAATATTTATCAAATCCTCCAGTGTTGGTAGCCCCAGTCCCTGGAAAACCATTCCTGCTCTACGTACGAGCAATGGAACACTCCCTTGGTACCCTGCTGGCACAAAACAACGACACAGGCTACGAGCAGGCCATATATTACCTCAGCCGAATGATGATTGGGCCAGAGCATCGATACACCGCTGTGGAGAAGGAGTGTCTCGCCCTGGTATTCGCCATTCAAAAGACGCGGCACTATGTCACAGGGCAAACCATACATATGATCTCACGGGTCAACCCTCTCAGAGTCCTCATGACTAAACCAGGGGCACTCAGCTCTCGCCTCGCTACATGGGCAATATTGCTGTCCTCCTATCATATAATCTTCGTCCCATAAAAGGCTGTCAAGGGTCAACCCTGGCAGACTTTTTGGCAGCCCATCCAGGATCGGAGTCATCCAGAATATACGAAGAGATCCCAGATGAGGTCGCCGATTCGAATACAACCACCCACGATAGCATATGGCGGATGTTCTTCGATGGCGCTTCAAGAACCGGACCCAAGGGAAACATCGTCGTTGGGGTCGGAGTAGTATTGATCTCTCCTACCGGGCTAGTGATCAATCGCGCCTACTCTCTCACGGAACCCTGCTCTAACAGTATGGCCGAGTACAACACTTTGGTCATTGACCTCCAACTTGCAAAAGAGCTGGGGGTAGAATATCTTGAAGCATACGGCGATTCGCAATTAATCGTCAACCAGATTCGGGGGTCGTACGAAGTCCGCCATGAAGACATGATCCCCTACCACCAAATTGCAATCAATATTATCTCATCGTTTGAAGGATTCTTCATCGAGCACGTCCCCAGACTCCAAAATATCGAAGCCGATGCCCTAGCAGGCCTTGCCGCTTCCTTAGCAGTGCCGAACCAAGCTCATCATTCGGTTGACGTGATAGGCCACGAACTGGTCTGTCCCAAGAACAATGTTCAATTCGTGGCAAGCTATTCCGTCCAGACGGTCGACGAGACACCAGACTGGAGACAGCCGTTTATTGACTTCGTCGTATACGACATCCTCCCAGAGAATCCAAGGAAAGCCACCTCCATCAGACGTCGTTCACTCAGATTCTTCTACGACACAGAGACAAAGATGCTGTACCGACGATCCTACGACGGGTTATTGCTCCGGTGCTTGTCAAACGCAGAAGCCAAAGAAGCTGTACGAGAAGCTCATGACGGTGTCTGTGGGGCCCACCAGCCTGGCCCTAAACTACAAGACCGCCTTCGCCGGATGGGCTACTACTGGCCCACGATGGTGGCAGATGCAATAGACTATGCCAGAAAATACAAAGCCTGCCAAGTCTACGCGGACTTCATTCACCAACCATCTGAGTTTCTACATCCAACGGTGGCGTCCTGGCCATTCGAAGCATGGGGAATGGATATCATTGGTCCAATCACCCTACCTTCCTCCCAAGGACATCGCTTCATACTTGCGATCACTGATTATCTCTCCAAATGGGCGAAAGCCGTACCACTTGCAGAAGTTAAGACTTCAAACGTGATCAGTTTCCTTAAGCATCACGTCATCTACCGTTTCGGACTGCCACGAAGGATCATCCATGATAATGGTCCGTAGTTTGCAAGCCATGTATTCTATCGATTCTGCGACAAGCACCGCATTTAAAATGTTGCTTCGACACCATACAACCCGACAGCAAACGGGTTAGCAGAGGCATTCAACAAAACAATCATCAAATTCCTCAAGAAGTTTGTCTCCTCCAACAAATACGACTGGAACGAGAAGCTCGGCGAATGCTTATGGGCTTATCGTACCACGGTTCGAACAGCCACCGGGAATACACCATTCTCTCTGGTATACGGGAGTGAGGCAGTCCTCCCATTGGAGACTCAGATCCCCTCACTCTGCGTCGTCTTTACTTATCAATTGACAACGAATGATAACTACCGACGTCGACTACAAGAATTGGAGGCCTTAGATGAAAAGCGCCTCCTAGCTCAGCAAAGGATCGAGCTATACCAAGCACGCATCTTAGGAGCCTACAACAAGAAGGTCAAAATCAGAACATTCCAAGTAGGCGATCTTGTTCTGGCAGTCCGGAGGCCAATGGTCATGACTCATAAGACCGCCGGCAAGTTCCAGCCAAAATGGGAAGGTCCATTTGTCATCGAGGCCGTATTCTCCAACGGCGCCTACCGCCTCGCCAAGCAGAACGGAGACTTGCTCATGTTGCCCGTCAACGACAAGTTCCTGAAGAAATACTATGTTTAAACAACATTTTCCAGATTATCGAGTCATGTACCCTTTTAGTACCACTGAACTCACACCCACCCTATTTCAAATTATCGAGTCATGTACCCTTTAGTACCACTGAGCCCACATCCACAACATTTCAGATTATCGAGCCATGCACCCGCTGGTGCCGCTGAACTCACACTTCCTCAATATTCTAAATTTTCAAGTTATGTGCCCGCTGGTACCTCTGAACTTACATTCCGGTCACTCTTTTAAATAGTAAGTCACGTATGATTATACCTCTGAACTTTCTTCCTGGAAGAGATCCTCCCTCATGATCCCCTACCCGCACTTCCAGTGCACAAAAAGGGTAATCGATCCACCAATTTCCGAAACGACCATGTCCTCATTACTTCTGAGTCGTTTCATCTCCGCCAAAAACAAATCACCCCTTTATATAGAACTTCCATGTCCTCATTACCTCTGAGTCGTTCTATGTACCCTCCTTCATTGAGCCCACTCCTGCCATGTCCTCATCACCTCTGAGTGGGAAGGCTCCATCGAAGAAACCTTCATACTTGCCATGTCCTCATTACCTCTGAGTAAGTATGTTGGTCCTCTCTCGTCTTACTACCTATACCCTGAACCAGGGTATGCCAAGGGTAAAAAGTCCACAAATGTCCTCTGTTGACCACAAATATCCTCCGTGGAGTCCACTCCTTCCATGTCCTCATTACCTCTGAGTAGGAAGATTCTGCGGGTACGTTAGGGGCAATAGGTCCACGCAAAAATGTCTCAATAAGATGATGATTACAAAGCAGAAGAGTAAAGCAAATATATTTCATTCATTCAGAAATCGGTTACATCCACACGATTACAAGCAAGTCAAAGGGGTTCTTCATGCAGACAGGAAGAAAGGCAAAACAAAAAAACCAAGACTACAGACAAAAGATAGACATCCACGAGAAGCCCCTAAATCCTAGTTACAGGAGCGCATATACCACTCCCTCAACCACCTCATATACGAAGGATGCAAGTCCAGAATAGGAGGATCAGGATTCCCAGCGCTACCACCCTCAGCAGCTTTAATATTTGGAGGGCTGTCATCCCTCTCAGGAGCAGGTTCTTCTTTCTTCGCTTCCTCTTTGACAGAGGAAGGCCCCTGGTTGATGACAGGAGGCTGCGGCTCTTCTGACGCTGCAATCTCAGCATTCGGCAGAGATACTGCAAGGATCAAAAATGAAGAAAATAAAAAAACAGTCAGAAAGGTTCATGCGGCTCGTTTAAGACAATTCTCATGCGGCTCGGACATGGGGTATACCCCCATGTGGCTCAGTCATGGAAAGTGTATGCGGACCATATAGTTTGAGAAGTTCACGTCAAAGTCTTGTGCATAAAGCATGCAGCAAAGCAGGCACTGTTAGGGTTTCAAAGTACTCAACCGACTACATAATCCCTACCTTTGATGGCTATATGGACGTCAAGACGAACGGGGGGCACGACAGTCGAGGATGCAGCCGATTTCTTACTCCTCGACGCAGCCTTCTTCACAGCCTTAGAAGCCCTGGGTGCCATTGTCGTCTGATGATCAGAGGAAGAAAGGATGCGACAGGGATCTGAGTCGAGAAGAGTCTAAGAGGAAAGTCCGTCCAAATGCCCTTCTATTTATAGACAGAAAACTATGGACCGACGCCTTGTACAACGTGACCGACTCTTTGGCTATCGAGCCAAATCAGCCCATTAAAGACTAAAGCTCTTGGGATTCTGTCTCAAAAAGATTTACATGCATGGCATAATGACGTGGCAAAGAGCTATACGGCTGACACCCTCACGGCTGAAACATTCATGCGGCCAAAACATTCATGCGGCCGAGATATCCATGCGGCCAGCGTAGCATATGCGGCTAGAAGGGTACATAGCCATGCTTCTTATTCAAAGTATTTCAATTTTGCAAATTGAAAACTTTGAAGGGGGTCCTGTAGAAGCATGGAAAATATCAGAATAATAGTCCATGCGGCTCTGGCTAGGAAGCCCATGCGGCTCACACAGGAGCTGCCTTATGCGGTTCAAAAGAAGACTCTCAGTCCCATGCGGCTCGGGAGTGCATGCGGTTCTGCAGGAATATGCGGCTCGATCGACGCCACGTGTCCCCTTGTGATCCTTCCCCACAGCTGGCCATTTGAGTAATGGCCTCATTTAATGTTCTAACACGACTCGACGGCTGTGACGGCCCTGACATAAAGTGTTATAATGGTCCTGCCATAATGATAGACTCTTCGGGAGAAGAAGAAAATCTCTGACCAGATCCGTCAGAAGTCCCAGATTGCCATGTGGCAATCAGCCATATGCAGCCCACCGAGAGCCCAGTTTCTGCGGCCCAACACAACGATGTACATGCGGCTCCCTGAGAACCCATTCCCTGCGGCTCAATACAACGTTAGCTCATGCGGCTCACAGAGACTATGCATATGCAGCTCATTGAGAGTTCGTCCCCTGCGGCTCGATGAAGCATTGTCCTATGCGGCTCACGAAGAGTATCTTCCTGCGGTTCAAGGGTTGCCCATCCTATGCGGCTCTGGCAGGACCCACAATTAAAACACGTGGCATTGGATCAATCAAGGATTTAACCGAATCCCAACAAGTATATTTGACATCATCGTCATAATTACTGAGATCAGGGTATATCATTTATCATCAAGCCAATGGGACACGTGGCGAGCAATCAGACAATGGCATAATCAATCACGAAGATTTAAAGCAGTTAACATTAATTGCTCATAATATTCGCTGCTATCCGTATTAATGGCCTAGATTCATTGTGATTAGGATCAAGGGTTCAGATAGATTAAAGGAGCGTCGACATTCCAAACAAATGATCATTAGCAAACCCTAATGATCACACCCCACTCTTATAAATAGCCAGCATCATTCCCTTGCAAAGAAACCCCCGGGCAACAAAAGAATAAAAAAAAGAGAGAGACAGATATACAGAGAGAGCTTCCCCTTTTTAATAATCACAGAGAGAGAGAGAGAAGCCAGGAGAGCAACACGAGGAGAGCAAGAAGAGCATTTCTTCGTCAACGCCAAGCCGATCTTCCCCGAGCCAAGGTTGCGTACCGATCGTCCAAGGAGTAAGGCAGAGCGGCCGTCGCTTTCCCGAGCCTCTATCGTCACCCCCCAGAATCAAAAATAAACAATTGTACTTAGACTGTTGTACCTAGGTTTTTGTCCCTAGGCTTTCTTTGTACAAGCGAGTTTGTAACGTGAAGTAAAAGTCCGGTCCTCCGATAATTGTTCTGTTCTTTTATATTTTATGGCAAACAGAGGTCATCAAGGGAATAGTACAGCAAACAGTTTCAAGCGCCTGAACCGTCCATTCTTCGATGGCAGCGAAGATGCTATCGCTGCTGATGCATGGCTTCAGGACACAGAGGTGATATTGGAGGCAGCAAAGACCCCAGAAGATGAGAAGGTGGCTGTAATGCGCCTGCAGTTATTGGATTTGGCCCGCAGCTGGTGGACGGCGCAGGCCGTAGGATTAAGGGCACATATTGCTTGGGTCGTATTTCGAGAGAGATTCCAGACCAAGTACTTCGATGTTGTAGCTCGGTACGATCTACAGACGAGGTTCACCAATCTGAAGCAGATGGACAGGACAGTCGACGGATATATGGCCGAGTTTTCGAGACTTAGTCGGTTTGCTTCCACCTTGGTGGCGACCGAGTTTGATAGAGCCCTGCAGTTTTAGCAGGGACTCCACATAGAGATTTTGCTGGAGGTGGAGAAGTTTGAGCATCAAACTTTTGATGCGGTATTGAGGACAGCTAGGAGGCACGAGTATACCTCCCAGAGGATCGTGGACAGGACCGGAGGTCGGAAGCGGTCTCACGGCCAGATGACCCAGTCTTCAACACCAGCCCCGGTAGCTAGGGCTTTGACTATTAGAGTTCCCCAAAGGGCGGATTCGGTTACGTCGGTTCAGTATTCGACTCCGACGTCCCTTCAGCAACAGAAGCAAAAGCAGTCTTCCGTAATGGGCTGCACTCATTGTGGGAAGCCAGGACACATTGTTTCAGAGTGTCGCAGAGCACAGGGATTGTGTTTGGCTTGTGGGGCGCCGGATCACAAGATAGGATCCTGCCCGAATAGGGCCAGCTCATCTTCAACGAACCTAACCAGTCCATCGGTTAGGGCACCAACACCAGCACCAGCACTAGTACAGCAGCAGAACCAGCCTCCGAGGCCATTGCCGCCTCAGAACCAAGTATTCCAGCAGCAGAGACCCCAGCAGTATGCCCAGGTCCAAGCTCAGATTCAGAACCGGCAGAGAGATTCCTAGCAGGATGTCTTCCCTCTTCCTCATACCTTCGATTTCTTGCTTGCATGAATGATTGTATGGTAGACTGCTTAGTATAACTTGTCTGTGATTAGTATAGCTTGTCCTTGTCTCTCTAGCCTCTTAATTAAATTTTGAGGACAAAATTCTTTTAAGGTGGGTAGAGTTGTAATGCCCGTAGTTTGTATTGCGTATTTTGGAATACGTGTACGTATTTTGACTCGTATTGCATGTCTCCTTGCTGGGTTTATTTGGGCATTTCATTGCTTGGTTCATCTTGGTTCGGTTCGGCTTGTTTGGCTTGGTTTGCTTTTGTTGGGAACCAACCCCTACCTACCACCATCATCGTTTATTAACCCACCCCCTTTCTCTCTCCTAATTTACTCTTCTTCTTCCCCACCATTACTCCTCACCTACCTGAGAGAGAGAGGAAGAGCTTAGGCAAGTGCATCTTGCTTCATGAAGAAACTCAAGTTTTATTGTTCCAATCTCTTCCTCACAGCATTCTAAGACACTTTAGTACTTAGCATTTTTAATTTCCATGGCTCATTGCTTGTAGATCTAAGTTTATTTCATTTTTGGATTTCTTGGGTTTTGATCTATTTAATCTTATTACTATCAAGTTCTGATGGTTCCATATTGTAAAGAATTTCGTTCTACCCTATTTTGACCTATGAAAGTTCTAATTTGGACCCTGGTTGAAGGATTTATGGAGCTAGGGAGCCATGGCTGTATGGTTCTTCTTCTCGGAAGAATGGAGAAGAAGAACCGTTCTCAGTCGCATGTTCCTAGCCACATAGACTTTATGCGGCAAGTTCTCTTCCTGGCCGCATAGTCTTTGCTGCATGACTTGGTCGCATGGCATTGCTTGGACCCAGCCGCATGAGAGCTAATCCCTTCAGCCGCATGAAATTCCCAGCCGTATGAAACTGAACCGCATGACTCGTATTGGCCGAGCCGCATAAGGCTTAACTTCCCGAGCCGCATACGCCTGAACTTTCCTGGCCGTATAAGGTCCATTCCCTGGCCGCATAAGCCTTTCCCCCCTTCAGCCGTAAGAACTTTTGATCCCCCGAGCCGCATGGACTTGAACTCCCAGTCGTATATGATCCCCAGCCGCATGTGTCCCATTCATTCCCAGTCGCATGAGCCCGATTCCTATCAGCCGCATATGCCCGCCCACCTGAACCGCATGAGCCCGTGTTTCCCGAGCCGCATGAGACTCTCTCCCTTGCTGCATGACTTGCTCCCTTTTTATTATATTGGAATGTTACAATCATGCTTATAACTTGGGTCCCTTGATTACATGCTTGCACTATGTAATTTCTACATGTTCTCCCTGATCACAATAGTGGCCCATAGTGGTGCACTCTTGACAAGTAACATGAACATGAAAGTGGCCCGCCGTGGCGCACTCTTGACAAGAAAACCTGACATGATATACCTTGATATGCTGTTACGACGGCTAGCCTGACATGACAAGTATGAACGACCTAGACACCGTGGAAGATTGTGCTTGTACAAATGAACCCGTCTTGTCTTGCATCATGTCTAGGACAGGGAACCCTGAGTACCGCGGTCAGGGGTACCTATTGAAATAGACTAGGGCTAATAACTAGAATAACACAGTAGTCATGAAGAGATTTTCCAGCTACAGGCAATCCCGTTATCTGGACGCTCTACCTGGGATCTGTAGCCTGCCGTCGAGTAGGGCACATTTCCAGCACATTATCATGTGTTGCACCCTCCAAGCTACATAAGGGTACATTCATTTTCTGGACGATGTACCCACTTGAATTCAACCCCTAATTGCGTTCGGATAGCCTGGATGGTCTGCAGGGCTTGTGGCTGTTAGAATAATCTCGCTACATCTTGCTAGTAACTAGGCTTGTGATAACCCTAGTTAGTTAAAGTATCAAGTCGTACTTATTATTTGGCCGTAAATGTTGGATGGAGTCTACTCAGTCTAGTCTTGTCCTGATCTTGCACAAGATTGTTACATATCCGGAATGCTTGTATTTACCTCATCGATAAATGATGAGAAACCAAGTTCCGTTCAGATGAAGGGTTACAACCCCGGTCCTTATTTGGTTTACGGGTTGTAATCTGGTTATCTGAATAGTTCCATGGATGTCTCATCGTATATCATCCTGGTTTTATATATTCAGTTGTTACTATTTATTTATACTCTTGTGCTAATTGCTGGTTTTAGTTCCTAAGTGAAGCCTCCTTTGTGGCACTTGCTCTTTCTGGGATCTGACCCAGCTGGTTTTTATGGCTAGTTACCGGAGCAGCTCCATAGGATCTACCGACCTTCCAGCCAGATAGTGACCACTAGACGGAATCCTGGCAACGAGTGGGTTTATTTTGGCCCTCCCACTCTATTGTAAAAATATTCTTTTGAGGCGTTTAGCCGACGAGCACATGTTAGCTCGATTGCACTTTACTTACTGTCTGCCTATGGACTGTAACATGATTGATAAATCCTAGGGTTGATCATGTATGACTGAAACTCTTGCTAGTTTTCAAATTTTGTAATGACTAGCTTCTTGATCATCCAAATATGTAATGTATGGGATACCTTACTATTGTATATTTAATGCTCGAAAATCTTGTGACTGTTATTACTTGCTTGAGATTGAGATAATAGGCTTGTTCATGACCATAGAAGACTGATGGATTGTAGTTAAACTCTCATATATCTAGACAGCCGTGACCGTATAGTGAGGTGGATTCCATTTCATTATACGTAGCTGGCTATGTATGCCCCCGCTCTCCAGTATTCTGGTTCTGGGGCATTACACGCATGAACCCATTTGTCCCTGGCCGCATGAGCCATTCTCTTTCCTGCCGTATGGCCTCTGGCCACATGGCTTCGGTAGATCCCAGCCGCATGAGACCCCCATAGCCGCATGGCCCCATTTCCTTCCCGAGCTACATGGCTCTTCCCATAGTCCTTGTCCTCTTTTATTATATTATTATTATTACTATTATTATATTGGAATGTTACCTTTATGCTCATGTTTTCTGATCCTCTGTGTAGCTTGGGTCCCTTGATAGAATGCTTATACCATGTAAATTCTGCACATGATCCATGAACACGATATTGGTCTGTCGTGGCGCACTCTTGATAAGTAAAACTGACATGATATACCTTGATATGTTGTTACGACAGCTAGCTCGACATAACAAGAATAATTGGCCTGGACACCGTGAACGATTGTGTTTGTACAAATGAACCAGCATTATTTTGCATCATGTCTAGGATAGGGACCCCTGAATACCACGATCAGGGGTACCTACTAAAATTGACTAAGGCTAATAACTAGAAAATCCAGTAGTCATGGAGAGATTTCCCAGCTACAGGCAATCCCGTTATCTGGGCGCCCCATCATGGCATTTGTAGCCTACCGTCGAGTAGGGCACATTTTCAGCACACTTTCATGTGTTGTGCCCACCAAGCTACTTAAGGGTACATGCGTTTCTTGGACAATGTACCCACATAAATTCAATCCTCTAATTGCGTCTGGATAACCTGGATAGTCTGCAAGGCTTGTGGCTGTTGGAATAATTTTATTGCATCTTGCTAGAAACTAGGCCTGTGATAACCCTAGTTAGTTAAAGTATCTAGCCGTACTTATTTGCTTGGCCGTGAATGTTGGATGAAGTCTAAGTATTGCCTTGTTCCGGTACCGGGTTACTTCAATAGCATGATTATTTATGCTTACCTTAACAATAATGATCAGGGGTTAAGTTCTGTTCAGGCGAAGGGTTACAACCCCGGTCCTTATTTAGTTTAAGGGTTGTAACCTGGCCCCCGGAGCAGTTCTGTGTCCTCTTTTCGTTTATTGTCTTATTGCACCCTATGTCATGCTCGTCAGGTTTTACTTTGCCAACAAGAATTTGAGACGGGTTTCTATTTAGGTGAAGGGTTACAATCCCGGTCCTTATTTGATTTAAGGGTTGTGACCTGGCTACCTGAATGGTTGCCATGTACTCAATTTACTGTTGTTGTCTCTGTTACTATCAGGCTCTTTTATATTTATCTTTAATATCCATTTATTATATGTTGGTTTTAGTTCCTAAGTTAAGCCTCATTTGTGGCACTTGCTCTTCTGGGATCTGACCTAGCTGGTTTTGTATGGCCAGATACAGGAGCAACTCCAGAGGATCTACCTACCTTCTAGCCAGATGGTGACCACCAGGCGTAACCCTGGCAACGAGTGGGTTCCTTTTTTTTCTCCCACTTTATTATAAAAATATTCTTTTTGAGGCGTTTAGCCGGCGAGCACGTGTTATCTCGGTTGCACTTTACTTACTGTCTGTCTACAGGCTGTAACATGATTGACAAATCCTAGGGTTGATCATGTATGACTGAAATTCTTGCTAGTCTTGACATTTTGTACGACTAGCTTCATGATCATCCAAATATGTAATGTATGGGATTCCTTACTATTGTATATTTGGTGCTCTAATATCTTGTAACTGTTATTACTTGCTTGAGATTGAGACAATAGGCTTGTTCACGACCCTAAGAGACTGTTGGCTTGTAGTTAAACCCTTATACATCTAGACAGCCGTGACCGTATAGCGAGGTGGGTTGCAATGCAATATACGTAGCTGGCTATGTTCGCCCCCGCTCTCCAGTATTCTAGTTCTGGAGGGTTACATGGTTTAAGTGGTGGCCCATACAGTTCTTGGAAATTAAGATATGTGAGGGTTTACCGAATAGATGTCTCAATCAGTACTCGCCCTTGATCTCTGCTCGTATCCTCTAAATCCCTGAAAATCTTGACATGATCACATGCTTGTATCTTTGATCTGTCCTGGTCCTTTCTTATTGTTCCCTATGTCGTCTTCTTCAGCGGTATTTTTCCTGGTCCTACCGATCGACAAGGCGGAGCACCTCCCGTGGAGCAGCAACAACCTGGAGATCAAGCCCAGCATTCAGGAGTAGCCTCCAGAGTCATGCCTGCTTGGGGTCAAGAGCCACCAGTCCAGCCAGTCCAGCCTGCAGAGCCTGATGATGGAACCTTGGTGGGTCTCATCAGGACATTGTTAGCTTCTCAAGATCGTCGAGGAGATGCCTTGCACCAGGAAGTGACAGATGCTCTGACCAGAGGAGGTCATCAAGGTAACAGTGCGGCCAACAGCTTCAAGCGCTTGAACCCTCCCTTCTTCGATGGTAGCGAAGATGCTATTGTCGCAGATGCGTGGCTTCAGGACACAGAGGTGATTCTACAAGCAGCCAGGACTCTAGAAGACGAGAAGGTGGCCGTGGTGCACCTGCAGTTATTGGATCTTGCCCGCAGTTGGTGGGCGGCGCAAGCCGTTGGATTAGTGGTACCGATTGCATGGGCAGTATTTCGTGAGAGATTCTAGACCAAGTATTTTGATGCTGTTGCTCGGTATAATCTACAAATGAGGTTCACCAATCTGAAGCAGATGGGCAGGACGGTCGACGGGTATGCGACCGAGTTTTTGAGACATAGTCAGTTTGCTCCCACCTTTGTAGCAACCGAGTTCGACAGAGCCCAGCGGTTCCAGCAGGGGCTCCATCTAGAGATTTTATTGGCGGAGGAGCAGTTCGAGCATCAGACTTTTGACGCAGTATTGAGATCAGCCAGGAGGCACGAGTATACCTCCCAGAGGATCGTAGATAGGACCGGGGGTCGGAAGCGATCCTATAGCCAGATGAATCAGTCTTCAACACCAGCCCCGGCAGCTAGGGCTTTGACAATTGGAACCCCGAGGCAGGCGGCCTCAGTGACGTCGGTTCAACATTCAACTCCGACGTACCCTCAGCAGCAGAAACAGAAGCACTCTTCCGCGGTGGGATGTTTACACTGCGTGAAGCCAGGGCGTGGTATCAGAGTATCGCAGGGTACAGGGTTTGTGCTTGGTTTGTGGTGCCCCAGACCACAGGGTTGGGAACTGCCCGAACAGGGAGAGTTCATCTTCATTAACCTTTTCTAGTCCTTCAGTTAGGGGACCAGTTCCAGTACCAGTCCAGCAGCAGCAGCAGCAGTACCCGTCCCCGAGGCCCTTGCCGCCCCAGGCCCAGGCATTCCAGTGGTAGAGACCGCAGAAGTATGCCCAAGTCCAAGCTCAGAACCAGAATCGCCAGAGAGGTTTTCAACAGAGGGGACCCACACCCAGAGGACATGGTCAAGTGCTGGCTTTGACCATGGGAGAAGAAGGATTGGCACCAGGTGAGGTGGTGGAAGGTACTATTCTCGTCAACTCCTTTCCAGCATCAGCGTTATTTGATTCTGGTGCATCGTATTCATTTATGTCTGTACGATTCGCGACACGGATAGGACTGGAGCCCGAGTCATTATCAGTAAGGCCTGAGCCATCTTGTGTGAGTAGATGAAGTGTTTTCCTCGTGTCGGATCGTAGTTAGCGGTAGAGTGTTCCCCGCTAGATTGATAGAGTTCCCGATGGCCGATTATGATGTGGTCTTAGGGATGGATTGGTTGAGAGACCAGTATGCTAGGATAGACTGCCATATTGACAGGGTTATTTTTAGCATTCCAAGCGAGCCAGAGTTTTTCTTTTTCCGAGGCAAAGTTGAACCTTCTCCTCCAGTATTGCGGATGGCAGTAGCAGCAGTACAGTTATCCCAGATAGTCGAAGAGTTTCCAGATGTTTTCCCAGAAGAGCTTCCAGGAATGCCGCCAGAGCGATAGATCGAGTTTACTATAGACTTGATCCAAGGGACAGCCCCAGTATAAGAGAGAGTCTACAGGATGGCGCCATCAGAGTTAGAGATATTGTACAAGATGATTGAAGAACTTAGAACCAAGGGATTCATTCATGCTAGTGGATCGCCTTGGGGAGCCCCGATGCTTTTTGTAAAAAAGAAGGATGGTACGTCCAGGTTATGTGTAGATTATCGTACCTTGAACTCAGCGACAATCAAGAACAGATACCCTCTTCTGAGGATAGATGACTTGTTTGATCAACTCAAGGGAGCAGCAGTATTCCCGAAGATCGACTTGTGGTCAGGATACCATCAGATCAGAGTCAGAGAGCAGGACATCCCAAAGACAGCTTTCAGATCTAGATATGGGCATTGGAAGTTCCTTGTTATGCCATTTGGAGCAACCAATGTGCCAGCTGTATTCATGGACCTCATGAACCGTATCTTTATGCCTTACTTGGATCACTTCATGATTGTGTTTATAGATGATATCCTGGTCTACAGCAAGAGTGAAGCGGAGCATGAGCAGAATCTCAGAGTTATCCTCCAGATTCTCAGAGAGCACCAGTTGTATGCCAAGTTCAGTAAATGCACGTTCTAGCTCGATCGTATTTCGTACTTGGGTCATATCATCACCAGAGGCGGAGTAGAAGTGGATCCCCAGAAGATCGTGGCTATTAAGACATAGCCAGTACCCAGCACAGTTGCACAAGTTTACAGTTTTTTTGGCTTGGCCGGCTACTACCGGCGATTTATTTCAGATTTTACTCGAATTTCAGCGCCATTGACCCAGTTGACCCGCAAGGATGTGCAGTTTGCTTGGACGACAAAATATCAGGATTCTTTTGAGAAGTTGAAGCAAGGCTTGATATGGCACCCGTTCTCACGCTTCCAGATGGGACCATAGGATTTTCAGTATATTGTGATGCTTCAGACAGAGGTTTAGGATGTGTTCTGATGCAGCATGAGAAGGTAATAGCTTATGCGTCACGCCAACTTCGTGATCATGAGAGGAATTACCCAACCCACTAAGGCTAATAACTAGAAAATCCAGTAGTCATGGAGAGATTTCCCAGCTACAGGCAATCCCATTATCTGGGCACCCCATCATGCATTTGTAGCCTACCGTCGAGTAGCATACATTTCCAGCACACTGTCATATGTTATGCCCACCAAGCTACTTAAGGGTACATGCGTTTCTTGGACAATGTACCCACATGAATTCAATCCCCTAATTGTGTTTGGATAACCTGGATGGTCTGCAGGGCTTGTGGCTGTTGGAATAATCTTATTGCATCTTGCTAAAAACTAGGCCTGTGATAATCCTAGTTAGTTAAAGTATCTATCCGTACTTATTTGCTTGACCGTGAATGTTGGATGAAGTCTAAGTATTGCCTTGTTTCGGTACCGGGTTACTTCAATAGCATAATTATTTATGCTTACCTTAACAATAATGATCAGGGGTCAAGTTCTGTTCAGGCGAAGGGTTACAACCCCGGTCCTTGTTTGATTTAAGGGTTGTAACCTGGCCCCCGGAGCAGGTCTGTTTCCTCTCTTCGTTTATTGTCTTATTGCACCCTATGTCATGCTCGTCATGTTTTACCTTGCCAACAAGAATTTGAGACGGGTTTCTATTCAGGTAAAGGATTACAACTCCGATCCTTGTTTGGTTTAAGGGTTGTGACCTGACTACCTGAATGGTTGCCTTGTACTCAATTTACTATTATTGTCTCTGTTACTATCAGGCTCTTTTATATTTATCTTTAATATCTATTTATTATATGCTGGTTTTAGTTCCTAAGTGAAGCCTCCTTTGTGGCACTTGCTCTTCTGGGATCTGACCCAGCTGGTTTTGTATGGCCAGATACAGGAGCAGCTCTAGAGGATCTACCTACCTTCCAACCAGATGGTGACCACCAGGCGTAACCCTGGCAACGAGTGGGTTCCTTTTGTTCTCCTACTTTATTATAAAAATATTCTTTTTGAGGCGTTTAGCCGACGAACACGTGTTAGCTCGGTTGCACTTTACTTACTGTCTGCCTACGGGCTGTAACATGATTGACAAATCCTAGGGTTGATCATGTATGACTGAAACTCTTGCTAGTCTTGACATTTTGTACGACTAGCTTCATGATCTTCCAAATATGTAATGTATGGGACGCCTTACTATTGTATATTTGGTGCTCTGATATCTTGTAACTGTTATTACTGGCTTGAGATTGAGACAATAGGCTTGTTCATGACCCTAAGAGACTGATGGCTTGTAATTAATCCCTCATGTATCTAGACAGCCGCGACCGTATAGCAAGGTGGGTTGCACTTCAATATACGTAGCTAGCTATGTTCGCCCCCGCTCTCCAGTATTCTGGTTCTAGGGCATTACAGATTCACTTATATTTGTCGGACGGAGAAATACTTGAGTAGACATGTAAACATTCCTAAATACTCGAACCACCTCCCTGTGAATTATACAAGAACAATAGCCATCCCACACTTGGCCAGTGTGTGATGTGCCGGATTACCCCTAGCCGTTTACATGTCGATCTCAGTATTTTAAAACACACTATGAGTATTGTCTATAATCTTTACTAGAATCACCACAAAAATCTTTACTGGAATCATCACAAGAACCATTACTAGAATCACCCTACTTGGATTATTGAATGGAATCACACTTGACATATATTGTACCACTGGACTCATATCACATTATTCTAGTTCAGCTAGCTTTTATTTACAGTCTTCATTGACATGATATTCTTTTTCACAGCTTTTACTTTCCTTGTTCTTTTACTATAGTTTTACATCTTAAACTGCCTCGAATTCCCATGCTTCATCAATATAATTGTCTATAATGGTTTTATAGTTTTTGTCATTTACTTGGATTTACTTGATGAAATGTATTTGTTCCTGTCCTGACTGGACCTGTTGAAAATATTACAGATGTTAGCCCTGACGATGTTTGCCCTACTCATTATGGATCTGGAGAGGGATTAGCTACCTTTGGCCCCGACTCTCAGGAGTGATCGGGAGACTAGTTTAGTAATAATTTGAGAGTTGACTTATTTTGAGTTATTTTGAGATACTATCATTTAGTAGTCTTTATTGTTTTCTTTTAGTTATAGAATTCTGTGTTATCCTATCGTGCTTAGACTGTGATTGAGTTTATTATTTCTATACTTATCCTCCGTTCGGAGTTAGGATTTAAGACAAGTACATTATATAATTGCGTGAGTTGGTTTAGATAGTGACCTAGAACAGCGTTCTACCGCCGATTCCGCGGCGTAGGTTGGGCGTTGTTATGCACTTGTACCCTTACACTGGGTGCAGGCCATGACACGTGTGTGTGTCCAAGTCCAGCCTACGCCGCATTATCGACGGTATTACGCTGGCTAGCCCACAGTAAACAAATGCTCATAAATACTAAATGCTCATTCACAACAACTAAATCAACTTTACAAAATTTAGAAGTTTTATATTTGAAGAAGAATATAAGCTTTTATAATTATAGAAAACTACCACACATCTAACTAGTCTTCTATGGTTTGGCCTTCGAGTCTCTATCTCATCCCGTATGGTCCATAGCACAAAAGTTGGCACATCAACCTCACCTATAACAATGATCCAGTCAGAAAAGGAGCAAAGTACAACCATATTACAATTAATGTTGTTAGCCGAAAATAAGTTAGAACAATAAAAAATAATGATGGCAAAGAGTATATAAAGAACTAGCAAGATATGAACTAGCAAGACAGGAACTAGATAAAGGAACAAGGGGAACAACTATGATTTGTGAAATATCTTTTGATACGTGAACGGCTGGGCTAATACGGCACATTATACGATGGCTATCCATAATAATAGGGTACAACTAACTTATACGTAGGGTGTATGACTTAGGTATCCACAATAACAATATTTGGATTTGTTTACGTACTTATCGAGTATTTTTCCTTCCGACTCACTAAATAATAAATAACAGTCAATTACACAATAAGAAGGATACAATAACTATGGTATCACAATCCTGTCTCAACTGAATATCAAGCAATTTCTCAATAAAATATTAAACAAGGAAACGATAAAAAAAATGTTATAATGAACTAAAACATAATGCAATATTGTACTTGCCTGAATCCTTGCACAAATTGTAGTCACAAGTCGAGGATGCGAGAAACACCGATCTAGAAACTATCAACCTATATCGCACATCCTACCACGAACCGTGTACGAAAACCACAAGTCAATTCTAAGATTCTAATTCTAAAATCATGAAAAAGTGGCTAAGGGTTTTACTATCTAATATTAGTTAATTCTAGAATAAATCACTTAAAAACCTAATTTAACCTAATAATAATCTAAATATAATCTAAACATGGAAGTTTGGCCATAAAAAATTATATTTTCAATTTTAGAAACTATGGCACGCAAATCGAGGCATAGACATGACTAAGTAGTCAACGATAAGAACTCGATGATTTGAGTGTGCACCATAATATATTTCAGTTCCATGAGTGTGCTGGAATTGACCTTGCCGCAAAATCATGCTTTGGTCAAAAGATATCGCCGTTATGGCTAACCGTGACCAAAATGGTGATTTACCGATCAATTCTGACTTCAACTGAATAGCTAAAATATCAAATGAACCACTGAATTTATGGGAAAATTGTACGAAGATCTTCATGTTAGATTTCCAAAACTTCAAATGGATCGCAAATCGGAGTTCAGGATCTCGAAAACCGTACGAAGTATCGAGTTTTGGACAACAAACACTCACAGAATTCTCCAGAAATTCATGATTAAAATATTCAAAAATAAATTATAAATTATGGAAGTTTATCTCAAAATGAATTCAAAAAAAAATTGTACACTAAAATCACGTCGGGGTTGACGGCAATCGCTCCGGGAAGTCGGGTGTCTCCTTGGAACAAGTCTCCTCAAAATCGGCCAGGATTAATTAGGGTTTTTAATTTCCACAGTTAAACTTATATATATATATATATATATAGGTGAGCTACGGCTAGGGATGTTCGAAGCCGTGTCTATGTGATACATGTCGGCATCCTGACGAGCCCGCCTAGAAATTGACGGCTCGATTGCGAGCCGGTTTCATGGCTTGGCTTAGGAGCCATCGCTTCCTAATTTGGAAGCAGCATAGTCAGCTGCATCAAGCTGGCCCAGCTCCCCAATGCTGGTGGCTGACAGGGGGGCTACCAGGCGCTGACTTGGATATGACTGGGTATTTATTTTCAAAAAATGATTTAAAAATTATTCTAAGGCCAAATAAAATCCTAAATATTCCAGCAAAATCCTGGAAAATTACAGAAAATATTTCTAACCTCCTAGAGTTTGAATAAAAATACTTTGTCTGAAAATAGTCTATACTAGCCTTATAATAAATCTTGGAAATATTTAAAATATATAAACTTAATAAATAAATACTTAAAAATTCCCAAAAATTAGGGAAAAATATAAAATAGCTATATAATACTTATTGAAGCTATCTAGAGGCCATATGACCATAGTATGCTCATATCTCACCTACAAGCTTAGGCATGAACCCTATGGTCATAAAATTAATTGTAACTTAATAAATAAAGAAATTCGGAAAATGGGCTTACAAATCTACCCACCTTAAAAAAATTTTGTCCTTAAATTTTCTAAAAGACACGACTAGGCACGATTAAGAATCAATATCTAGATAAGATTAGGAATATAGCGGAAGAAAATCAAATAGGTAAAAGATGATGATTCAAAAATAGAAAAAATAGGAGAGAAAGGAAGAACTACCATTTGTTGAGAAGGTGGTAACAAGAAGTAAGACATCAAATCAATTTAGAAAATTTTAATTGTCATATGCCAATAAAAGATATAGTCTCTATGATATTCGAAAACCATAAGTATATCCGAAGTCATTTAACCGAGAACCCATGCCTCGCTAGTGTACATCTGATTGTAGTAAACCCTTGGTTTCATGACTCAAGTATAATATGGTATCGAACACTCTATCAACTCTATCCAATATTGACATAATATATCAAAGGATCAAATAATGCAACTAGGATATATTTAGTAATATTTGACAACCTACGCTTACTTGAAATTATTTCAAGTTAGGGGTCATATCGCGCTAGTGTACTGCTGACTGCAGTAAACCTGTGGTCTCCATAATACAAATAAATAGGGATAGTGTGCATCTGCCTTACCATTGTAAGTTATTGAAAATTATTTCAACTATATCCACAAGAATTTCAAAGGTGCTTCTATAAATTCAAACAAGTCGATCATGATAAGAAAATGTAACTATATGTCCTTGAATAAAAGTATTGTTGGAAAATTGAATGTATATTTGTTATAATAATCATATCATTATTTTTTCTATCAACGAATCTATGAAAAGGTGTATGAATCTTTTCATTGGAAAAGGTATACGAATCTATTTATTGGAAAGGTGTCCCCTTTCCATTGTGTCTCTTTATTTCTATAAATACAAATATGTTTGGAGCATTCAAGCATTCATTCAATTCATCCATATTGCATTAGTTAGTCTACGAGAGAGAGACAACCAACGTTGCTTCGACGAGTTCCTACGGTGTGAAGTGCTGCTACCAAAGGAAACAACCATTGTATCCTGGGAGACTAATCGCCATTAAACCGTAAGCACCAGTACGGGGCGAATATTGTCTTAAGGACATTGAACCAAGTTCAAGCCTCGGTATCATTTATTTATTTATATTTATATTTTGATTTCAGAGTCTGAATACAGAATTGGAAATATTTCTAATAACAAGTATTAGTTTTGAAAACAAAACGATCGTAAAATGAACAAAGACGGCTTGAATTAATATATAGATAATTGAACCAAGATTAGGAATTGAAAATAAAATGATCGCAAAATATTTTTGAAAATAAAACAAAGTTTAGAGAAGGCAGAAGATAAAATAAAACAAATGATCAATATTAGGAATTAAATTCTTTGAAGTCCTAACTTACCAAACGTATATTCTACCCATCTTGGATCGTACCCTCGTATTAAAATACAATAGTATCACATAGCCTATGTATCAACCTTATTTACCCAATAATAGAATTAGATAAGGGACTCCTAATCCTGGTTATTCTTCTAAAATCAAATCAATCCTAATTGTGAATGAGCACTTCGTCCCAGGCTTGCAGTAGTACAACTAACTTAAGTACTACCACAAGTTCGCAATATTTTACGAAATCAGACCTGCACAGGCCACCATAAAAACTTGTCACGACCCGCACCCGTTTTTTGAGGTATAAGTACGTGTCCAAGTTTAGCCTATGCCACAGTATCGGCGGTAGTCTGCTGTCTAGCCCGCAATAAACAAAATGCTCATAAATACTAACTGCTCATTCACAACAACTAAATCAACTTTACAAAATTTAGTAGTTTTATATTTGAAGAAGAATATAAGCTTTTACAATTATAGAAAACTACCACACATCAAACTAGTCTTCTATGGTTTGGCCTTCGAGTCTCTATCTCACCCCATATGGTCCATAGCACAAAAGTAGGCACGTCATCCTCTCATATAACAATGATCCAGTCAGAAAAGGAGCAAAGTACAACCATATTGTAATTAATATTGTTAGCCCAAAATAAGTTAGAACAATAAAAAATAATGATGACAAAGAGTATATGAAGAACTAGCAAGATATGAACTAACAAGACAAGAACTAGATAAAGAAACAACGGGAAAAACTATTTGTGTGTGAAATACCTTTTAATACATTAACGGATGGGCTAATACGGCACATCATGCGATGGCTATCCACAATAATAAGGTACGGCTAACTCATATGTGGGGTGTATGACTTAGCTATCCACAATAATAATATTTAGGTTTATTCACGTACTTATTGAGTATTTCCCCTCCCGACTTACTAAACAATCAATAACAATCAATGACACGATAAGAAGGATACAATAACTATGATGTCACAATCGTGTCTCAACTGAATATCAAGTAATGTCTCAACGGAATATCAAACAAGAAAACGATATGAAAATGTTATAATGAACTAAAAAATAATACAATACTGTAATTGATTGAATCCTTGCACAAACAGTAGTCACAAGTCGATGATACAAAAAATGTCGATCTAAAAGCTATCAATCCATATCGCACATCGTACCACGAACCGTGCACGAAAATCATAATTCAATTCTAAGATTCTAATTCTAAAATCATAAAAAGTGGCTAAGGGTTTTCTTATCTAACATTAGTTAATTCTAGATAAATCACTTAAAATCCTAATTTAACCTAATAATAATCTGAATAATATCTAAACATGGAAGTTTGGCCATAAAATGTCATGTTTCCTTTTTTTGGAAACTATGACACGCAAATCGAGGCGTAGAGATGACTAAGTAGTCAAACGACACGAAAATGATAATTTGAGTATGTACCCTAATATATTTTAGTGCCATGAGTGCGCTGGAATCAACCGTGCCACAAAATCACGCTTTGGTCAAAAGATATCGTCGTTATGGCTAACCGTGACCAAAATATTAATTTACCGATCAATTCTGACTTCAACTGAATAACAAAAATATCAGACGAACCTCTAAATTTTTAGAAAAACTATGTTTCAAAGATCGTCATGTTAGATTTCCAAAACTTTAAACGGATCACAAATCGGAGTTCGGGATCTCTCAGTATCTCGAAAACCGTACGACGTGTCGAGTTTTGGACAACAAACACTCACAAAATTCTCCAAAAATTCAGGATCAAAATATTAAAAAACAAATTATAAAATATAGAAGTTTACCTTAATACAAATCCAAAAAAAACAACACGCTAAAATCACTTCGGGGTTGACGGCAATCGCTCCGGGAAGTCGGAGGTCTCCTTGGAACAAGTCTCCCCAAAATTGGCCGGGATTAAGTAGGGTTTTCGATTTCCGCAGTTAAACTTATATATATAGGCGATCTACGGCTAAGGCTGTTCGAAGTCGTGGCTATGTGCCACGTGTCAGCATCCTGATGAGCCCGCCTAGAAATGGACGGCTCGATTGCGAGCCGGTTTCGTGGCTTGGATTAGGAGCCATGGCTTCCTAATTATGAAGCAGCACAGTTATCTACTGACGCAGCTGACAGCTGGCCCAGCTCCCCAATGCTGGTGGCTGACAGATGGGCCACCAGGCGCTGACTTGGATTATGACTGGGTATTTATTTTCAGAAAATGATTTAAAAATCATTATAAGGCCAAATAAACTCAAATAAAATCCTAAAAAATTCTAGAAAAATCCTGGAAAATTATAAAAAATATTTCTAACTGCCTAGATTCTGAATAAAAATATTTTGTCTTAAAATAGTCTAAATTGGCCTTATAATAAATCTTGGAAGTATTTAAAATATATAAAACTTAATAAATAAATACTTAAAAATTCCCAAAAATTAGGAAAAAATATAAAATAGCTATATAATACTTATTGAAGCTATCTAGAGGCCATATTGGCTATATGACCATAGTATGCTCATAGCTCACCTACAAGCTTAGACATGAACCCTATGATCATAAAATTAATCGTAACTTAATATAAAAAAAATTCAGGAAGTGGGCTTACAATAGTTGGACCGAATTTGTTCCCGGATAGACCATATTATTATTCTAGATTTTAGTATCTTTGTTATTGGACTTGGATATTATTTTTATTATTCGATCATACTTTATTTCTTGGTTTGTGTTATTGCTGAGTATGATATGTATCTGTGATATCTTATATCTGTGGAGAATGTTTTTGTGTACTAGACAGCGCCCTACCGTCGATACCATGACGTAGATTGGGCTTGGATACGAACTCGTAATCGGTTATCCAGGAGCGGGTCGTGACACTTCTCACAATCTTTTCTGGTTCTCTATGGCTCCGATATGGATGGTTTGGGAAAAAAAACTTTTCGGTTTGAATCTGAATAACTAATTATTATTGAATTCAAGAACCTCGGTGGTCTGACTATTCGGATTGGTGCAGTCCATGGTTTTAATGACCGAAGACTGAGACATAAACTTTGGAGATATATCGTGGAGATCCCTCATACTACTAATATCCATACCCCTCTACTTATGATTGGAGACTTCAATTCTATACTCTATTCTTGTGATAAAAAGGGTGGCAGGAGGGTGCCTCAGTCTATTCTGGCAGACTTCCAAAACTGCTTACTAGGATCTGGGATGTCTTGTTTAAAGCGCTATGGCCTCTTCTGGATGTGGAATAACCAAGCTTTGACCAATCGTATCTCTTGTCAGCTGGATAGGGCCTTGGGGAATCCATCGTGGATTGGAAGACGCGTATCAAAGGCCTACCCGCGGGTACTAGCGATCACTCTCCTCTTCTGGTTCACCTCCTTCCTATTTGTCCTTCTCGCATGAATGTCTTTCGGTTCAACAATGCATGACCACAGTGTGATGGGTATATAGAGGTGGTCTAGGGAGCTGTGGCTACTCCTATAGGGCTCGAGCTAATTTATCCTCTTTCAATTACTTAAGTTGTCGAAAATTAATCGCAAACGGTGGAATGCCATTAGGCCCAAACCCTCCATGGCAGATACAACTCAGAGATTAGTTAATATCCAACATCAGGTTCAGTTATGCCCTACGAACACCAACCTTATTCAGCGGGAACATGTCTTATGTAAGGAGGTGTCAAAACTTCAATTTGTCAGGAATACCCACCTGAGGCAACGTGCTAAATGTGACTAGCTCATAGATGGTGACCGATTTTCTACATTTTTCATAGGGTTGTTCATGCCCGGAACAATCGAAACCATGTTGCATGCTTGGTGAACAATACGGGAGAGGAAATCACTTCAGTTGAGGGCTTCACAAAGGAGGCTATTGCATTTTATAGGAAGCTTTATAATCAAGAAGGGTTACAGTCTGACTTTCCTCCTCTCATTTGCAAAAGGGTTGTGACGGATGCTGGAAATGCCTATCTGTGATGGTCGATCCAATTGTAGGAGATTGAGGATATTGTAACTCATGCCACACAAACAAATCTCTAGGCCCAGATGGCTTTACGGTGAAGTTTTTCCAGACACATTGGGATATCCTTCGTATTCTAGTCTCGGCAGCTGTCCGCGAGTTCTTTAGAACGAGTATTCTCCTCAAGGAACTCAATCCTACATTTCTTACGCTTATATCTAAGAAGGAAGGTGCCTCTGTTCTTGCTGATTTTAAGCTGATCGCCTGCTGTAACTTTCTCTATAAAATTATCTCGTCTATTATATGCTACCGTATGCAGGATTTGATGCCTGGGCTTCTCTCTTCTAACCAGTCAGCTTTTATTCGTGGGAGATGTATCTCTGAAAATTATCTTCTCGCACATGATTAATAGTTTGGGACTTTAAGAAGCCCGAGGGAAACAAGGCTTGTATAAAGCATGAGCTTCGAAAAGCGTACAATATAGTTAACCAAAATTTCTTGTGTCACCTTATGAGGGATATAGGGTTTGATAATTGGTGGGTGAGAAGGATTCAAGAATGCATATCCTCTCCTACTTTTAGTGTTCTTATCAAGGGTCAACCTCAGGGTTTTTTTGGGAGCTCGAGGGGGTTCGGCAAGGCGATCCACTTTCTCCATTTTTATTCACTATTATAATGGGGTACTTTACTTGTTTAATAGATAAAACGGTGTTCTCCAGGAAGATTCTTCCTCTGCACAGACACGTGGTGCCGATTATCTCTCACTTGATTTATTCGAAATGATCTACTTGTGTTTATGCAACCTTCTCGAAGCAATGCCCAAAATTTGATGCAGATTCCGGTAAAGTCTGGTAAGATGTCAGGATTGGTGTTCAATGAAGATAAGTGTCAGATCTACTTCAAACGACACTTTACAAATAAGCAATATGCCAGCAATTACTCCAAATTGGACAGGGAGAGCTACCGGTTCGATACTTGGGTTTGACCATTTCCTATGCTAAAGCTATGGACTGTTCCAATCTTATGGAGGCTATTCAATTGCGTTTGGAGGGATGAAAGGTTCAAATGCTATCTTTTGGGGTGCGTACCGAGCTGCTACGGACTGTCATTTGTGCAATTATATTTTTTTGGCTATAAGCTATTAACTTATTGGTAGCCATTACCAAAAGTATTGAAAGCCTATATGCTAATTTTATTTGGCATGGAGGTATGCATACAGTTTTTTGGAAGGAACTCTGTCGACCCAAAAAAGAAGGAGGTGTTTAAGAGTATTCTTAATCAGCATATCCATATCAAACCGTTTCTATACGGGTTATTTGCAATGGTCGGGCCATGGGTCTCTGGAACGACCCTTGGCTTGCTCATCGTAGTCCTACTGAACTCCTGGGTTGGAATGTTTATAAACAAATTGGTTCCAAAGCGGAAGTGGATGTTCTTTTGGTAGAGGGAAGTGAAGCTTACGTAAGAGGAGGGTTGGGCTGCTACTATTAAACTCTAAAAGTGCCAATTGACAAGAAGGGTGGAGAGGATTTCTGGAAGCTAGAAATTGAAGGCATGGGGTCCTTCATATTCAGTATCGTATATGATGAACTTCGGTAGAAACATGCTCAGATGGAGTGGTTTGATTTCATTTGGATGAAGAGATTAGCGGTTAAGTTCCAACTAACTATATATAAAGTAATGAAAGGGAGACTATTGACGTTTGATCGTCTCCGTAAATTTGGAAGCTGCCTTGAGGCTCACTAGTATGTGCTATGTGTTGGTGTGGATGAAACAACGACGCACTTACTGTTTTGATGTCTATTTAGCGCGTAGGTTTTAGATGCTCAAAGATAGAAATTGGGTCTTTCTGTAGGTCAGACCTACACCCTACAGTTCTGAAGTACGTGAAGGAAACTCTAGTGGGGGGGGGGTGAATAGAGTATGTGTCAAAAATATCCAATTAAAAATTAACTCTATTCAAGTCCAACGAATAGAAAGTATAATCAGAGTATACATACGGAATATAAATAGAGATCAGAAAAGCATAGCAGACACAACAGTTTTTAACCTGGTTTCCCTCGTGGAGGACTAGTCCAGGCCTGAGAACTCTAGCTCAGGATTGAAATCCACTATTTATGAAATAGCATACAACCACGTGCCTTTACTCAGAAGAGCACGCCAACTTCTTACAGATTCGCAGATGGTAAAACTTGGAATTGTCCAAGTGACTTCTTTTGACAACTCTTGCACACAAACTTCTAGCTGACTCGCAGTGAGCACTTTTGGGGCTTGGGAAGTTTTGTGCCTAGTTAGATGGGAAGAGTAGGTTTAGAATATATGAGGCTTAGAAGAAAAGAATTTGAGAAGATTGGATGTTTGGATGATTGAAAATGAGTGAAAACAAGCCTTATATATACTAGTCCAGAGAGGCAGAGTTTGGCCAGAACTATGTCCCAAAAATTCAAATATTTCGACAGTTGAATAGCTAGCATCCATAAAACCCTAAAATTAAGGTCATGGATTCTAGGTGACAGAGTTCGGCCCAAACCCTGTGTGGGGCAGAGTTTGGCCCGAATTCTGTCTCCTAGGGGACAGAATGTTCAAATGGGCTATATGGGCTTAGTTTGTCTTAGAGTTTGTTTGGTGGAGCTTTGGGTATTAAATCTAAGCTTTGAGATACTCAGTACGACTCAACTTACAACAGCCTAGACTCAATAAAAGATAAAAGTACAGACTCAGAGTACAAGTAAAGTTGCACTGCCAAAGCAATCGTCGATGATGTCTGTCTTTAACTGATATGTGATGATGTTCTGTTTTGGAGCTTGATGTGTCAAGTTGGATCATAACGGATATCATCTTATTAATTATCAAGATCAGGTTGACTGTGATCCAGTTTGGGTCAACAATCTCTCACATTTTAATAATTGACAAAAATACGATATTTGTATGTCACAACATTCAAACCTGGACACATGTTGTATGGAATAGCTCTCCCGTAGATGAACATGTTGGCTCCTCCGTAATTAGATAAGTCCTGAGACAAGTTCTAATCCAAGCAAGCACAACATAATACATATAGAAGCTCAGTGCACAAGTATTCCCAAAGCAAATATGTAAATATCAAGTATTCTCCCCCTTTGTCACTTAGCAAAATAAGAAATAAGTGCTCCCCCCTCCAAAAAAAATGAAGACATGCAATCACATAACTTTAGAACCATAACCATAGCCAATAAGTGAAAGAGACAACTAGCAAGATTATAACTCAAAAGAAACCAAAGTGCATAGATTTAACAAAAAGTATAAATACTACAAATCATAGTTTTGAAGAACGACTACATAAAGCATGATAAAATAAACTAAAGCCTAAACATCAGCAACATCAACAGGTAATAAAACCACGACCATCATGGAGCACGGGATGGACAGCAGAGTCTGAAGGGTCGCTGGCAGAGCGACGAAGGTCAACAAATGCTGCGTCCGGATCTAGATACCGCCTAACCCATGTGTCGTAAATACGGTAACCTTCACGAGAAGGGTCCCGTACCATAGGGAATGACATAGTTGGGTGGTTGGTCAAGAAGTACTAGATGTCGTGCAGTGTGTTGCTGATGGCACTTATCTGAAGGGTGGTGCGGTAGTCTATCTGGGTCCAGCGGTCGTCTTCCAAGCGGAAGCGATCGTGCAACAACGCTTGGATGGAGTCAAGAGTAGCTGGAGGCTTAGGCTCAGGAGCATCAGGAGCATCATAGTTAGAGGATGCAGCCTCAGAAGGAGCAGCAGCAGCAATAGTCCTACGTGCCTTGGACAGAGAGGCAGGAGTAGGTAGGAGTACACAACGCATCCTTGAAACCCTCAAGAGTGGTATCACCAAAAAATTGTAAATGTCGGACATCAAAAAGTCTTTCCCAAGTGTTGGGTACTGGGAGTTCAAGGTAATCGGCAAGTTCGAAATCGTCAAAAGATATGTCAATACCGGCGACACGGGAATAAATTTTAGTATCATCATGAGTCATATTGCAGTAAAATATCTGGATGGCATTGAGATATACGAGAGATGAAGTAGTGACAAGTTCATCAAGGCATAAATCGTGAAAGAGTGAATCATATGTAGAAAATATGATAAAATTTATTGGATGTCCCGGGAACACACTACGTGAATGAAAGTCTGAGTACCATTCATTGGATGCTTCCAATGAGACAAAGATGTGCTCATTGAAGGTGTGTTCATTTGGTGGAGGTGGTGGATTGAAAAAGATGAATAGGAGGAGGAGGAGGGTTAGATGAAGATGCTCCCTCACTTCTCATCCTCTGTCCTCTACAAATAATTTTGGAGCCATTGACAATGGAGAAAAATAAAAATATAAAAAAGATGGAAGAAAATAAGTTATACCTCATACAATTTGTTGGAAATGGAAGAGAACCTCCACAAATCCTAGATCCTTGAGTTTGGGAAGAGAAAACCCTAAGATTTAATATTTCTAGGGTTAGGGTTTGGAGAAAGGTTGAAGGTGATAAGAATGAAGAGAGATGGAGGAAATTCGGGTATTTGAAAGTAGGGCCGGCAGTTCGTGTTAAATCGTGACCATTGGATCAAAGATTTGGATGGCCAGGAGCTATTGGAGGTTCTGGAAGCAGGCTCATAGAGTTCGGCCTAAAGTCTGGTGGGCTGATTCCAGAACTCCAAAAAGAGTTATAAAAATTTGAGAAGGGTATTGAAAGGAAATAATTTGTCTTAAATTATTAATAATAAATTTTATCCATCATAAAATAAGTTAATCAAATGACAAAATACAGTGAATCGTCAATCAATACAGGTGAATTGCCTCAGGGTAGCTGTAGGGGCCGGATCCCAGCTAGCGGTAGTCTGTGTACCGTATCGCTTACGCTTTTACGCCTTGTTGTCAGAAGGGCCCTTTCGGCTTGTACCCAAAGCAATATACCATATACAATTTTGATTATCAGTTATTTGTATATATATAACTTATTGTAAGACATTTTCATCCAATATTCCTAATTCTCGATGAATAAAGTTGAAGCGCTCTTCGACGAATGGTTTTGTGAAAAAGTCTGCTAGCTGATGTTCAGTGTCAATAAATTCTAAGTTAATAGTGCTGTGATGTCGATGATCACGTAAGAAATGATGTTTAATTTCTATATATTTTATACGTGAGTGACATACTGGATTCTTGGTCAAATTTATAGCACTAGTGTTATTGCGGAAAATAGGTATGCGCTTGAATAGTAAGTTTTAGTCTTCAAGAGTTTGCTTCATCCACAGAACCTGTGCACAATAACGACTAGCGGCGATGCACTTGTAGGAGCGTAAAAAGTACTTCATAGACCAATTCAAAGAAGTTGAGAGCTTTACGCAAGTCAAACAGAGTTAAAACTCAGACTTTACGCAAGTCAAACAGAGTAAAACTCTACGCGAGCTACTTTACGCGAGAGCCATCCTCAAAGCTTTTACGCGAGGGACAGACTGTCAAATCATCGCATTTAATGCACGTGATACTGTTCTGACATAATAATTTTCTGATAGCGGATTGCACAGAAGCCGAGAAGATTTGATTTACACTAAATCCAACACTTGTCGTTTAGTGTGCAAATGGGCTACTTTACGCTCAAGAAATTGCCTATTTTACGCACGAAAGCTATTTAAGCTTTTACGCTCAAGGCTGTTGTGCGCGTAATGTTTATTTGAGCTAATTTTACGCTCAAGGCTATTTTTCAGCCACTTTACACGGGAAGTTTATTTTGGGCTATTTTACGCCCAGTCTTCTACTTTATACAGGAAGTATATTTTGGGTCATTTTTACGCCCGATCTTTTCTGGCTACATGAGAACGTGGTCTGTTTACGTAGCTTTCATGCCACACTTATCGAGGAACGTGTGTACGTGCTCTCCCCATTTTGTTGAAATAGTGGGACACATGTCACCATGCATAGAGATCAAAACTCTATACGGGACAAGTGTCATTATGCGTAGAGGATGATTTTCATCGTGGGTGACAGTTACTCGCGTAGAGACCTAACTTTGTTGCTTTTTACGCACAGAGGGTCTAGTCTATAAATAGACTTATTTTTTAACACAGACAGAATCAAGAGATCAAGATATATAGAGGAGAGAAGATTCTGAGAAAACTCATACTTTCAGAGTGATATTCCCAGAAGCATTTCTTAACTTTTTCTCAAGAACAGGGTGAAGCAAAGCAGGAAAGCATTCGACTGTGCCATTAGTGCCGTTGCTCGATACCTTTCTGGTGACTTAGTTCTTCCAATTGTTCATCTTTTTCTAGCAGTTTTCTTCTTCATCATCGTATGGTCCAAGGAACAAAGTGATCGCTCTCAGATCAGACTTCCATAGCAATACTTTCCAGAACAATTTGTACTTTTGTACTTTTTCTCGTTTTCTTTCAAAGGCCAATTTTAGGCATTTTGTTAAGTGAAACAAAATGGCGACTCTGCTGGGGACGACCTTCTCCTCTGATGAGAAGGCAATTGCTCAATATGATGATGTGTCGTTCGGATCGACAAAGAAGGCTCTGGTTGTTCACTTCGACCAGACTGCTTACGAAGAAATGCTCTAAACTGGGGGTAGTACTCGCTGCTCCAATGTTCAGAAATCGCGGAAGGCACAAAAAGTTTGGATTCCTAAGTCCAAAGCATCCTCGGATCTCTCTGCTGTCTTTGAAGGTAAAGGAATCCTTCCCACTCCTGTTGTGGAGGCTCCCGTTTGTGACGAGGAAGTCTCTACTTCAGTGATATGCCCCAGGCGTAAAATTCAGTCTCCCGTCTGTGACGTGGCAGACTCTCAAGTTTTACGCTCTGCGCATAAAAATTAATATTTACTCTCTGCACGTAAAAATCAGTCTCCCGTCTGTGTCGTGGTAGACACCCAAGTTTTACGCTCTACGCGTAAAGGAAAATTTCTCGTCTGTGACATGGCAGATATTCATGTTTTGCGCTCTACTCGTAAAGGTAAATCTCTTGTCGGTGACAGAGTAGATCAAATTCATAATGATGCCTCTGCATCTAAAGTGAATTTGCCTACACGCATGCAGCATAAAAACAAGAATAATATTGTTGGTAAAACTTTATTTTTTCACCAACAACCTTCTTACACTGCTTTATGCAAGGTACCAAACCTTCAGATTACGCGTAATGCTGATGGAGTCCTTTGTGCACAAAAATCTCAGAATTTACGCACGCAACTCCAGGCGCATAAAAATGTGCAGTTTGGTTCTGCTAATACAGCCAGTAATCTTTTTTGTACACAAGGGACTAAACGATTCTCTGTCCCAAATATAATAAAGAAGACTACTCCCTCCACTCCTTCTGATTTATGCGAGTTGCTTGTACAAAAGCGTAAAGACAGAAAATCTCCTGTGACACTCCCTAAAAAAAATTATTATTGTGAGTGTCACCAGATTGTAATCAAATATTGTTGTTCGGATTCTAAACGGTCATTTTTTGACCGATTAAGCTACAATGTGCCTCAACAATCAGTTGATGACCAAGAACAGGAGTTGTCATATACATCAGTCAATATGGCATCTCATACCAATAGAGGACGACGTCCAAGATGCAACTCGTCCCAGACTCCTGGTCAATAACAGTTCAATCGACTTCTTGATACCTTTGAAGGGGTATATCAGCATACCCGGTCAAGAAGTCAAAGATAGTTGCAATCTTCAGATTCAGAAGTTGGGGATACCCAGTCTTTTGAGTCAGAAACTGATAGTGTTGATTCATACCACTATACTAATCCCTCTGTATGTTTAAGGGAGGTTGAATCCTATGTTATCGGAGATGAACCGAAGACGTCAACTGCTAACACAGAACAACGTCTCTCTGCAGTTGAGCAATCACTGAAGGATATGCTTGCTATGATGCAAAGTATGCATCAAATAATAATGACTAAAAAACTGTTCAGCCGGCAGTAGTAACACCGGTACATGTAGCAGCACAAACTCAAGATAGTCAAGTGGTGGATATAACTTTGAATAATCTTAGTCAAGAGCCTGCTGTCAATCAAAATTCTGTAAGATGTACCACCTCTGGTGGAGGTTATGGTACATCCAGCAACTATTCAATCGAATGTGCTTCCTCAAACTAGTGAAGCTATTCAAGCAGTGCGTGAGCTAAAAGCACAGTTTGAAGTTCTAAAGCACAAGGATCAGCTCCAGAGGTTAGGGATTAAGCAACCTTATCCTCCTCATTGGAATGATGTACCCTTTCCTCTAAAATTCAAGCCACAATCGATGGTGTTATTTGATGCAAAGGCTTCTTCCAGTCAATATATCAATTATTTTGATATTATGACTATGCATCTGCAGAAGAATGATGATCTTCTCATCCGAGTTTTCATTGGATGCTTGACGGGTTCAGCATATGACTGGTATCGTAGTCTACCCGACAATTGTATATTGTCTTTTGACGAATTCAAAGCAATGTTTCTCTCCAGCTTCTATAAGGGAGGAATGGACATGAATATGTCCTCCTTGATAGAAATCAAACAAAAGGAGAAGGAAGATACCCGGACGTTCATCGAATATTTCCGACAGGCAAGTTTGAAAATGCCTCCTGGTATGCCAGATTCAGCATTGATTGATACATGCAAGATGAATCTGTGACCAACTATTGCTATCTTTACGGGCTCTCAATTCATAGATTGGGCCTCGTTCATTATAGCAGCAGTTTCAGCCGAGACCAATGGTAGGTTGGCTCGTGAACACGGGATGATCTTTGCTTCAGAAGAGAAAGGAAAGAAAGGCACTTCTGGTAATAATTCTGGCAATCATAATGGGAAAGGGAAGAAAACCCTAGTGGTTAATCTTTCAAAACCCAAAATGATACCAAATAATCCAGAGTCTTCCAAACCAAAAGAAGAGTACTCTTTTGATGACAGTGATATCCCAGGAATATTCCAATATCTTGTAAAGAGTGCCAAAACTCCAGATTCCAGAGCCAAAAAGGCCTAATGAGGTGAATCTGACTGACAATCCCAAATATTGTATCTATCATAGATACATAAATCATCCTACCAAGGCTTGCTATGTCTTAAAGAAGAAAATCTAAGAGTTGATAAATGCTAATGCCATCGCTTTAACCAATGATGAGCATACAGTTACAACTAGTGTGATTTCTCTTCAATTTGGAGGTTTTCCTCCACAGCAAGTTCCAGATGGGATTATCACAATTCCTAAGGCGACAATAAAAATTGTGAATCTCTTGCCTGCTAGAGAGCAAAGTAAAGGATTATTGCCTCTCACATTAAAAAATGGTGAAATCATGTGGGTACATCCTGACTTAGTACCTGAAATGGAAGATGAAGGTAAAACTTCAAAATCTAAGAAAGGTCAAAAAGTCAGAACCTGCAACATGATTTCTCATGTTGTTACTCCAGATCATGATGATTTGGATCATCTTTGGGACGGCATTCCTTTGGAGGATAAGCTGAGGGGTTTGAATATATACCCTCCAAGTTTGGCTCCTCCTACCAAAGTCAAACTTACTCATCAGCAGTGGTTAGCTATGAATAGTGTCCCCTTATACAGGGCATAACAAGTCTTTGCTGCTTATGAGAAAGTTCCTGTAGGAATTTTTTCTCCTGTCCCGAGTATTCCTACTTCTGTGGATATGGAGGTCTCTATTCCTCCTTCTTCTTTGGCTACAGAGGTCTCTGTTCCTTCATCCTCTATTGAACCATCTATTGAAAGTCTACTACCCACTTACATGTATAGTCAACAATCAGTCCATCTCTTGAAAAAGATGGGCTATGACTTTCAAAAGGCGAAAGGCTTGAATTATGATAAAGGAATGCGACTTCCTTTATAAATTTAAAGTCAAAAATCCACTGTTGGATTGGGTTTTGAGGTCCCTCATAAAAATACTCGCAAGAAGAAGACTAAGGAAAAGAAGAACAAAACCTGTAATATGGTACTTCATTCTCCTGAGTCTGAAGAAGAAACCTTTGCTGGTACGAGATCTGGGAAAGAGTACCATAAAGATTATGAGGGAACTTCTAAAGAAGCGGAGGACGTTGCTGAAACACTACCTGCTCAACCATCTCATGTTCCTACTGAGGCAAGACCTTCTAAACCATCTGTGGTTGAGAAAGGGAAACAGAAAGCAGTACGCTTTGACGTCCCATTGAAGTCTGCTTCAAATCAAGGGGTAGTGATGAAACCCTACAAGTTTGATATTCTAGCCCAACTAGCTAATACTCTGGCTAGACTTTATATCTTTGAGCTGCTTCGTCTTTCTAAAGAAAGTCGAGAAACTTTGAGCGAAGCTTTGCAACAGGCAGACTCATGCTTAGCTCAACTCAAGAGTCCTAAAAATATACCAGTGTCGTGTCCGCAATGTCATAGTGTGATGGAAGCAATTCCTAATATTACCTTCACACAAGAAGATATGCTGTTGAAGCATAATAAATACGACAGGCCTCTGTGCTATACAGGGTATATTAAATCTACTAAAATTGACAGGATTTACATTGATCCTGGGTCTTCTATTAGCATTATTCTTCAGAGTATGCTACGACCCTTGAGGATTCCTACTAGTAATTTGACTTACACTAATACAACAATAGTTGGTTTCAACTCTCGAAAGAGTAAACCACTGGGAAAGATTCGTCTGAAGATTCAGATTGGTGATCTTCGAACTATGGCGACCTTTTGTGTTATCAACTCAGATGTATCTTACAACATCCTCCTTGGAAGATCGTGGATACATGAGCATAACATTGTGCCTTCAACTCTCTACCAATGCTTCAAGTATGTAGATTCTCAAGGGATTGTGAAGACTGAATTCTCTGATATCAATCCTTTTAAGGGTGTTGAAGCCTATTTCTCTGATTCAATACTCTACAATAGGAGTATATGAAGGAGATATCGGATATGGCCGAAGATCGATCACCTGCAGAAGATCAATCCGTCAATGAAGATCCTCCGGAAGAGCAACCTTTAAAGATTAAAGTCAAAGGTCGAATCCAATCCCAATCTGTCAATGACGAACCTCTGATGATTAAGGTTAAAGGAAGAACTCGAGCTTCGTCTGAGGAATCATTGAGATTTCAGCCAAGAGCCAAGTTCAACCTCTCATGATCAAAGTCAAGGAACGTACACTACCAAAATACATGGATTTACCGACGGCCTTATCCGTCGGTAGGCCGTCGCCAAAAATAAATACCGACGGATTACCGACGGATATTTGGTAAAACAGCCGTCGAAAATAACCTCGTCGCTAAAACATATCCGTCGCTACTCCGTCGCTCAGCGACGACTTAGCGACGGAATACCGTCGGCCTATTTAAATATATATAGCGACGTATTACCGACTAGCTTTCGTCAAAACATGTATCAGGATATAGGGTTAGCGACGGAAAACTCCGTCGCTAAAGAGTCGGCAAAACCGTATCAGTGATTTTCTGATACGCAATATCCGTCGCTAATCCGTCGTAAATTTGTCGGTAAAAGCGTATCAGAGATTTTCCCATACTGCAGGTCATCGTTATGCCGTCGCTAATCCGCCGAGGTGTACGACGGATTAGCGTCGTATTAGCGACAAAACATCCGTCGCTAACTGTAAAATTTATGGACATCAAACAGAACCAGGTCGACGGACATTCCGTCGCTAAACCGTCGCTCAATGTAAAATTCTCCAGGTAGCGACGGATATTACGTCGCCAATCCGTCGATACATTAAATTCCTACAGTTAGCGACGAATCGTCCGTCGGCACTTTGTCACCAGTCCGCCGTAAGTTAGTCGCCAATCCGTCGCTAACTGCAAAATTTATGGACATCAAACAGAACCAGGTCGACGGACATTCCGTCGCTAAACCGTCGCTCAATGTAAAATTCTCCAGGTAGCGACGGATATTACGTCGCCAATCCGTCGATACATTAAATTCCTACAGTTAGCGACGGATAGTCCGTCGGGACTTTGTCGCCAGTCCGCCGTAAGTTAGTCGCCAATCCGTCGCTAACTGCAAAATTTATGGACATCAAACAGAACCAGGTCGACGGACTTGCCGTCGCTAAACCGTCGCTCAATGTAAAATTCTCCAGGTAGCGACGGATATTACGTCGCTAACCTCAGTTTCTCCAGTTAGCGACGGACTATCCGTCGCTGAGTGTTCGCCAGTCCGTCACTAACTTCTAATTTTTGAAAAAAAATATTACAAACAGACTCTTTCCTGTTTATACAACACATCCAACACAATATCAAACATGCAAAATATCCATATACAACACCATATATCCATATCCAACACGAATATCCAACGTATCCAATATCCAACACCATATATCCATATGCAAAATATCCATATCCGACACCAATATCCAACGTATCCAATATCCAACAAAATATTACCAACACAATATATCCAATATCCAACATTAAATTATCCAAACATAAAAAAAATATCCGAATATACAATGTATCCAAATGTCTACAAAACCAACAACATAAACAAAATCAAACCCCGTCCGTCGGATCGTCTCGTGCTCGTGCCGCCGCATCCGCTTTGCGTATGTACTCCTCCACCCTGTGTGGCGGCACTTGGGACAAGACATGGTCTGGAAGCGCGCGTAGCTGCTCTGGCGACAACATGTCAAGGAACGTCAAGATGGTGTTATCCGATACGATGCGGGCGTCCGCAGAGCGGTTAAACGAAAGCCGTCCGGGGGAAGAAGGACCAGGTCGATCCGAAGTACCGGCAGCAGCAGTAGACGGACCGGGAGCAGACGGACCGGGAGCAGACGGATAGCACCCCAACACTATCGCCCACAAATCTGACACCGCGGAGGTCAGAGTCGCAAGCTGCGCCCTCACATCGTCAACCGGGGGCGCTGGGGGAGGCGGAGGCGGTGGATATCTCAGGGACGGCTGCAACGAGGGCGCCATGGAACCTAAGCCGTAGACGCGCCCTTTTCTAACGCTGCCGACGGATTCTACGAACACGTCGTCGTAGCGAGCGGCCATAGAAGAGTGCGTCTGGGTGGGCGTCGTTTCGCCGACATTCTCGGAAGGGGGCTCGATCTCAAGCCGACTAAGTGCCTCACGATACGCAGCCTATCCAATGAATGTGTTTATACTATAAGTTTTCCTAAGTTATAATCTAAATCCTATGTTTCCCTAAGTTATAGTCTGAATCCTAAGTTTATCTAATTAACTTAATAATAATTATATTTCTAACATAAATCTCATAAACGTAAGTACTTACATCAGTCTCCTCGGCCCTCGCGTCGACAAAGCTCCCGTCCTTCTGCCTCTTGTGCGTATGCACGAATACATCGTGAGCGGTGGCCGTCTCCGCCTCTTTCCCCTGCTTCACCGCCCGTTGGGCCTGCATACGTAGAATTTAATTAACTTCGTATATTAACAGTACGAAATTAAATAATAGAATGAATTTGAATTTGCGCTATCCCACCAAATCTGCACGCGTCGATGCGTGGGGCCTTGATCCCCCCGTATGTAGACCCGCGGCCTGTCGATTAGCCTTAGCTTTCTCCGATTTCAGCTTGAACTGCGGATTATCCATCTTCTCCAACATCTGCTCATAGTACTCCGCCCGGATCCAGTCCTTCCTCGTATGCGCCGTACGAAGGTCGTACACTGCATCCCGTATCTTCTTCCCGGCGGCGGCTTTGTAGGTCCTGCGGATCGCCTCCTCGCGATGGGGGGGCCACCAGAACGTCCTCTGACATACAAATTCAAATATCACGTAATAAAAAATTTAATGATTTAAAGAATAATTAATAATTCACCGACATATTTATACCCTCATCTCGTCGAGCCAGACGTACTTCATGTCCTGAGGCACCTCAGAAATATTGAGATAGGGGCCATGGTAGTTATCTCGGATAATGCGCCCTAGAATCCGGGCAGCATCCCACGGGAAAAACCTATAAAGAAGCAACGACTGGATTATTAACTTGAATAAATGAAACAAATTTAATAAATTAACTCAAATTTACTTACGATTCACCAGCGGGCCATAGCTCTCGTCGGAACTCGCCCACCAGCCTCTCTGGTGGCGTCGGGGGATCCGCGGGTCCGCGTATGTACTCCCTGGTAATAGGATGAAACTGAATCTCGGGTACTCCGAGGCCCACCCTGCAGTAACTGCTGGGCCCCCTGCTGCATCTGCTGCTGCATCCGCTGGTACATCCGGTGGCGGAACGGATCCGCTAGCGGATGGAGTCACAGGCCTCGACGACGATGTCGGTGGCACCGAGGAAGAATGACGGTGGGAAGAGACTGTGTCCGGGCTCTCCAAGTCGGGATCGGAGGTCACATCCGGGGAATGCGGCTGGCGACCACGACCGCTACCCCCACGCCCATGCCCACGCCCACAACCACCACCACCACCACCGCCGCCGCCGCCACCGCCACGACCATAGCCAGCACCACCAGTACAGGTGCTCGTAACCATGCCCTATAAATAGAACACATAAACAAAATACCGACAACATAGATTTATAAATGAATATAAAACTAAACATATCCATACCAGCAGCAGGGCGATGAGTGCCGCCCAGACGAGTAGGCCTAGGAGTGCCATCTGCAAAAAGAAACTCATACAATAATACGCAAATATCCCAAACTGAAATAAATATTACAATCAGAAGTGAAGTATGAATAAAAGCTAGATACACAAAATCTGATAAAATCACGCACCAATACAACAAAGTACAATTCTTGTAACTTTTGATGAAAGGGCATCTTGTGTTCCACTAGACTTGTAATTGTAAATCCAAATATAATAGGGTAATTTAGGATTCGAGACTAGATATTGGGTGCTTCAAGATACAACTGAAATATAGCGATATTTAATCATTATCATCGTCCTCTTCCTCGGCCTCGGCCTCATCATCATCATCATCCTCATCGTCGAATTCATCTGTATCCTCATCCTCATCCTCATAAAGTTCTTCTTCTTCTTCTTCTTCTTCTTCTTCAGTCTCAATACTTGGGACAAGACGCCTCTTTCTCCCCTGGTTGACATCTAAGTCTTGTATATCAACCTCTTCCTCCCCTCTATTTTCATCAGCAAGAGGTATATCAACCTCTAATTCAACATCCATGTCACAAGACTGTTGTCCCAAGTATTGGGGCTTTTCGATCCGGTCCTCTTGGTATGCTGGGTCTCCAACGTTGAATGTATTTCTAGATTTAATCTTGCATACTGCCCACCAGTCAAAGCGATCTCTACGACGCCTTGGGTAGCTTGTATAGTAGACTTGAACAGCCTGACTTGCTATCGCAAACGTGTCGGACCCTCTATACCTCCTGCGATGATTTATATCGACGAATCCAAATTGTTTATCGATTCTCCAACCGATATTTGGTGTCGTATCGAACCACTCACATTTGAACATAACAATATGCATATCAAATGGGGCACTATATTGTAATTCTACAATATCCCGAAGCACTCCATAATAGTCAAAGTCCGGCTCGTCGTCATAGATTGTGCCTCTTATGCAAACACCAGAATCCTTCGTACTGAAGCCGTCATTAAGAAATTCGGCATTTATAGGATGTTGAGTTGTCTTAAACTTGAAGCCATTAACGACATAGCCGGGCCAAGTCTTTGCATGCTTCTTCGGTCCCAATGACAAATAACGAATGCTCTCATTTGTGAGTGTACTTGGTTCAGCTAATAAAACCTGTAAACTTTAAATGTTTTAGTTGCATATATATATTTAAATGGTAGCCGCATAACATATTATCTCAGTTACTTACGTAATCTCGAAACCATGATGGAAAGGTAAAATTAACTCTCTTTGAAGTCCCTCATCGGTAATATCGGGTGTCCTTATTTTGACTTCATCTCTAAATACACTGTTAGAGAGAATAAAAATTAGTGTAGTCACTTACCTCACCAAATTAGAGATTATAACGAGGTGTAGTCACTTACTTCTCCAAATCTCTCACTTCTTGTATGTCACAATTTAACAAGACATATCGGTGAGCGGCATCATACTCATCGTCACTCAACCACCGTTTCTTACTGGCCCCAATAGGCTTGCCCCTTAAATTGAATATACCTCCTTCCTCAACGTCTTCGTCATTCCTTTGAGGTCTATTTCGATTTGTCTCAACATGAGTATCGAAATAAATGGAGCAAAAGTTTGACACCTCCTCGATAAGATATGCTTCGCATATCGAAGCCTCTATATGAGCCTTGTTGCCAACTTTCTTCTTTAGATGATGTAGATACCTAGAGAGACAAATTATTTTGAGAATTAACAATGAATTGTAAAATCTACTTAAATTATATTGATTTTTATTTACCTTTCAAAGGGGTACATCCATCGATAATGAACAGATGCACCGACACGGACTTCGTATGCTAGATGAATCGGTAGATGCTCCATACTGTCGAAGAAACCCGGTGGAAATATTTTCTCTAACTTGCAAATTGTTAAGACAATCTTCTCCTCAAGTTGTATCATATGTTGCACCGTGAGCTTAGTTGAACAGATATCCCTGAAGAATGTAGACAGCTCGGCCAACGGAACCCATACAGCAGAAGGCAACAACTCTCTCAACGCAATGGGCAGTAATCTTTCCATAAACACGTGGCAGTCGTGACTCTTCATTCCTGTTAGCTTGCGTTCATTGAGATCAACGCATCTAGACAAATTCGACACATAGCCGTCGGGAAATCTTAAAGTAGATATCCACTTGCAGATTATTAATCTATCTTCCTTGCTCAATGCGTATGGCGCTATCGGCTTAGTTACTTGTCCACCAGCTCCCCTTTGTATCAAGTTTAGATTATGACGTTTGCATATCTCGACCATGTCTTGTCCTGCTTTTGGATTGTCCTTCGTCTTTCCTTTAATATCCATAACGGTATTGAAGACATTATCGAACACATTCTTTTCGATATGCATGACATCAAGATTATGCCTAATAAGATTATCTTTCCAATAAGGCAAGTCCCAGAAGATACTCCGTTTGGTCCAGTTATGGCTTTGTCCGAATCCCTCGACACGATTGTTCGATGGATCTTCCATTGCGGTGGGCAATTCCTTTACATCTTCCTAAATATCGTATCCCGACAATCTGGCAGGAGGTTCAGAAAATTCTTGTTTTCCATATCTGAACGCGTCCTTGTTCTTTCGCCAAGGATGTCTCGTTGGCAGAAATTGACGGTGACAGTCAAAGAAAGAAGTTTTTCCTTCATGTCTAAGGCAGAACGCCTTACTATTTTCCATACATATCGGACAAGACATGTTGCCGTGCGTACTCCATCCCGACAGCATACCGTATGCTGGAAAATCATTGATTGTCCACATGAGTGAAGCTCTCATCTGAAAGTTTTGTTTTCTAGAAATATCATAGGTCGTGACGCCGATCTCCCACAACTGTTTCAGCTCATCCACCAACGGCTGTAAATATATATCGATGTTCTTTGTCGGATTTTTGGGACCGGGTATGATAGCTGTCAAGAACATATAAGGAGTCTTCATACACATCCATGGTGGCAGATTGTAAGGGGTAAGAATGACCGGCCAGCATGAGTATTGAGATCCCGACTGTCCGAAAGGGGCAAAGCCATCAGAACATAGCGCCAGGCGTACATTTCTAGGCTCTGCAGCAAAATCTGGATGACACAAATCAAAATATTTCCACGCCTCCCCATCCGAAGGATGTGACAATTCTCCTTCGTCCTTTATGCGATCTTCACTGTGCCACGTCATGTGTTCTGCTGTATTCAGAGACATATACATCCTCTGTAAGCGCTTCATGATCGACAAGTAATACATATACTTGTAAGGACGTCGTTTTCTAGTTGACTTTCCTTTTCCCTGTACTGTCTTGTAACGATCCGCATTACAGAACCAACAACTTTCTAATACGCAATTCTCTTTGTAATACAACATGCATCCGTTGCGACAGCAATCTATCTTCTCGTACCCCAGTCCCAGTTGTCGGACCATCATCTTTGACTTGTAGAAGTTTCTTGGGAGCTCTTTTGATTCCTTCGGTAACACCTCATTAGTTAATTGTGTGATCCGATCATAGCAAGCTTGTGGCAAGTTAAAATCAGACTTTATGTTCAACAACCGCATCGTCACTGACAGTGCGGAATGAGTCTCACAACCAGGATATAGAGGAGTATCTGCGTCCTTAAACATATCATAGAACTCCTTTGCCTCGGGATTAGGATCCTCCGGATCAAAATTAGGCCCTGCCGTAGCATACACCATATCTCGTGCAAGGTTCTGCATGTCTCCATAATCCACAGAGCATCCGTCGTCTTCGAGGACATCCGTTGCAGCATTATCATCAAAAGCATAAGTACCAGCTTCTGCAGCCTGTCTTTCTGAATATAATTCACCTTGCGATGACCACAGGCCGTAATCACGTACGAAACCCTTACGGGTTAAATGATCTCTCACAGTCATCACTTCTTCGAAACGTCTATTATGACAATTAACACATGGACACTTGATTTTGTTATCGTCCATGTACTGAGTTTTGCTCATGGCATACTTAAGAAATACTTCCACACCTGCCTGAAAATCGTCACTCACACCAATTCTGCTCTCGTGTTGTCGTTTGTACATCCATGTACGATCAACAAAGTAACGATTCATGCTCGATTTGATGTGAATATCTGTATCGTAAGACAAACTAAACATAAGAATTAATAGCCCGATACCGATACTCATATCGTAAGAAAAACTAAACTTGTGGATAACACGCTAGGCCTACGACGAGGCTACTTAGTATCACAATCTAACATAATTAGTATATAATCATGTAACTGGTGGATCCGCTAGTTAGTAAGCCGGATGTACTTAATATCAGAGAGTATCAGATTAGTATCAGTATATAGGTTAGGTAGACCGTATCAAACGCATATCAGAATAGTAGGTCGAATAGGAGGCCGAGATAGTCGAATGAGAAGAAGGGAAGAAAGAAGGAGCAGATGGGTCCAGAGCCATGGTGGAGGAGGAGAAGTAACATGAGAGCAATTTCTGCCGTAACATCTCCTGGCTCTGCTGGCAACTGAAGTCCAGATGCTACAAAGGATGATCCTTCGCTGAAATCGACTACAACACCCATCAGTTCAAGTTCATTCCTATATGAGTATATTCCAATGCCATAGAGGAAGGTCAACAAACTGATGGCTTCTATGGCATTGGAATCTACTCATATAGGAATGAACTTGAACTGATGGGTGTTGTAGTCGATTTTAGCGAAGGATCGTCCTTTGTAGCATCTGGACTTCAGTTGCCAGCAGAGCCAGGAGATGTTACGGCGGAAACTGCTCTCATGTTACTTCTCCTCCTCCACCATGGCTCTGGACCCATCTGCTCCTCCCTTCTTCCCTTCTTCTCATTCGACTATCTCGGCCTCCTATTCGGCCTACTATTCCGATACCGATACTTTGAACCTTGATCTTAACCCAAACCTATATACTGATTGATCCTAATCCGCTACGCCCGATACTAAGTATATACGGTCGATACTGATAGCGATAGTCTGATACCGATAGCAATAGTCCGATACCGATAGTTCGATCGATACCGATAGTTCGATACCGATAGCGATAGTCCGATACCGATAGCGATAGTTCGATACCGATAGCGATAGTCCGATACAGATACACATGGACCTACATATCTATATATCACTAGTAGCCATACTCCTCTACATACTACTCTACACTAGGATCTAGTAACCATATACTACTCTACACACTAGCTACGTAGTCATACTCTAAAATAAGGTAAACTAATTTATCCACACATTAAAACCAACCCAATCAAATCTTAGGCAAACTATTCATATGATATCAATCGAAATACAAATAGGTCAACTAGGCTAGTTCTAGGTCAAATTAGGAGTCCAAGTCAACTCTGTCAAAACTAACCTTAATTAGGCTAAACTTCTACCTTAGCTAATCAAATATATATACTAGACTTCACGACGTGTGTCTGTGTATATATATATATATATATATTAATATTACTTAAAATTATGCCTATATTATATATATATTTTATAAATATATTATATATATATATATATATAGATATATATATATATATGTCTGTGTGTGTGTGTATCCGTGTGTCTGTGTCCGTGTGTGTCCGTGTGTGTGTGTGTGTGTGTCTGTGTGTGTGTGTGTGTGTGTGTGTGTGTGTGTCCGTGTGTCCGTGTGTGTGTGTGTCTGTGTGTGTGTGTCCGTGTGTGTGTGTGTCTGTGGGAGAGGAGGAGGCAGCTGCCCGCCCCCTCCCACCGCCCCCTCCACACCCCCCGCCACCGCCGCCACCCGCCGCCCCCGCAGTCGACGCCGCACCCGCAGCCCCCGACGCCCCCGGCCCGCTGCACCCACGACCACCGCGTGCGCGCGCGAGAGAGAGAGAGAGAGAGAAAGAGAGAGAGAGAGAGAGAGAGGGAGAGGGAGAGGGGATTACCTTTGGGAGAGAGAGAGGAGAGGGGGTCGCCGATCACCGCCGCGGGAGAGAGAGGAGAGGGGGTCGCCGATCGATCACCGCGGAAGAGAGAGAGATAGAGAGAGGAGAGAGAGTGAAATTTGGGGGGAATGAAAAAGTTCTCCCCGTCGTTTCAATTTAAGTCTGGAACGTAAATTTAGCGACGGAGTAGCGACGGACTATTCCGTCGCTAAGTCGTCAGTAAATCTCGCGCGAGTAGCGGCGGATTATTCCGTCGCTAAGTCGTCAGTAAATCTCGCGCCAATATTTTAGGCTTTTGCCGCCAAAATATGCGACGTTCTAGCGACGGATATAAAACCGTCGCTGCTTGGGCGATGACCTATCGACGGCGTAGCGACGGATATGGACATAAAAAAATAAAAAAAATTGTCCACTGCTTTCCGTCGGTATTACGTCACAAATCCGTCGGTGATCCGACGGTAATAGCGACGGAAAATTTCCATCGCTAAATGGCCGTCGCTAAAATACTGTAATTTGGTAGTGGTACTTCTCGTACGAATGATCCAGAACCAATGATTATCAACCTTGGAAAGTCTACGCAGAAGACGGATGACGGTCCATTAATGATCAATCCGAAGCGTAGTAGTCAGTTTGTAAATGATGTAAATATTGATCATTCTGTACTTTCTAATATTAATGAAGATTTCCTTTTGGAGTACATGGCTGTTAAATTTATTGAAAGAATGACTTTGTCTGCTGATAATCAAAGTCATCAACATAAAAATGACATAAATACAGAGGAAACCTTATACATTAATCATAAGGAAAATTATTTTCCTTCTCATGTCGATGTTGGACCTTATGCTCAAAGGTTCTTAACATCTTCTCCATATCTTCTTCCTGTAACCTCATCATGACAAGCTTGTGTAACTTATAGACGTCACGAAGAATCTTATTTTGTGATTCTGTCTATTAAGAAAAACAAGCGCCAAATTGTGTTCGGCCGGGCTAGAAATATCCCTGTTACTCAGACAGATGATCTCAGAGAGAAAGATAAAGGAAGAATTCGAATTGACAAATATAGTCAACAATCTTTTAAGATTATCCAGAATATGGAATATGATTTGAAGACTATGCAAGGTCTCAATCAAGGCAAAGGTAGACGGTTACCATTATGTGGTGATCCATTTTACCAGAAAACCCGTCATGGGTCGGGATACGATCTATCCCATATGTTTAATAAAGATATACAAGAAGAATTTTCTTCCAGTTCTTCACAATCCTCAGATTCTGAAGAAATCCAATTCATCGAATCTGATACATCTCACATGTACAAAGAAGATATGAAAGAAGAATGTTCTTCCAGTTTTTTACAATCCTCATATTCTGGAGGAGACTATTATGATGAATCTGAGTACGTCTTTTCAGTCAACATGGTTCAAACTGATGGTGAATCTGAGCCATTTGAAAATGACCCTTGGGTACAACAAATGGACACTTAATGGGAGCTTCATTTTAAACAGCGACAGCCACCTACAGAAGATAAAATTGTCCAGATTGACGTTGGAGACGGAACTACGTCTAAGCCAATATTCATCAGTAAAAACCTTTCTGAAGATGAAAATGAAGAGTTGATAAAACTGATTAAAGAATATATTGATATCTTTGCATGGAGTTATGAGGATATGTCGGGTCTAGATCCTAAAGTAGCTACTCATAAACTCAATATTCTTCCTAATGCCAAGCTTGTAAAACAACAGCAGCGACGTTTTCGACCAGATATGATGGATGCAATTAAAGCAGAAGTCAAAAATCTGATCACATGTGGCTTCGTTCATGAAGAACAACACCCAGACTGGGTTGCCAACATTGTTCCTGTTATGAAAAAGAGTAGAAAAGTCCGAGTTTGCATAGATTTTAGGGATCTTAATACAGCTTGTCCAAAAGACAAATTTCTACTTCCAATACCGATGTCATGATAGACAATACATGTGGTTTTGAACGCATGTCTTTCATGGACGGATTTTCAGGATACAATCAAATTAAGATGCATCCAGAAGATAAAAAGCACACTGCTTTTCGTACACTCCTTGGAGTTTACTGCTATACGGTTATGCCGTTTGGTCTAAAAAAATGTCGGTGCTACTTATCAAAGGGCCATGAGCAACATCTTTCAAGAACATCTACGAAAAACAGTTGAATGTTATGTGGATGATATTGCTATCAAAAGTCGATCAAAAGATGATCATATTCAAGACTTGAAGACAGTATTTAAGTTGATGCATCAACATCAACTGAAGATGAATCCTACTAAGTCTTTCTTAGGGGTTTCTAGTGGCAAGTTTTTGGGATTTGTCATTACTTCTCAAGGTATCCATGTTGATCCTGATAAAATCAAAGCGATTCTTGAAATGCGTCCTCCACGTAATCTAAAAGAACTCCGTGGCTTCCAAGGTCGTATTGCTTATATCAGGAGATTTATATACAATCTTTCTGGGAGATGTCAACCTTTCTGCCGTATATTAAAGAAAGGTGTATCGTTTGTCTGGGATGAAGCATGTCAGAGAGCTTTCAATGACATCAAGCAATACCTTACAAATCCACCTGTCCTGGTACCTCCAGTAGTAGGAAGACCATTTTTGCTATATGTTCGAGCCCTAGATTATTCTCTTGGTGCTCTTTTTGCACAGAAAAGTGATAAGGGCCATGAACAGGCAATTTATTACCTTAGCCGAATGATGGTTGGAGATGAACACAGGTATACTCCCGTGGAGAAAGAATGTTTGGCCTTGGTTTTTGCCGTTCAAAAGATGCGACATTATGTGTCAGGGCAGACTATTTATGTAATCTCCAGAATAAATCCTATTCGGGTATTGATGAGAAAACTGAGCATTCTTAACTCCAGATTAGCCACCTGGACAATGTTGCTTACTCCTTATGATATGGTCTATGTACCTCAAAAATCAGTGAAGGGTCAAGCATTAGCTGATTTCTTAGCAGCTCACCTTATACCTGAAACATCTAAGCTTTATGAAGACATTCCAGATGAAGTCCTGGATTACAACATGACTTTGAGGGATAACATTTGGCAACTATACTGTGATGGAGCATCGCGGGTTGGACCTAAAGGCAATATTGTCTTAGGAGTAGGCATCGTCTTCGTCTCTCCTGATAAAATGGTCATATACCACTACACCAAACTGCCCAAATTCTAACAGCCTCTTTTTTTAATTTCTAACAGTAGTAACCCATTATAAATTACCAACCATGTTAGGCCGTTAGAAATCTCTATAGTCTGTTAGAAATATAGATATGTATTTTTCTTTATACATTAATAATGGTGAGAAGTTACATAAAAAATTGGTGATAATTCTAGCCGGCCCTAATAGTTTCTAGCAAAAAAAAATTTTGGCGCCCACTTTCCCTGATTTCCCTCCAAAATTTCTGATATATTCTGGTCGAGTCTCTCTCTCCCACATTCACAAAGTTCAGAAACTCTCTCTCTCTCTCAATTAGCAGACCGACGAGTCATCGGCTCGACTCCGACGACTGGCTTCCATCTACGAAGACTTATCGACTGCTCCGGCGGCTCTGCGTCCACCTTCGAAGAGTAATTCTTTGCTTCCAGCGGTATTAACCCCCTTCTTTTACTTTAATTTGAGGTGAGAAAAACCCTAGCCTTTTTTGGGGGGACAAAATTCATGCCTTTATTTAGATATGATGTTGCTACATTGATTCTTTTGGATTCCTATTTTAATTTGAGGTAAGAAATGCCCCTTTCTGTGTCAAATTCATGCCTTTATTTACATCTGTTGTTGATGCATTGATTCTTTTGGATTTCCATTTGGGTTATTACAGAGAAAAACGTATGAAGTAATTGACAAACATATTTTCTATAGATATATATTCCTTTGTGTCTCTCAACCATAGTACAGAGAAAAACGTATGATCCAAAGAATTTAAGCAAAGCATTAGGTCCTAAGAGTATTCTAATTAATTAACAAGAAGCATGTGATAGGAACGAGGAGCTGGCTGCAAACTACTTACTAGAACGTATGGGTGATGAAGATTGAAAGGTATAGAGCATTTTTTAGCATCTGATATGAGTGGCAAGTTGGATGCAACTATCTTGCCTCGTTCTTCGCTTAAATTCTGCAAGACTTGTTGACCATGTATAACCTTGAAGCATTAGGTCCTAAGAAAACTTTTTATTCTAGTTTAAATAGTATTCTACCTAATTAACTCCAGGATCATGATCCAAATAGAGATGAAATACACATTGTCTCTGAGCTGAAGCAGCTGCGGCGTACGAGAAAGCATAAATTTATAAGCTACAGGGGTGCAAGATAATACTTTCACCAAATATAGGAAACAATATGTTGTTTCCAATGGTATTCTGAAACCAATGAACAGGAAATATCACAAGATAACCAATAAAGGCATTACTATGTTGCAAGACAAGCAAAATTTTGTCCGTATCCGTATCGTGTACGTACTCGTAATCAGTCTCCGTTCATGCAACATAAGATACTATTTTATTGTAACTATTTGAAAATGCCATGTATCCCATATTCGTATTATGTCTTTATCCTATCTGTGTCGTATTAGTGCAACATAGTCCACCGAAGACTACTAATCATCTTCATCAGCTAAATCTCAGGTCATGTGTTCGCCAACTCCTAACTTCCGAACAAAAGGTATCCCAAGACTCCCTTAAGGTATCTTCTAAATAGATATTATGGAACACAAATTAAGAGGTTTGAGGTTTCATTGTAACCATTACACCATCTTTTAGCATAGACTGTAGACAGACAAGTTCATGAGCTAATCCCTTCTTGACCTACAAAGATTGCTTCAAAATAACAACACCTTTTAGAAGCTTTGCCACCATCCTAGTGAGCTCTGAGAATTTATCAAAGAATCTATAAGAATGCAAGTGAAACCACCAGATAAATTCAGTGATCCTAAATTCCTAATTCCTTTCCTTTTTCTATTTGGTGTGCCATAAGATCGACAGGTTTAGATCGATACACTTTCAATCTTCTCCCTCGAACCTATGATTTGTCAGGAAAACATATTTCTTCTAAATGTCCTAATTTGGTTTTGCATTGCAGGTGTAAACCCGACCTCGATCGTGATCCTGAGGAGTTTGTACCACAACGCCACCATCTCAGTCATATCGAAGAAGCTGTTGATGGTGAAGATTTGTTGCTCCATATTGTTCCCATCTAAACCGAGGTAACAATTTAACATATTTTGACATTTTTTTATTTTTTTTTATCATAAGGTATTTCTTCTTTTTCATGAACAAACCATTCTCCCACCTGGAACAATACTGTAGAAAGGAAGTCTGCTCATATAGCTGCTCGAGTACAGTCTCTTGCATATCTCTAATTTTTTTAGCTTAGAAAGTTGGTTTAAACTGCTATTATTTACAGAAGAAAACTTGTACAAGGAAATCACTCCTCTTGGGGGAATAGTGTAAGTATATCAATTAAATCTTATCATTTGTTTCCATCCATTTTTGATGCTCTAAATAAAAAAGATGGCATAAAAGCATGTGCTTGTCTACTCATTTATGCAATAATTGTGAAGAAACAAAGATGTCTGCTTCCATAGCTTAAACATAAGACACAATTGTAATACTAAATTGAAGATGGCTCCTCGATTGTGTGCTTCTTTTTCTATAAGGAACCAAACTTTTTTTTTGCAAGCGGCATGTTCCTGTGACCATTAGTTTAGCAAATATGTTAGTTGAGATATTTAGTCAGCACGATTTCTTCTTGATACTGTGGACATTTTGTCGGATACACTTATTTCTTCACATACAACATAAATTTTGCACTAAAGATCCTATATGAAGATTTGGTAACATTTTGATGTTTTATTACAGATCAAGGCCATTTTAAGGGAAGTGGTTTTCCAGCTGATGTGAAATACATAGATCCAACCTATATGATTCCAGCATGTCGTGCTAATGCATCTGATGCAATCCTTTGTACTATGCCGGGCCAGAATGTTGTAAGTGGCCCCTCTGTGTATTTTCTTAACATCTTTGTGCAACCTTCTTTCTCCATGAGTTGAGCATCATATGTTTACAAGCCGTAGAGATTTAATGTTGTTGGGTGTAAATTTGAATCTTTCTTTGTGCAGTGTACTAATAAAATCTTCATGGAAGATCTGGAGTATTAATAAAATACACTTGATCATGCTATAGACAATAAAGCATCTTTATCATTACTTTAGGAGGCTTAGATGCTTTCAAAAACATAAATTTTTGTGTTTTTTTCCTTCTCCCTGGTCAAGGAATATGTTTGTCAGTAAGAACTTACAGTCCATCAAAGGAGGTCCCCTTTAGAAAATTGTAAAGTTTTTTTTCCTCCTGAGAAACAGGTAGAAGGGAGAAATTTGGAAGAAACGGTGGAGTTAGGTTGTTTTAGTTAGTTCTTATTAGTTTAGAAGCTTATCCATATTAGCATATTAGAAAATGCACATCTCGACCGATTTAAAACTTTATATTATTATTGTTAAATTGGGATTATATATCTTAATATCACAAGTTTCTTTGTATTTTGTGAAATATTTTATAACATAATCATGCCAGCATGTATACTGGTAGCTAGAGCATAGGTAAGGGTGGTTTAGAAGCATCTGATTAGTATCATGGGCTTAAGATGGAATCTATTTGACATAAGCCCAATAGCTTGTGTGGGAAGTGTGGTATTCTTCTGAGGTTTGGATCAGTGTTGTGAAGATTTCACACTTGAAATTAGACCATTAGATCTGAATCTGGATCCAAAGTTATTAGTTAAATTGAGATTATCTTAATATCACAAGTTTTTCGTAATTTTGTGAAATGTTTTATATCAGAATCATGTTATTTTTTTGTGTGTGTTGGTTAAGTTCAGCTTGTTATTGAAGATAACATGTTTCATGTGGTCATTGTGTTCTCTAGCACCTTGTTTGAAGATAACATGTTTCATGTGGGCAATCCTTGCCATGGCAGAAGAGCCGTTTCATAGAGCCACATAGTTTGGTAACTAACTCTGGCCAATTTGTTTTATTTATACACATGCACACACATACACATTTCAGGTATATTTTATAGAAGAGACTGAATATTTATTGCCTTTTCACTCGGAACTTAACTTGGAAGTTTTTAATTGTTTCACTATTGTTCTATAGACTTCACTCCACTTGATCTTGCGTGGACTCTTCTTTACATCTTTCCTCGCGAGCTTCTCCATCGCATACAAGCAAAGACCTTGGTTCGGTTCTACAGAACAGATGCAGCCCACTTAGGTGCCAAAATCATGTCTCGTCAATGTTCTGTATATAAAGCTCAATTTGTACAATTTTTTGCGAGTTGGCATGAATAAATAAGCAGAATATTATTTATACCATAATTGATTCGGCCACTTTTTGCTAAATAGTTGTATTCTTTTCATCAGAATGTGAGCCTTTTCATCTGTTAGCTGCTATTGCAATTTTTTTAGAATTTAGAAATTTGTAAATTTATGGATGAAAGTCATAAATGTATTTATATTTAGTTAACTTTGGTTAATAATACAATATGTAATCAATGATTAGTACGATTATAGTTGTATATGCGTATGGTTGAAATTTGTGTACATATTGTCATATGGATGTAAAATGAAACAAAATATTTAGATTAAACAATAAAATTTGAAAATTAATTTTTTTTCACACTATTTGATATATGCTAACGGTCAAAGCCTGTTAGTATTCAATTATGTAGATGTTTAAGAGTTGTTAAAAAAAGTAATCACTAATGGCAATAAACTGTTAGAAAATAACAACACTAACACCACTAAGCCGTTGGAAAAAATTAAATTACTAACGGCAATACACTGTTAGGATTAATAAAATACTAACGGGCAAAAGCTGTTAGAAAAGTAGTTAGTAATATTACCCACACCTATATACTCACGGAAGTTATCCGTTAGAATTAATTTTAGTAACATGTTTTGTCTGTTACAAAACATGTGTTTTGGTGTAGTGTACCGTACATATTCTCTCAATGAACCATGTTCTAATAATGTGGCAGAATATAATGCTCTGCTAATTGGTCTTCAAGTAGCAAAACAATTGGACATTGAGTTCCTGGAAGCTTATGGAGACTCTCAACTGATTGTTAGTCAAGTTAGAGGGACATATGAAGTCAAAAATCCTGACCTCATTCCTTATCATCAAGTGGTAATTGAATTGGTCCTTTCATTCAAAAGGTTCTTTATCGAATTCGTACCACATTCTCAAAATTTGGAAGCTGATGCTCTTGCTAGTTTAGCTGCAGACTTAGCTATTCCAATTAGAACACAAAACACCATTACTTTGTTGGATCGAGACTTATTCTGTGTCAAGAATAATTTGCATATCGAACATAGTTATATTACAGAATCAAGTTCCCAGCAAAGGGATTGGAGAAGTACATTCATTGATTATACGGTTCATGGGATTTTCCTTGAAGATCCAAAAGAAGCTACATCAATCAAGAGACGATCATTTCGATTTTACTATGATTTTTCTTTGTATATGTCATATCGTCGTTCATATGATGGACTTTTGCTACGTTGTCTCTCTGAGAGTGAAGCTAAGCAAACACTCCGTGAAGCTCATGATGGTGTCTGCGGTGCCCATCAACCAGGTCCAAAATTGCAGGACCGCATTCGAAGAATGGGGTATTATTGGCCTTCCATGATAGCAGATGCTGTGGATTATGCCAGACGGTGTAAAGCATGTCAGATTCATGCTGATTTTATTCATCAACCATCTAAATTTTTACGTCCTACAGCAGCTTCTTAGCCCTTCGAAGCTTGGGGCATGGATATTATTGGTCCGATTAACCCTCCTTCTGTCAAGGGACATCGGTTTATACTGGCTATAACCGATTACTTTTCTAAATGGGCAGAAACGGTCCTCCTTGTTAAAGTAAAAATATCTAATGTGATTAGCTTCATTAAACACCATATCATTTATCGTTTTGGGATTCCCCGACGGATAATCCATGACAATGGACCACAATTTGCCAGTCAGGCATTTTATTAATTCTGCGATAAGAATCGGATCCAAAATCTGGCTTCTACGGCTTATAATCCAGCTGCTAATGGTTTGGCCGAAGCTTTTAACAAGACAATCATTAAACTTCTCAAAAAGTTTGTCTCTTCTAATAAATATGATTGGAATGAGAAACTTGGAGAATGCTTATGGGCTTACCGAACGACAATCCGAACTCCTACTGATTTTATACTATTCTCACTGGTCTACGGATGTGAGGCCGTTATTCTATTGGAAATCCAGATTCCATCTCTTAGAATAGCCATTGCTAATGAGCTAAATACAGAGAATAATGATCGGTTGAGACTTCAAGAACTTGAAGGATTGGACGAGAAGCGTCTTCAAGCGCAACAGCACATCGAGTTATATCAAGCCCGCATATCTCGAGCTTTCAATTATAAAGTTAAAGAGAGGGTATTTAAAGTCGGTGAGCTAGTTCTAGCTGTCCGAAGACCGATGGTGATGACTCATAAGAGCAAAGGGAAATTCCAAGCAAAATGGGAAGGTCCTTATGTAGTCGAGACCGTATTCTCTAATGGTGCCTATAGGTTGTCTAAACCTAATGGAGATTTACTCATGGTGCCAATTAATGGCAAATTCTTGAAGAAATATTATGTCTGAATTTCTTCTTTATTCTCCAGCTACCAATGTTTGGTTAAGCTGATTATTTATTTTCCTAAAAGAAACTTTTGATCTTCTGTCTTACCAGCTGATTAAAAAAAGGGGGATTTATTATTTATCATGTTCTTATGACCTCTGAATAAATATTAAGTCTACTTCTTTTCTTATCTATCATGTCCATATGGCCTCTGAATAGATATTAATATATTTTTCTTTGAGTCGTTACGATCTGTCACGTTCATATTACCTCTGATAGTATTGTACACTCTGAAAAGAAAAACAAGATTCATTATCTATCATGTCCACATTACCTCTGGATAGATATAATTTATTGAGTCTAGAAGACTTGTCATGTCCATATTACCTCTAATAAGTATTTTCTATCTTATACCTATTGTTTAACTGCAAAATAAATGATAGGGTCACAAAACAAATATTTCATTCATTTTTCGAAAATATTACAGAATAAAAAAGACAGAAGAACACAAAATTCTGTATTAAATACAAAAATGCCTATGGTGGACCAGATACGTCTTCGAGCAATTTTTGCAGCTCTGCTGGACACTTCTCGCGAGAGTTCCGCACAGTTGCAGTAGCTAGAGTACGTCGAGCTTCTGGAGTACAAATATGGGAGAATTCGACGAAAGTAGCTATCATCTTATACTTGGCTTCGTCAAGGATTTTGATGGTAGCTTCAGCACCGAAGACTTGTTCCTCCAAAATTAAGCTCTGCATTAGATGCTGGTCTCGAGCTGTGATCAACTGCTCCCTCTCCGCCTTTAAGCGAGCTAATTCTGCCTCAACTTCACGAATTCTATCATTCTGTTGATGAATTCTTATATTTGAAGTTTCAGAGGCTTCTCTCTGGATATCCATCTGGGACTTAGCTTCAACCAAAAAGGTTTTTTCTTTGGCGACCTTGCTGCTGTACTCTTGGAGAGATTCATTGAAAGTTGTCTCCCGAGCGGTGTATTCAGCTGATAAAGCGTCATACTCGTCTTGGATGAGACTTTCAATAGTTTCACTTGACAGCCTTAGATATTCTCTAATGGGCTGTTCAAGTTCCTCCACGACCTTCTCCAATGTCGCTGCTCTCGCTGCATCATTGAACATGGCGACATTTTTGATCGTAAGAGTAATAGCAGCCTTCAAGCTTTCATAATTAAGGCCCTTCTTCAGGACCATTTGATCAGAGCCGCCAGCATTTTGTAGAAAGTCTCAGTATGAATCTCAACTAAGAGATTCATTTCTGTATTTGAGCTTGGTGTTGCGGCTATTTCTACTAAGTCCCGTTTCTGAAGACTAGGAGCAGATGTTGTTACTTTGGTAGCAGATTGAGATGGAGTCAATGTTGTCGCTGTTACCATGGTTAAGTGATCCTCGAGAGCTTCAGGGACAATGTCTTCAGCACTCTTTTGGATCATTACTCCAGCCGCTTCTGGAGTTGAAACTACTTGAGTTTTAGTGGCGGTGATGGTTGAGGGAGGAATAGTAATCATCGTAGCTGACTCCGGTCCAGACACCGTCTTCTCAAGAACTTGTACTAGATTAGTAGCAATAACAGAGGATGCTATTACAACGTCTCCAGCTTCAGGTTATGAGTTGACCATATCCTCATCACCTTCATTGGCTACCGGCTCTTCAAGCTCTGCGAATACTTCAGTTGCAGTTGTTTCTTCTGCAACTGTTTCTTCATTGAAATTTGTTTCTTCTTCAGCAGCTGCTTTTTTATCTGGAGTTGGTTCTTCTGCAGTTTGTTCTTTTTCTCCTTCCTTAGCAAGAGAAGGCAATTTTGGTTGGGCCTCTACGGGAAGCTCTTGTTGTACCTCCATAGATGGAGGACATTCTTCTTAAGCAGAGTCTTTTTTTGAAAAAGAAGCCTCTTCCTCAGACTCTGTATTTTCTTCATAAATAGTTTTTTGAGGAGGAGAAGCCACAGGCTTGCTGCAGTGATGACACCTACAAATTAAACAAAATAAGTTAATATACAAAATCATAATACATAATTTTGTATAGATTTTGTGTAATTTATATTTAGCTGGAGTAGGTGCAGGACGTGCTAAGTACGAGTCATAGTCCCCATCCCAGTCATCATCATCGAAGGCAAGGACCGGTTCATCCGATGGGATGAACTCTGGATTAACAGTATGTGTCGTAGCAGCATCCTCAATAGCTTGTGCCTTTTGTGGCAAAGTCAGATGAAGTGATGAGCTGAGACGTATGGGAAATAGGACTCCCGCAGCTTCTGTTGATGCTGCTGGTTGGGATGCCAAAGATCCTTCTCTAGGATGAGCTGAAGAAGATGCAATGGGTTGAGGCTCCTCGACTAGAGTGTTGCTCTCTGGGGTAGCGGCTCTCTGTTTAGAAGTCCCTTTGACGGTAACCTTCTTCTCCTTTTCTGGGAGAGTATTCTCTGGCAGGGTGACAGCTGCACCTGATTTTCGTTTCCGGGTCTTGCTGATCACAATTGGTCATGTAGCTATTTCTCCAGCTCCTGCAGGGATTACTTCCAGATACTCATCTGGAACAATAGCGTCCTCGGGTATGTCTGGAAGTACCCTAACTGGTTCTTCGATGTTCCCTTCCTTGGGCCATCGAAGACTCCCCTTCATATTGTAGCCATGGGCGAAGGAGTGAATGGATGCATAAAAGTGAGCATACGTATGAAGTATTCGTAGCTTGATTGTACTTGTAGTAGTGGATACTCAGAACTTAGCACCGGTACAAGCAGTGCTAAAGTATCTCCAGGCTCTTGCACCATCAATTAGCTTCCCATAATGGTAGAAGCTGGTGGAGGGATTACCAACATGAAGTTGGTCATATCCAAACTGGCGAGCGAACCGACTTGGTGGATACGGTTCGAACGCACAGTCGTCTTCATTCCTGTACATCAGATGTGAAGGTCTGATGCACATTAGCCATTTAAAAACTGGCACAGGCAATGAAGTCCTCCCTTCCCCTCTATCTTCAAATTGTACTCCGAGACAGTCGGCTGGAACTTGTGACCTTGTGCAGAAGAAGTTCCATCCATGGGAGTAGTTCAGTACTGCTCGGGTGTCTGCCACTGTAGTTGCAATCCATGTGGCTTTATTGAATTTTTGGAGGAAGACCTCCGTATTATCTCCAGGGCCCGGTGGCAACAAACTGCAGTTATGATGCAGTAGCCAGCCCATCAGATAAGTGTAGGGCATCTCCACCCTTGAGAATTCTTTTTGGTGAGGAGCATTGTTGATTAGTTCCTCACCAAAGGTCCGCAAACCTACATTTATTCGACATACCATTTTGATTCTGACCTTGGACACCAAACGTACTGCCGGCCACAATACGTTTCGGTGAATTCTGTCTACTGTGCTAATCCCTGGCACAACCCATCTCCGCAGCCAAAGAGAAAGAAAGCCTGCCAGCAAGGCTTCTCTTGAGATCTTCTGACTGCCATGCCTCAGGTAGCTTAAGGTTTCAGTCCCCGCAGGGATGTCTCCAGTCTTAGTGGGCAGATACTGGTCCGGAGACTTATGTGAAATCATCAAACTATGGATCAGATCTGAAGGGATTATTGAACAAGGGTTGATGGTTGGAGCCTTCTTTTCTTGGAATATCCCCTTCTCGTTCTTGGGTATCCTATTCTCATGGTAGAATAGATAGTTGTTCATTTATTAGTATATGCCAAGTGCGACCCACTATCATACATAGAGGTGCAAATTAAGTAATGGCACATCAGTTCTTGGTAGACCTCAACCAATTGAGGATTTTTCTCTCTGATTTCTGCTAATTCCCATTTGGAGGGAACATACACTTCATAGGGAGCTTCACCCATCGGTAGCTTAGAGATGAATTGCATCTCGTACAGGGCAAGACCCATCTCACCTAGTGGGGTAACAAAAGTTTCTGTTGAACTCATATACAACTCCATCAAAGCCAAGAACAGGTTACTATTTATCGGTATACCCTGGCTCGTAATGGCTACCGCTTCATAAAGGCCGATGGCTTCCAGGTCCGTCTTGAAGTTCTTCATGATCCAGGCACTAAGCTGAATCCAGTTATGGTTATATGGGGTCAACCACCCTGGTAGCCTAGGGTTGGCTTGAGGATATAATACTGCAGCCGTTATGAACTTGTTAATAAACATTAGGGTCTGCACCGGTTGGATTAGAGCCGAATCTTCACTCGGTGTGAATCCAGGCAATAGACCAAAGAAAGGGACGATACCACCACTGGGAGTAATACTGGAAGTCAGGTTCCATAGCATCTGTCGGGGATGAGTAGCATGGACGAATGCAGATAAGGGATAATCTCTGTCCATGTCGGGGAGATACATTGCCCTCTCTCCAAACTTGAACACCCAAGCCTCCTTCTTGGGGTGTGTTTGTGATTGGAAGTCTATTGCATCCCAGAACAAGAAAGCTGGCTTCAAAAATTGTTGGTCATCTAGCGATACCAACAATTCTCTATTTATCATGGACAACAGCATTCTGTCCCCCTGTGCAGCTATTAGTTGTTGTCTCCCTTCAAGGTATTCTGGATTTGACTGAGGGAACTCCACATGGGACAAATTCTCTAAGTAATTTAAGCCCACCATACCAGCTGGCGAGCCAAATATTTCTGCAAGCGGATAAATTTGCAAGTCCACTGCCAAAAGAAAAAGAAAAATCAAGTTAGTAAAAATCTAATTTGAATTTTTACGCAGATGACTTAGTCTGAATTTCACGCATAAAGATTAACGACTATACAAACTTTACGCTTATGCGCAAAAATTAAGTTGATAAAATTTTAAAGTGTAAAAGTTCTTTGTTTTCCGCAAAGTCTTTTACTTGTGAATTTTACGTTGGCACGTATTACGTGAGCATATTTTGAATTTTACGCTGGCACGTATTGACGTGAGCGTATTTTGAATTTTACACTGGCACATATTAATGTCGGCATATTTTGAATTTTATGCTGGCACGTATTGACGTGAGCGTATTTTGAATTTTACGCTGGCACATATTGATGTGAGCGTATTTTGATTTTTACGCTGACACGTATAGACGTGGGCGTACGTTTTTACTTTTACGCTGACATGTACAACGTGGGCATATTTTGTTATCTCAGTTTCTACGCTGACACGTATAACGTGGGCGTGAATTTTAAAGCTCGAGTCTTCCTCTTCTTCGACGAAATTCACGACCGAATTAGGGTATCCTACCTTTCATAGCTGGAGCCACAGCGTGGTTAGTCTGTCTGGGTGCCACCGATGAGGGGATATTGGTTTTCGTGCAGTCGGCCGTCGACGAAGCAACGGCGGGCTTCTTGCCCTTGCTGCCGGCGGCGGTCTTGCTCTTGGGGGCCATCGAGTCGAAGTGAGAGTATGCAGGAGAAGAGAATAAAGAGAGATCGATATTTCGAGAATAAGTAAAGTTCTCTCTCTATCGGCAAAGCTCTATTTATAGAGAATTTTTGAAATCAGTACAAATTCCCGAAATTTACGCTGATTGTTGGATATCTCTACTTTTACGCGGACTGTTGAGTATCCCGAACTCTACGCAGATGACCGTTGGGTATCCCGAATTCTACGCGGACTGTTGAACATCCCAGATTTTATGCTTCTGTTCAAAGTATTTCAAATTTTGAAAAAAATTGAAAACTTTGAAGGGGGTCATGTAGGAGTTGAGAGCTTTACGCAAGTCAAACAGAGTTAAAACTCAGACTTTACGCAAGTCAAACATAGTAAAACTCTACGCGAGCTACTTTACGCGAGAGCCATCCTCAAAGCTTTTACGCGAGGGATAGACTGTCAAATTATCGCATTTAATGCGCGTGATACTGTTCTAACATAATGATTTTCTGACAGTGGATTGCACAGAAGCCGAGAAGATTTAATTTACACTAAACCCAACACTTGTCGTTTAGTGTGCAAATGGGCTACTTTACGCTCAAGAAATTGCTTCTTTTACGCACGAAAGCTATTTGAGCTTTTACGCTCAAGGCTGTTGTGCGCGTAAAGTTTATTTGAGCTAATTTTACGCTCAAGGCTATTTTTCAGCCACTTTACGCGGGAAGTTTATTTTGGGCTATTTTATGCCCAGTCTACTACTTTATGTAGGAAGTATATTTTGGGTCATTTTTACGACCGATCTTTTCTGGCTACATGAGAACGTGGTCTGCTTACGTGGCTTTCATGCTACACTTATCGAGGAACGTGTGTACGTGCTCTCCCCATTTTGTTGAAATAGTGGGACACGTGTCACCATACGTAGAGATCAAAACTATACATGGGACACGTGTCATCATACGTAGAGGATGATTTTCATCGTGGGTGACAGTTACTTGCGTAGAGACCTAACTTTGTTGCTTTTTACGCACAGAGGGTCTAGTCTATAAATGGACTTATTTTTTAACACAAATAGAATTAAGAGATCAAGAGATATAGAGGAGAGAAGATTATGAGAAACTCATACTTTCAGAGTGATATTCCCAGAAGCATTTCTTCAACTTTTTCTCAAGAACAGGGTGAAGCAAAGCAGAAAAGCATTCGACTGTGCCATCAGTGCCGTTGCTCGATACCTTTCTGGTGACTTAGTTTTTTCGATTGTTCTTCTTCTTCAAGCAGTTTTCTTCATCATCATCGTATGGTCCAGGGAACAAAATGATCGCTCTCAGATCAGACTTCCATAGCAATACTTTCCAGAACAATTTGTACTTTTGTACTTTTATACTTTTTCTTGTTTTCTTTCAAAAGCCAATTTTAGGCATTTTGTTAAGTGAAACAGTACTCAGCTTCTGTTGTGGATAGTGCAATAGAATTCTGCTTCTTGCTAAACTATGAGACTAAAGCCTTTCGTGACAAATGACACGTGTCGCTGGTACTCTTATGGTCGACTTTGCATCCCGTAAAATCAGCGTCGAAATATCCGATTAGGTCAAAGGAAGTGGTTTTAGGATACCACAAACCTACCATAATCGTTCCTTTAAGATATCTAAAGATGCGCTTAACAGCGATCATGTGTGATTCCTTAGGGTTAGCTTGATATCTAGCATATAAGCAAACACTAAACACAATATCGGGACGACTCGCAGTTAAATACAATAGACTACCAATCATACCTCGATACTTACGTTGATCAACCAGTTTTTATCAGGTTCCAACTTTGTTGTAGTAGCCATAGGAGTGCTGATAGGTTTGATGTTGTCAAGCTCAAACTTTTTCAGCATATCTTTTGTATACTTCGACTGACTGATGAAGATGCCATGCGAGAATTGTTTGACTTACAGTCCAAGGAAGTAGTTGAGCTCCCAAATCATGCTCATCTCAAACTCGTTCTGCATACACTTAGCAAATTCTTTGCATAGACCCTTATTAGTAGACCCAAATATAATATCATCTACATAGATTTGTACTAACAGAATAGTGTCATCAAGAGATTTTATGAAAAGTGTACTGTTAATTTTTTCTTTTGAAAAACCTTTATCAAGTAAGAAAGTACTAAGGCGTTCATACCAAGCTCGAGAAGCTTGTTTGAGGCCATAAAGAGCTTTCTTAAGTTTAAAAACATGGTCGAAAAATTTATGATTTTCAAAACCAAGGGGTTGCTTAACAAAAACATCTTCTTTAATAAAGCCATTTAGAAAAACATATTTCACATCCATTTGAAAAAGTTTTAAAGTTTTAGAAATTTGCAGCACAAAGCATCCGAATAGATTCAAGTCGTACAACAGGAGCATACGTCTCATCGTAGTCGATACCCTCCTCTTGGTTGTATCCTTGAGCTACGAGACGAGCCTTGTTGCGAGTGACAGTACCGTCCTTATTAACTTTGTTACGAAAAACCTATTTAGTACCAATTATTGAATGGTCAGCAGGTTTAGGAACTAGTTCCCAAACCTGATTTCTTTCGAATTGGTTGAGTTCTTCTTGCGTTGCAGATATCCAAAATTCATCGTTAAAAGCTTCTAAAATATTTTTGGGTTCAATTTGAGAAATAAAAGCAGTGCTAGCAATAGAATCTCTTAAAGAAGATCGAGTAGTTAACCCTTTTGATACCTCACCTCTTACCAAGCTTTCTAGATGTGAAGGTTTGAATTGGAACTTCTTTGGTAAGTCCTGTAGAGAATTGGTTTCAGGTGGTGTATCTACAGGAGTAGAAGTTGATGGTTCAGATTGAGCATCAACGTTTTCATCGGGGATAGCAGCTAAACTATTACGCTCATCAAATGTGACATTAGTAGACTCTTCAACGATCATATAGCGTTTGTTGAATACTCTATATCCTTTGCTTTTGACACTATATCCAAGAAAGCTACCTTCGTCAGCTTTGGCATCAAACTTGCCTAAGTTGTCTTTGGTATTAAGGATAAAGCAGCGACAACCAAACACTCAAAAATAAGAAATAGTAGGAGTCCTACAAAAACAAAGTTCATAGAAAGTTTTCTTCGAAATAGGTCGAATCAACACCCTATTTAAAACATGGCATACTGTGTTGACAGCTTCTGCCCAAAAGTATTTTGAAAGTAAAAAATGATTCAGCAAGACTATGGCCATATCGCCTAGAGTTCTATTCTTCTGCTCCATAACACCATTTTGTTGAGGAGTTCTAGGACAAGAAAATTCATGATCAAAACCATTTGACTCACAAAACTTTTTAAAATCAGAATTTTTGAATTTGCCACCATGATCATTTTAGATACGAGTAATCATATAGCCCTTTTCATTTTAGACCTTTTTGGAAAATATTTTGAAAACTAAAATAGTGTTACTTTTGTTTGCAAGAAAGAAGACCAGAGTAAATCTTGAAAAGTCATCAACGAAAGCATAGAGTTTCTCGCCAAGACTGGCTACTCTACTAGGATCAAATAAATCTATATGGAGTAATTGCAAAGGTCGAGTGGTACTTACAGTGTTGATGGATTAAAAGAAGATTTGGTAGCCTTATTGTTTTCACATTCGGCACATACCGTGTCCTTTTTGAATGTGATTTCAGGCAATCCTCTTACTAGCTTCTTGGTAGATAGTCCCGATATGGTGTCCATGTTAACATGACCAAGACGCTGATGCCATAATAGTATTTCATCTTTGTGTGCGTAAAGACATCTATATGCACTGTTAGTCTCTAGATAGATAGAAAATATATATGTTATCTTCTATTATCCTTTGAAAGCGATGTCTCCAGTTGATCTATCATGATAAAGTATTTAGTTTTACCGAAGTTAATATCATATCCATGATCAGAAAGATGACTAATGATGAGCAAGTTATGCTTTAACTCGGTCACTAAATAGACATCCTTAATAACGGGAGAAGTAGGATAACTAATTGTACCGTTACCTATGATATAACCTTTCAAATTATTGTCGAATGATACATATCCTTCCCTTTTCATCGATAGTATTGTGAATAGATTAGCATCTCCAGTCATATGTCGCGAGCACCCACTATCGAGAATCCATTTGCTTCTAGTTTGAGAAGGAAGGTCCACCTACACCATGAGTAGATATGACCTTTGGTACCCAGATTCTTGTGGGTCCTGAAAAGTTAGTATTCGGTACCCATGCATATAGATTAATATCAACTAGTTTTCTAATTCTACACTGTAGAGATACGTGTCTATGTAAACCACAGTAAGTACATATAGCATGCGTATTTGTATTAGGTGCAGGATGATAGTGATGTCTGTATGTGGGTGTAGGATGATGATAACTACGTGAAGTAGTAGGATGATGATAATAATTGTGTGTAATAACAGGATGATTATAATTATTACGTGTAGCAGCAGGATGATGATAACTACGTGTGTGTGTTTTACGTGCTGCATGGGAGTAAGTGTACATAAAAGCATGTTTACGTGTAGCATATGGATGCATGTTATTGGGATGACGTATTCTATTGTGTAAGTGTTTAGTGTGTGTGCCGTGACTGTGAGACTGAGTTTGAGGTTAAGCAACCTGTTTATCCAGCCTGATCTCTAATTTCTTAGAAGCATCAAATACTTCATCATACTTAGTAGTCAGACTATTTATTCTAACAGTAGCAACTTTGCATTTGTTCTTCTCTTTAGTAAGCTCGTTATTGAGTGCTGAAATATCTTGTGCTTCTTTTTCAATGATAGGTTCGGCATCATGTAAGATTAACTTAAGCGTGGATACCTCCTCAGCGTCCTCTCTGTGAGGAATGTATCTAACATTATCTAATAAGCATGAAAGTCAATGGATCTCAGCTTCATGGGCCGTGATTTTATCCTTAGCATGTTTATATTTGTCAATAACCTTTTTGTGGTCTTCAAGTAGATCACTAAAGGCATCACCCAGTTCATCAAAAGAAAAGTCGTCAAGAGAATCATTTACCTTATCTGAAGTTGCCATTAGGCAGACATTTGCTGTGTCTCACGGAGAGTCCTCTTCTTTGTCTGAATCACTATCCTCGCTTTCGTGCCAGATGCTATTGTTGGCATACTTCCTTGAGCTTAGTTTCTCGTACGGCTTTTCGTATCTGCTTCATTTCTTTGCTACAGGACAATCTTTTCTGACGTGTCATGTCTCCTTGCATCCGAAGCATGTGGGTTCTTCCTCATTGTCTTTTTGTTCCTTCTTTCTTCGATTGAAGTGTAGGAACTTCTTGAAATTTCAAACCATGAGAGCTTGATCCTCACCTTCAGAATCGTCGTCATCTGTTTCCTCTGAACTGGTTCTTCGACGATGAGCTCTTAAGGCAATTTTTTTCTTTTTGAGCAGTTTCTTCAAAATCTTTAAGAGCTCATGCGTCATCAGCTTGCCCATCAGAGTTTCTAGTGACATAGCCATAAGATCATTTCCTTCGGTAATCGCCATGACCTTGGGATTCCAGATCTTCGGCAATTCTCTTATCACCTTGTGTATCTTCTCATGGTTGGAATATACTTTGCCAAAGGAAGATAGAGGGTTGACGATGTCGAGTAATCTGGTGAACATCTGAATAATCGTCTCATTTGGCTTCATTTTGAATGTCTCGTATTCTTGTGTCAGACGGCTGATCTATGATTCTTTAACCCGTGTGGTTCCTTTATGAGTCACCTCCAGAAGCCTCCATACTTCGTGTGAGGTGGAGCATGTAGAGATCCTGTTGAATTCAGTCATGTTTATTACACAGAAGAGAGCATTAATAGCCCTAGCATCTAGACTTGCATGTTTCTTTTCCTGGTCGAAATATTTATCGTAGGGTTTTTCAGCAAGAGTCCCCTCGACAACTATTTTGGCAGGCTTCTTGTAACCATCAGTAACGATGGTCCACAGATCAAAGTATAGAGACTTGAGATAAAAACTCATACTATTTTTCTAAAAGATGTAGTTAGTTTCGTCAAATAGGGTGGCCTATTTATGGACTGTCCCTCACCATAGCTGGAAAAGATAGGTTGTGTGGTTGCCATGGATCAGCTCTAGGATGTTAATCCAATATAAGAGAACAGAGCTCTGATACCAATTGAAGTACGTGAATGCAACTCTAGAGGGGGGTGAAATAGAGTATGTGTCAAAAATATCCAATTAAAAATTAACTCTATTCAAGTCTAACCAACAGAAAGTATAATCAGAGTATAATGCGAAATATAAATAGATATCAGAAAAGCATACGCAGGCACAACAGTTTTTAAACTGGTTTCCCTCATGGAGGACTAGTCCAGGACTGAGAACTCTAGCTTAAGATTAAAATCCACTATTTATGAAATAGCTTACAACCACGTGCCTTCACTCAGAAGAGCACGCCAACTTCTTATAGATTCGCAGATGGCGAAACTTGAAATTGTTCAAGTGACTTCTTTTAAAAACTCTTGCACATAAACTTCTAGCTGACTCGCACTGAGCACTTTTGGGGCTTAGAAAGTTTTGTGACTAGTTAGATGGGAAGAGTAGGCTTAGAATATATGAGGCCATAGAAGAAGAGAAGATTGGATGATTAAAAATGAGTGAAAATAAGCCCTATATATACTAGTCCTGAGAGGCAGAGTTCGGCCAGAATTTGTCACAAAAATTTAAATATTTCGACTGTTGAACAGCTAGCATCCAGGAAACCTTAAAATTATGGTCCTTGATTCTAGGGGGCAGAGTTTGGCCTGAACTCTGTGTGGGGCAGAGTTCGGCCTGAATTTTGTCTCCTAGGGGACAGAATGTTCAAATGGGCTATATGGGCTTGGTTTATCTTGGAGTTTGTTTGGTAGAGGTTTGGGTATTAAGTCTAAGCTTTGAGATACTCAGTGTGACTTAACTTACAACAACCTAGACTCAATAAAAGATAAAAGTACAGACTCAGAGTACAACTAACAGCTGCACTACCGAAGCAATCGTCGATGATGACTATCTTTAACTGATATGTAATAATATTCTATTTTGGAGCTTGATGTGTCAAGTTGGATCATAACGGATATCGTCTTGTTAATTATCAAGATCAGGTTGACTGTGATCCAGTTTGGGTCAACAAGTTCATGGTTCAAGAGATATTCAGGTTGCGTCACAAGGAAGGGGTGTAGTATGGAGAAGCTAGACTCAGACTCTCCTGTACGATCTGGCACATTTGGCGACAAAGAAACTAACACATTTTTGAGTATCAAAAATTCGTCACATGGGGTTTTGTGTAACCTTCTACGGTTTGGCACATTCGGCAACATGAAATCAATATTTTAGAAGGTGGAATGAACTAGCTCCCGTGTCGACGTTAGTCATTTGTTTGTGGTCTGGGGGTTGGTTACTAAGTTTGTAACAATTTTCGACAAATATATAGAAAGTTTTTATCGTCTAATATATATAGATGGGCGCGGATCAAAAGTTTCGCGGGGGAGCCCTGCCCGTGCACCGTCGGATCGGGGGACCCGTGTAGGGCCCGCGTGCGCCTGCTCGATCCAATAGTCGAGGGTGACGGAACTCCGCGGACAGGGCACCTGATTCGATATATATATATATATATATATATATATATATATATATATATATATATATATATATATATATATATATATATATATATATATATATATATGGTTGCATGTCTCACCAATACCACTAGGCTAGGGGTTCATTGGACATGTATATAGTTATTAGTGAGAGTACCCATTGCTTCAATATATATATATATATATATATATATATATATATATATATATATATAGCTTTACCTGATATAGCAAGTCATATTAACGTGCTCACTTTATTAAAAAATCCCTCCTAAATTATCGTAATATGTTGGACATTGTACATTCAACATTTATATTTTTTTACCCTATATTAACGCATATTTACCACCCTACATTAACCTGCTCACTTAAATTTTCCATCCGGCTGCTATAACCATGCTGGTAACGACATGCCATCAAGTAATCCATTTATTTTATTAATTCTAATGACTATCTCAATAACAGAGGACCCATATTGTAGAAGACAGTGATTCCAAATACTTTTTTTCTTTTTTAATGCCCGATGCTCACTCACTATTATTATTATTTTTATTTTTAACGCCTGCTGCTAACGTATATTGATGTTCAGTAATTGACTTTTTATTTTAAACACAAGTTTCTTACTAATTAATTTAATTATTTTTTATTTTTTAATGCATGTTGCTCACTAATTTATTTATTTTTTAACGTGTATTTCACTCATTAAAATATTTTGGTTTTTTTTTTGGTTTTAAGTTGAATTGAATGCCTACTGCTCACTTATTTTTTAAAAAATGTTTTTATCTTTTAACGATAATATTTTTTTACTTTTCTAATGAAAATATTTTTGAAGAGAATGGATTTATTTTATTGTGACATTTTTTTCATATTAACCATCTTTCTGATATTTAGACTATTTTTAATATCATTTTCCAAATTATATTCGAATTTTTATGTTAATTTTAATATTATTTATCAAAAATTTAAGCAAATATCATAATTTTGACTTTTAATGAATATTATGAACCCACAATCCTATTAAGGAAAATATTAAAGCATGTTCAATCTAATCTCAATATCATTTATTCATTTAATATTAAAGCATGTTCAAGAAAATCTGAATATCATTTCATCAGGATTCCACTATTTATTTATTTTTTTTATTTTTAATGCCTGCTGCTAACATATATTGCTGTTCAGTAATTAAAATTTTTTTTGGATTTTAAACGCATGTTACTTACTAAATAATTTTTTGATTTTTGATTTTTTTAATGCATGTTGCTCACTAATTTATTTATTTTTTGAACGCATATTTCACTCATTAATTTTTTTGGGTTTTAAGTTGTATTGAACGCCTACTGCTCACCTATTTTTTTAAAAAAAAATATGTTTTAGTTTTTTAACGAAAATATTTTTTAATTTTTTAATGATAATATTTTTGAATAGAACGAATTTTTTTATTATGATATTTTGTCATATTAACCATCTTTCTAATATTTACACTATTTTTAATATTATTTTCCAAAGTATTTCAAATTTTTACGTTAATTTTAATATCATTTATCAAAAATTTAAGCAAATATCATAATTTTGACTTTTAATGAATATCATGAACCCACTATACTATTGAGGAAAATATTAAAGCATGATCAATCTAATCTCAATATCATTTTTTTCATTTAATATTAATGCATGTTCAAGAAAATCTGAATATCATTTAATCAGGCTTCTACTATTTAATTTAATTTCTTGATTTTTAACACATGCTGCTAATGTATGTTATTGTTCAGTAATTGGTTTTTTTTAAACGTATGTTGCTTACTAATTTATTTATTTATTTTTGGATTTTAGTGTACGTATACGTGTTTTGGACCCATATTTTATTTAGTCATGATTAGTTATCTTGGTTTATTTTGCATTGGCTTGGTTTTATTGGCATTGATAGTTCAATTGGTTTTAATGGTTCATTGGTTTATTTTTGGATTAGTGAGGCTTGGTTTATTCTAGGATTCATTTGGCTTAAATGGTTAGAGAGAGAGTTTATTGGCCTTGACTTGGTTCACCTTGGTTTATTTTGGCTTGGTTTGTTTTGGGTTTGACATGGAGAACCACCACCCTACCATAAATATCAATTTCCCTCTATCTCTCTCTCCTCATTTATTTTCTTCATCTTCTTTCTCATTAACTCTTCTTCCTTCTCCATTAAATCCACTACCAACCAAGAACACCCCTTAGGCAAGTGCAACTTGCTTCCACAAGAGAGCCTATTTTTATTGTTCCATTAGCTTCTCCTCATGTTTCTAAGATACATTAGAACTTGTCATTTTCCATTTTGAGGCTTTAATTTTTGTAGATCTAGAAATTAGTTAATTTTGGATTTTGGTGGTTTTGATCTATCAAACTTTCTTGTTTTCAAGTTTTGATGGTTCCATGTTGTAAAGAATTTTATTCTACCCAATTTTGACCTTTGAAAAGTTGGATTTGGACTTGTTTTGACTAAGTTATGGACTTTTGAAGCTTTGGGTTCAAACTATTGAGTTCTTGCTGATTTGGAGAAGACAGTGAGCAGTGTGCGCGAGCTTTTTAGCTTGTGCCACTGAGTTGTGCGCGCTCTTTAGCGCAGCGCAATGGAGTCCATACGCTGCCTTTTGGAGACGTATGTCTTGCATACGCTGACTTGGGTGACAAGGAGTCGTATGGACCTCATACGCTGCCTTGATGAAGAGTCGTATGGAGTACATACGCTTCCTTGAAGAGGAGTCGTATGGAGTCCATACGCTGCCTTTTGGAGACGTATGTCTTGCATACGCTGACTTGGGTGACAAGGAGTCGTATGGACCTCATACGATGCCTTGATGAGGAGTCGTATAGAGTCCATACGCTGCCTTGATGAGGAGTCGTATAACTGGGGAAGTAGACACGTGGCTGTCCTCAATCTTTTCGAATACGCCATATCTCCCAATAACTGATAAATATTCACTGAGCGTATGCTGTGCTGTCAGTCGAGAAATAATAAAATATTCACTAAGCGTATGCTGTGCTGTCAGTCGAGAAATAATAAAATATTCACTGAGCGTATGACTTTTGCACTGAGCGTATGGCCTTTGGCTGACTTGGTCTTATGTCAGCGTGTCAGTATTTTTCACACCCTACACCGTTGTGACACACCCTTGCCTTGATAAGCAACCCGACATGATAACCTTGATACGTTGTTGCGACGGCTAACCTGACATGCTAAGTGAATTCTTGACACCGTGGGTGATTGTATTGAACATGCTGGTATAAGCAACCAGTCTTGTCTCGCATCATTTCTAGGACATGTATCCCTGGTTACCACGGTCAGGGATTCATACCGAATCTGACTAGGTTAATGACTAGATTGATCAAGAGAGCATATAGAGAGGTATCCCGGCTACAAGCAATCCCGTTATCTGGGCGCCTTCCTTGATGGACTTGTAGCCTGCCGACGAGTAGGGCACATTTCCAGCTCACTGTTATGTGGGGCACTACATGAAACGATTACTATGCACACTGTCATGTGTTGCATCCAAGTCACCTAACAAGGCATGATAACTCTAAGCTTGAACCTTGCGTCTGGATAACCTGGATAGTCTACATGGCTTGTGGCCATAGGCGTACCTCATTGCATCTTGCTAGTAACTAGGACTGTGATAACCCTAATTAGTTAATGTAGAAAGCCGTAGGCAATGATTGGCCGTGATTGATTGGATGGAGTCTAGTCCAGTATAGTATTGTCTAGAAGTGATTGATTGCAAGATTGTACCAGAATGATTGAATGATTGTCACTCCAGATTGTTACTAAAATAATTGTACTCTATTGTCACTCTAGCATATTGTACTCTTCATTGTCACTTTTATCATTGTACTATCTCATTTTCACCTTAATGATTGTCACCTTTAGCAATAAATGATCAGAGAATAAGTTCTGTTCAGGCGAAGGGTTACAATCTCGGTCCTTGTTTGGTTTAAGGATTGTAACCTGGCTTCCGGAATAGTACCTTCGTCTTCTCTTCATATATTGCCCAGCTATTTTTTTAATTAGCATGATTCTCCAGTTGTCTTATGTCAATGATGCTTCACTTAGTTATTTTCTTCGATTGGGACAAGTGCATTGGTAGTGCACAAACCTCAATCTGGGTTACTTATTGTTTTCTTACATGTCGAATGCTAATGATTTGTTGGTTTTAGTCCTTAAGTGAAGCCTCCTTTGTGGCACTTGCTCTTTCTGGGGTCTGACCCAGCTGGTTTTGTATGGCCAGATACCGGAGCAGCACCAAAGGATCTTCCTGCTTTCCAGCCCGATGGTGACCACCAGACGTAACCAGGGCATCGAGTGGGTTTCTTTTGTTCTCCCACTGTAATATTGTAAATTATTCTTTTGAGGCGTTTAGCCGACGAGCAAGTGTTAGCTCGATTGCAGCTTTTACTTATTGTCTGCCTACGGGCTGTAACATGATTGACAAGCCCCGGGGGTTGATCATGTATGACTGAACTCTTGCTAGTCCTCACATTTTGTAACGACTAGCTTCATGATCATTCCGAATATGTAATGTATGGGATGCCTTACTATTGTGTATTTGGTGGTCTGACATCTTGTAACTATTATTATTTGGTTGAGATTGAGACAATAGGCTATTTTATGACCTTAAGAGACTGATGGATTGCAGTGAAACCCTCACGTATCTAGACAGCCGTGACCGTATAGCGGCGTGGATTCCACTCCATTATACGTAGCTGGCTATGTATGCCCCCGCTCTCCAGTATTCTGGTTCTGGGACGTGACATGGTTTAAGTGGTGGCCCATGCAGGTCTTGTCAATCAAGAAATGTGAGGGTTTACCGAATAGATATCTCAGTCAGTATTCGCCCTTGATCTCCGCCCGTATTTTGAAATCTCTGTATTCTTGCCCTGATCTCATGCTTGTATCGTTGATCTGTCCTGGTCCTTCCTCATTATTTTCTTGCGTCGTCTTCTTCAGCGGCACTGTACCTGACCCCACCGATCAGCATGGTGGAGCACCTCCCGTGGATCAGCATCAACCTGGAGATCAGGCCCAGGCCTTCCAGCAACAGAGGCCTCAGCAGTTCGCCCTGGCCCAGGCCCAGATCCAGAATCGACAGAGAGGTATCTGTGTCCTATTGTCTTGCTTTCTGTCGTTGTTATGCGGGACACGTGTCATGTTTCATGTGTCCTAATTACAACGGAACATCCCGGACCCGAGCCATATTCTAGGTCATTCGAAACTGGTTATTGGTACCAACCTTTTCGTATGAGGAGAGGCCCGTGTCCATGTTTGACCAAAGAGAGAGACCTCAAACGCAAGACTATCAGTTCAGTCCGTGTTGCTTAGAGTCATCCCTCTTTGGGAGAGTCAAACTTGGGAGCATGAGGATGATATCTGGTCAGGTCATCCCGGCTGGTTTGACTCATAAGGTGTAATATCTTCCTTATGCCTTATGCTTCGAATCCTTGCTTGCATGAATGATTGTATGATTGATTGGTAGTGGTAGATTGCCTATGATAGAATAGCTTTTCCTTACATCTCTAGCCTCTTGATTAAATTCCGAGGACGGAATTATTTTAAGGTGGGTAGGATGTAATGTCCCAAATTCGTGATACGTATTTAGTGTACGTATACGTATTTTGGACCCATATTTTATATAGTCATGATTAGTTATCTTGGTTTATTTTGCATTGGCTTGGTTTTATTGGCATTGATAGTTCAATTGGTTTTAATGGTTCATTGGTTTATTTTTGGATTAGTGAGGCTTGGTTTATTCCAGGATTCATTTGGCTTAAATGGTTAGAGAGAGTTTATTGGCCTTGACTTGGTTCACCTTGGTTTATTTTGGCTTGGTTTGTTTTGGGTTTGACATGGAGAACCACCACCCTACCATAAATATCAATTTCCCTCTCTCTCTCTCTCTCTCTCCTCATTTATTCTCTTCATCTTCTTTCTCATTAACTCTTCTTCCTTCTCCATTAAACCCACCACCAACCAAGAACACCCCTTAGACAAGTACAACTTGCTTCCACAAGAGAGCCCATTTTTATTGTTCCATTAGCTTCTTCTCACATTTCTAAGACACATTAGAACTTGTCATTTTTCATTTTGAGGCTTTAATTTTTGTAGATCTAAAAATTTGTTATTTTCGGATTTTGGTGGTTTTGATCTATCAAACTTCCTTGTTTTCAAGTTTTGATGGTTCCATGTTGTAGAGAATTTTATTCTACCCAATTTTGACCTTTGAAAAGTTGGATTTGGACTTGTTTTGACTAAGTTATGGACTTTTGAAGCTTTGGGTTCAAACTATGGAGTTCTTGCTGATTTGGAGAAGACAGTGAGCAGTGTACGCGAGCTTTTTAGCTTGCGCCACTGAGTTGCGCGCGCTGTTTAGCGCAGCGCAATGGAGTCCATACGCTGCCTTTTGAAGACGTATGTCTTGCATACGCTGACTTGGGTGACAAGGAGTCGTATGGACATCATACGCTGGCTTGATGAGGAGTCGTATGGAGTACATACGCTGCCTTGAAGAGGAGTCGTATGGAGTCCATACGCTGCCTTTTGGAGACGTATGTCTTGCATACGCTGACTTGGGTGACAAGGAGTCGTATAGACCTCATACGCTGCCTTGATGAGGAGTCGTATGGAGTCCTTACGCTGCCTTGATGAAAAGTCGTATAACTGGGGAAGTATATACGTGGCTGTCCTCAATCTTCTCGAATACGCCATATCTTCCAATAACTGATAAATATTCACTGAGCGTATGCTGTGCTGTCAGTCGAGAAATAATAAAATATTCACCGAGCGTATGCTGTACTGTCAGTCGAGAAATAATAAAATATTCACTGAGCGTATGACTTTTGCACTGAACGTATGGCCTTTGGCTGACTTGGTCTTATGTCAGTGTGTCAGTATTTTTCATACCCTACACCGTTGTGACGCACCCTTGTCTTGATAAGTAATCTTGATAAGCAACCCGACATGATAACCTTGATACGCTGTTGCGACGGCTAACCTGACATGCTAAGTGAACTCTTGACACCGTGGGTGATTGTATTGAACATGCTGGTATAAGCAACCAGTCTTGTCTCGTATCATGTCTAGGACATGTATCCCTGGTTACCACGGTCAGGGATTCATACCGAATATGACTAGGTTAATGACTAGATTGATCAAGTAGAGCATATAGAGAGGTATCCCGGCTACAAGCAATCCCGTTATCTGGGCGCCTTCCATGATGGACTTGTAGCCTGCCGACGAGTAGGGCACATTTCCAGCTCACTGTTATGTGGGGCACTACATGAAACGATTACTATGCACACTGTCATGTGTTGCATCCAAGTCACCTAACAGGGCATGATAACTCTAAGCTTGAACCTTGCGTCTGGATAACCTGGATAGTCTGCAGGGCTTGTGGCCATAGGCGTACCTCATTGCATCTTGCTAGTAACTAGGACTGTGATAACCCTAGTTAATGTAGAAAGTCGTAGGCAATGATTGGTCGTGATTGATTGGATGGAGTCTAGTCCAGTATAGTATTGTCTAGAAGTGATTGATTGCAAGATTGTAGCAGAATGATTGAATGATTGTCACTCCAGATTGTTACTAAAATGATTGTACTCTATTGTCACTCTAGCGTATTGTACTCTTCATTGTCACTTTTATCATTGTACTCTCTCATTTTCACCTTAATGATTGTCACCTTTAGCAATAAATGATCAGAGACTAAGTTCTGTTCAGGCGAAGGGTTACAATCTCGGTCCTTGTTTGGTTTAAGGATTGTAACCTGGCTTCCAGAATAGTACCTTCGTTTTCTCTTCATATATTGCCCAGCTATTTTTTTAATTAGCATGATTCTCCAGTTGTCTTATGTCAATGATGCGTCACTTAGTTATTTTCTCCGATTGGGACAAGTGCATTGGTAGTGCACAAACCTCAATCTAGGTTACTTATTGTTTTCTTACATGTCGAATGCTAATGATTTGTTGGTTTTAGTCCTTAAGTGAAGCCTCCTTTGTGGCACTTGCTCTTTCTGGGGTCTGACCCAGCTGGTTTTGTATGGCCAGATACCGGAGCAGCACCAAAGCATCTTCCTGCTTTCCAGCCCGATGGTGACCACCAGGCGTAACCAGGGCATCGAGTGGGTTTCTTTTGTTCTCCCACTGTAATATTGTAAATTATTCTTTTGAAGCGTTTAGCCGACGAGCAAGTGTTAGGTCGATTGCAGCTTTTACTTATTGTCTGCCTACGGGCTGTAACATGATTGACAAGCCCCGGGGGTTGATCATGTATGACTGAACTCTTGCTAATCCTCATATTTTGTAACGACTAGCTTCATGATCATTCCGAATATGTAATGTATGGGACGCCTTACTATTGTGTATTTGGTGGTCTGACATCTTGTAACTATTATTAGTTGGTTTAGATTGAGACAATAGGCTATTTTATGACCTTAAGAGACTGATGGATTGCAGTGAAACCCTCACATATCTAGACAGCCGTGACCGTATAGCGGCGTGGATTCCACTCCGTTATACGTAGCTGGCTATGTACGCCCCCGCTCTCCAGTATTCTGGTTCTGGGGCGTGACAGTGGTCAATCTAATCTCAATATCATTTATTTATTTAATATTAAAGCATGTTCAAAAAAATTTGAATATTATTTAATATGGCTTCCACTAATTTTTATTTTTATTTTTGATTTTTAACGCCTGCTGCTAAACGTATGTTGCTGTTCAGTAATTGGATTTATTTTTGGATTATAAATGCATGTTGCTTACTAATTAATTCATTTACTTTTGATTTTTTAATACATGTTGCTCACTTATTTTTTTTTAATGCATATTGCACTCATTAATTTTTTTTTTTGGTTTTTGGTTGTATTGAACTCCTACTGCTCACTTACTTAAAAAAATATGTTTTGATTTTTTAACGATAATATTTTTTACTTTCCTAATATATAAAATATGTTCAACGTACGTGCATATATACCAGTTATTTTACATCTGTTTTCGTTATCATTTCAGTTCAAGTTAATTTATAATTTCCATTTTATTTAAAAAATAAAAATTATTGAAGATAGATGTCACAGGGGATGACGGTTAGAGATGGAATAGAGCGGGATAGGATATGTTGTCTCTAATATGATGTTTTAATTCTGTTCCTTTGCATAAAGTTGTAGATCCCATCAGTTGTAAGTGTTTTTTTTATATAAATAAAATCGACATGGTCCATGTTCTTCATGCGAGAAAGATAGTTTTGGAACACTGTATTGGAGACAGTAGATCCAATCTTGGTATAGCGGGTATAGTGGGTACATAGGTAGGTAGGGTAGTGAAGGAAGTCAAGGGATTGTCTTGTTTTATTTGGTGTTGTGCTGGTGGTTGGATCCATGAAACAGTGCCCAAAAAGTTGTTGAGTGGTCCGCGTCGCCTTTAGTTGTGTCACTTTAATGACCTCATTTATTTGGTATAGCGGGTATAGTGGGTGGGTGGGTAGGTAGGTAGGGAAGGAAGATAAAGGATTGTCTTGTTTTATTTGGTGTCGTAGCTGTGTCGGTGGTTGGAGCCACAAAACAGTGCCCAAAAAGTTGTTGAGTGGTCCGCGTAGCCTTTAGTTGTGTCACTTTAATGATCTCATTTTTTTTATATTTAGATAGGGATATTTAGTATAGGATCTCACATATATTTGGATATTAAAATTTGGATCTCAAAATTGATCGATGTTAGAGTTTGAATCTTAAAACTATGTTGTTCACGTAGGCTAATGAACAGTCTTTCGAGACCCAAATTCTAATATCGGTCAATTTTGAGATCCAAATCCTAATATCGGTCAATTTTGAGACCAAAATTCTAATGTTTAAATATATGTGAGACCATACAACTAAATAACCCTAGATATTTAACAAGGGATGGTACTGATGGGAAGGCGAACCACTCAAGATAAAACCTCCTTTAATCGTCAACTGAGTCATTGGTCGGGAAAGAAAATTGACCATCGAAAAAATAAAGTCTAAAAATATATGTTAAAGATAATTAATACATAAATTTTTTTTATTTTAAAAATTATTATCAACATAAAGTAAACACTAAAAAAATATTATTTTTATTGAAAAATGTTACCGAAACTTTCTGCAAAAAATTTTGAATTGAAAAATTATTTTATTGAATCTTAATAACATTTTCCAATGCAAACAATACTTAATTAATATTTATTGTATGTTGATAACCATTTTAAAAATATATTATTTATTAGTTATTCTTAGCATGTGCCTAACAAAACCCATATACATCTGTTATATCAGGGGGAAAATCCTAAAAATTTAAATGCTTGTGGGAGATTTAATGTTGTAGTACTCTGGTGATTTAATGTTGTAGTACTTTGGTCTGCTTGGAGCGATTAAACGAACAATAATGCTAAGTTTACTACCAAATTCTTACAACTTTCTTACAACCTCACTCACCCACCCCTTACATATGGGTCCCACCGGATCCCACCACCTCTCACACCCCCTGCTACATGGGCTCCACCCGACCCCACCACTTACTCCCCTCCTCCAATCGAAGCCCGACACGTGGCAGATTGTAGGAGGGTTGTAAGCATTGGTTGTAGGCATAGCAAAACCCTTAAACGAAACCAGACCAGACTTAGTACACATGACATTACTAGAATATGTCGAAAATACTGTAGCTTTGATTTCAAGAGTGTTATAGGACCACAATAAGTTATAGGACCACAATGTAACGTTCGAAAAATTGTGTTCCGTCCGAGGCCAAGTTGTATAACTTTTCCACGGACTAAGATTATTTAGGAAGCTTCTCGAACGTTCTAGAAGATGGTGAAACTTTCCAGAATGTTCCAGAATCTACTAGAGGACCCGAGAACCTTCCAGACGGCTCCGGACCTTCCAGATGTGTCATGATCTTTCTGGATGCACTAGAAGCTTCCCTTGTCCTTATTTAGTAGGAGAATAATTTCTGAAATATTCTTTTCCAGAAGTTTTCATGTAAAGCTCTATGAGCACTATAAATAAGGGGGATGCCTAATTTGTTCCTCGTCACCAAAACTTGTAAGTATTTTTCAAGCAATAGAAAAATTCTTACGAGTCCCATCTTTGCTCCACTCTACTTAATTTTCTTAGCATTCTAGCTAAGTCGGGTTGGAAAGGCTTGCACGAGTCTTCGAGAAGGAAGATAGTGCGCCGCACGGGTCGAAGTGCTAGCAAAAATACTAAGTCCGTGACAAGTGGTATCAGAGCAAAGGTCGATCGTCCTCACGTCTTCGTCCAAGATCGTCCACCACGAGAAGCAACCCGCATCGCCTAAGGAGAAGGTGAGGCCCAGGAGGAAGGACAATAGCAAGGAGCCGTCGATAGAACATGCCCTTGGCGAGTTGGCGGCCTGTTTGGAGATGCTGGAGAAAGGCGTGACGGCCGTCGAGCTTGAAGTGGAGCAAAACCTGATGGCTTACGAGGAGTTCATCCATGGGTTGGAGACTGATGTCGCCACGGTTATAGCACAGTTTCGGGAGCGTCTCTGCGAGATGCAAGTCGAGTTCGAGGAGAAACGAAAGGCTACCAAAGTCGAGATTGTCGAACTGCGCGAGCTAAAAACCAAGACGATGATATTCGAGAAGGCTATTGTTGATGGTACGACTCCGAGGAGGGAGGCGGCCCAGAAAGTGAAGTATCCAGAACCCAAATCTTTCAACGACGTGCGAGACGCGATAGAGGTAGATAACTTCATTTGGAATGTCGAGCGGTATTCGCATCGAAGATGAGACCGATAAGGTAAAAATGGCATCCCTATATTTTTCTGATGATCCTATGATGTGGTGGCGACGCAGGTGCATCGAGATAGAAAAGGGACACTGCTCGATCGAGACTTGGAAGGATCTCAATAAGGAGATCAAATCTCAGTTCTACCCGGAGAACGTGAAGTATGTTGCGAGGCGGAGCTTGCGACAACTCAAACACATTGGGTCCATCAAGGAGTATGTGGCGGAGTTTATCCGCCTGATGCTTGCAATTTTCAGTATGGACGAAGAAGATCGCATGTGACGAAGAAGATCGCATGTTCTTCTTCCTGGACGGTCTACAACCGTGGGCAGCAAAAGAGTTGCAGAGGCAACTCATGTCAGATCTGAACACGGTCGTTGCAGCGGCCGAAAAGCTGATGGAGTATCGGCGGAGTGATACCCCCAAGCCGATGTAGTAGCATGAAAACTTTTCAGCAATAAAGCCCCATGCGTCCAAGCCAATGAAGCTCTATGCGCCCAGCCAAAGAAGCTCTATGCGCCCAGCCAGTGAAGCTCTATGTGCCCAACCAAAGAAGCTCTATGCGCCCAGCCAGTAAAACTCTATGCGCCCAGTCGGTGAAGTCCCATGCGCCCAAGACTAGCTTTTTTAAAAGGAGGACGCATAGCCTGAGACATGGCTATGTGCCCAAACCTGACGCGCCCAAGACTAGCTTTTTCAAAAGGAGGACACATAGCCTGAGACATGGCTATGCGCCCAAACCTGACTCGTTCAAAGCCACGATCAAAACGTGCACCGAAGCGTACGACCACGTCAGTCTCCACGAGCAATCGTGCATCGAAGCGTGCGGCCACGTCAACGCCACGACCAACCCACGATCTCACAGCCTGCATGCGCCTACACCCTATGCGCCCAAGGCAGGGTTATGCACCCAGATGAAAGACATATATTTTTCTCATATGGGCGCATAACATCATTCCAGCTCAAGAACGACTATAAAAAGGGGGCCTCATCCCTCTTCATACACAGAACGGAGAGCATTTTCAAGAGCCAAATTCCCGCACTCCTTGCCAGTGAGCCGAGAGTTAGCAATTTTCTTAGGCTTTCTCCCACTTTTATAATCGGAGTGTTAACGGAGTAAAGGAGCAACTGCCGCTCGATCTCCATCGTCCCATTCCCCAGAATTCTTTTTTGTACTCAGAGATCCTCAGCGTAGGATCTCTCAGGCGTACTCGATTTGTGGTGCCTTGCGCCAATAAAAAAAGACAGCGTTTCTTCTTCTTTTTGTGTGTGTCCACAAAAATGGCGACTCTGCTGGGGAATACCTTTTCCTCAGACGAAAAGGTGGTGACGCAATCCGATACCGACAAAGTGGAAAGCACTCAGAAGATGCTGATCGTAAAATTTGATCAGCAGGCATTCGAAGAGATGCTCTCGAGGGATGGCTCTATTCCTTCAAAATCAGCGAAGCCAAACAAGTCTCGCAAGACTTGGCTTCCGAAGGCTCGCTGTGCATATCCTGCTAGTGTCATAGCAGCTATACAACTAGAGGACTCTGTCACATGGGCGCATGACTCTGCCACAGAAGTTCCCCAAATGGAGAAGGCTCATACCGTTTCAGGTTCTACTAGCCCAGTGACTTCTTTCCTGCGCCACAAACAACAGAGTGTTCTGAAAACACAAGTGTAGGCAACTCTAGAGGGGGGTGAATAGAGTTTGTGTCAATAATCACCAAATAAAAATTAACTCTATATCACCTCCACAAAAACAACTATCAAGATAGTAAATAAATCAGAAATAAATACGGAAGTAAATAAAGATCAGAAGAGCATTCGCAGACACAGCAGTTTTAACCTGGTTTCCCTCGTGGAGGACTAGTCCAGGCCTGAGAACTCTAGCTCAGGATTCAAATCCACTATTTGTGAAATAGTAGTTTACAACCCGTGCCTTTTCTTCAGAAGAGCACGTCAACTTCTTACAGAGGATCGCAGTGGCGATTTGCTTGGATTTTTCCAAGCGACTTGGAATTGTCCAAGTGACTTTTCTTTTCAACTCTTGCACAAAAACTTCTAGCTGAATCGCACTTGAGCACCTTGGGGCTTAGAAAGTTTTGTGGCTAGTAGATTGGAAGAGTAAGGCTCTTGACTATATAGGCTATGTAAGAGAAGAAGAAAAGAAGAGTGGATAGTTTCAAATGAGAGAAACCAAGGCCTATTTATAGGGTTCGGGACAAGCAGAATTCGGCCAGAATTCGGTAGGAAAATTCAAATATTTGGCCGTTGGACAACTAGCAACCAGCTAACCCTAAAATTAGGGTTCCTGATTTCTAGGGGACAGAGTTCGGCCCGAACTCTGTGTTGAGGCAGAGTTCGGCCCGAACTCTGTCTCCAGCAGACAGAATTGGTCCATTGGGCTTTTGGACTTTATGGAGCTTGGGCTTGGCTCAGGAATTGGTCTGTTGTATGGTAGAGCTTTGGAGAGGGGTTGAGATGACTCAGTGCGACTCAACGTACACATTCTCCTAGACTCAATAAATTGAAGATTACAGACTTGGAACAAGTAGGAAAACGAAGAGCCCTTTGATGATGCCTTTCTTCTGATATTTGAGCAGCCCTGAAGGCGTCTTTTTCCCTGACAGCAGTCGTCCGAAGATAAACAGATCTGGAAATCTGAATACCTTTCGGGGGCTTCGCCCCCGAACCCCCGACGGGGGGCGCTGCCCCCTCGACCCCTGTCCGCTGACCGGGCAGCGGAACCCCCGATGCGAGGCCCCGGATAGGTCGCTAGACGGTTCGGAGAAATCTTTTTGTATGACGCCGTCTTCGCTCCATCATTAATTCTTCATTGCCTATGTCCTGTTTGATCATGTTTGATCATGCTTACTGCATGTCTACAAATACATGTTAGGCCAGCAAAATATGTTGCAGCACGATACAAGCATAGCAATATAATATAGGACAATTAGGACATTGCTAAGTTTAAGTAACAACATGATAGCATGTTAGGCCAACAAAATATGTTGCAGTACGATACAAGCATAGCAATATAATATAGGACAATTAGGACAATGCTAAGTTTAAGTAGCAACATGATAGTGAGTATATGAGTATTAGTGACATCATTATGTTAAACTTAACTGATTAGCCATATTCAAAAACACAATATAATCATTGGGCCAACAGTTCGACACTCGAGACTTGGCAGAGAAAAATACTACGATGCCAAGAATCGGAGTGTACGACACTCTGGGCAAATTCAGCGAGGCTCACAAACGAAGGAGGCAAAACTGGGAGAAAGCAGCGCTGCTCCACCAAGCATGCGTCCAAAGTCATGCGCCCAAGGGGGTGCTTGGGCGCATAACCCCAACCAGAATGCTTCTATCTTCAACAGACTGGGCATCCAGGGTCATATGCCCTAGGCTATGCACCTAAAGGGCTCACTGGATCCATATTATGCGCCCACATCAAGGAGACTCAGACATGCTGTCAAGAAGCATGCGCCCAAGGCCAGTCTCCAAGGCCTATGCGCCCACAGCAAAAAGATAGGCCCCAATGCGTATAGCACGGGGCTGTCTTCAAGGACATCACAGAACTTAGGTGTGGGGGTTGCCCTGCACGTGAACTAAGTCTGGATGCGCCAACTCTCCTTACGAACCCGTATGCAAAGCTTGATGATGCATGCAACATGGGTTGTAAGGCAAAACTCCCTTCCGCTGACTTGCACGACATGATAAATCATAAGCGTAAAGCAAGGGAGGACAAAACAATCCATAGTGCACATCTGTGCACCAGTATTGTTATCAATTGTTGTTGCTCCAAAGTAACAAGTGTACCTCCGAGAAAGTCTGTGTTACGACGGCTACACTTCTCTGACGATGAAAAGCCGCTATGTGTCTCATCCAGCATGGCTTCATGGGGTCCTCCTTATGGAAGCCCCAATCAAAGAAGGTGGACCACGAACCCAACTTTTTCTCTCAATTCTGCGAGAAGAAGAAGGCGAAGTATACCAACAGACGGCCAACAGGCTGTCACATCCGAAGGAGTCTATATGGACACCAGGTCAAAGGTGAGATTCCGTACAGAAGATGAAGAATGCCAAGCTGGGGGTAGTATTCCCTCAGGGTCTGAAGCGGATGACCCCCACACTGGGGGTAGCCTTCCAGAGTACGACGATCTCTCCGAGTCCGATGGTGACTGTCTACCTCCTCTACATGAAGACGAGGGACTTGCCCATTCAGAGACAGACAGTATCAGCACCAGTTGTACTGTTTCCTCTATTCATCCTCGTATGTTATCTACATACATGACGGACGGAGAAAGACCTGAAGAAGCTAGCGACTAGACCAGCAAACGGCTAGAGGGTCTTGAAATAGCATTCGCCAAGATCACTGATATGCTTACCAGTATCATGGCGGTTCAAGCTGCTGGGGCTGTTCCTACACCTCAACAAAATGTCTCGGCTCACGCTAGTCCGGCACATAGCAACAAGCCTCCTTTCCTACAAAAGGAGTATCATTCTGTTGCGCCTCCTCCAAATCTTACAAATGCTGGGGTGGTCCTTCACCAACGACGCCTGACAACCGTTAGCAGCTATTTTCCAACACCTGCTCAATCAACAGGATGCAATTGATTCTCTAGTTGCCCGTCTCGATACTATCTCACACAAAGATGAGCTGCATAAGATGGAGATATTTTAACCTTATCCTCCTGAGTGGAAGAATGCTACTTGCCTTCCTAACTACAAGCCGCTAACGCTGAATTCATTCGACGGGTTGCCTTTTTCTCGTCAAAACATGACGTACTTCAACACGCAGACTCTACACTTGCCCAAAGACGATCCGTTCTTGTCGAAGCTGTTTATTAGCACCTTGCAGGGGGTAGCTTTCGAATGGTTCTACAGTCTGCCTGACGGATGTATCAATTCATTGAAAGACTTGGAGAGGTTGTTCCTCAACAGGTTTTATGAGAGTGGCATACATGTTAGTATGTCCACTCTCATCGAGACCAAACAAAGGAGGACCGAGTCTGTCATCGCCTTCATCGAATGCTTCAGACGGCTAGCACTGAAGATGCCCTTCGGCATACCAGACTCAGAACTTATGGATACTTGTCGACATAACTTCCTTCATACGGTAAAGTTTTGTCTGGGTATACATAAGTATGATACATGGCCCGCTTTCATTGGGCCGCTGATACTGCTGAAAATGACGTTCCTAACTTGAAACTACTGGGGTTGAAAACACCCAAATCTGAAGACAAGGGCAAGCATCCTCAGACTATCCCTGTTCGTGGGGGTAAAGGGAAAGAAGTCATGAAGGTCGACACATCCAAGGGAGCTTCTAATTCTCAGGGCGCCTCTGACAAGCCTAAGGAGACCTTCTCCTTTGATGAAGACGATGTCATTATTATCTTCCACACATTGACGAAGGGTAATAAGCTGACATTGCCTCCACCACAACGTCCTGTAGAGGCGAACCAGCTCAACGATCCCAAGTACTGTCTCTATCATCAGTACGTGCATCATTCCACCAAAGTCTACATCGTCCTGAAGAAGAAGATACAATAACTTATCGACATCCAAGTGATCAATCTCGAAGCTGAAGACAAGGTCGTATCTTCTAACATGATCTCTCTTCAGTTTGGTGACTTTCCTCCTACAGAAGTCCCAGGCGGCGTGGTCCCGATTTCCAAGGCAATAATAGAAGTCGTCAACCTACCGCCAGCTCACAACTCAACCTTGGTGCCACTCACAACTGAACATGGTGAGGTCATGTGGGTCCATCCGAATCTTGTGCAAGAAGTGACGCAGGGGGTAGTACCTCCTAAAGCAAAAAAGGGCAAGAAAACAAGTCATGCCATATGGTATCCTCTTCCATCTATGAGGTTCTATCTGGCGAGACGCGATCGAAGAAGACTTATCTTCGGACATACGACCCCGCACAAGAAGAAGCAGTACCTCCTCAACCTCCTGCTACCCCCACAAGCTCAGAAGCCGGCCCGTCTAAGCTTCTACTTCGGACAAAGCCAAGCAGAAGGAGACACGGTTTGACAAGTCTCTGAAGACGCCAACTCCCGAAGGCATGGATCGGCCCGACAACTTTGACATACTGGCACAGCTAGCCAATACACCTGCCAGGTTGTCTCTGTTCGATCTGTTGCGACTCTCCAAAGAAACGTGGAAGGCCTTAAGTGAGGCATTACTACATGCTGACCTTACCTCGTCGAAGTTAAAGCCCCCGCTGAAGACCCTGTCTCTTGTCCTCACTGCCACAATACTATGGAAGTGGTGCCCAACATCACCTTTTCACAGGAGGACATGTTACTAAAAAATAATCGTCATGATAGACCCTTGTACTATACAGGGTATATCAGGACGATCAAGGTGGACCGCATGCACATCGATCTAGGATCCTCCCTCAGCATCATTCCTAAAAGTTTGCTTCAAATTCTAGGAATCCCTCTACACAAGCTATCTGCAACCAACACAACTATCATGGCTTTTAATGCTGGTCGAAGCCACCCGCTGGACAAAATCCGTCTCAAGTGCCAGATCGGTGATCTTCGAACGGAGGTTTCCTGCTATGTGATCGATGCCAATATATCCTACAACGTCTTATTGGGACGTCCATGGATACACGAGAACATGATTGTTCCTTTCACACTTCACCAGTGCTTCAAGTACGTCAACAGTGACGGTATCGTAAAGATGGAGTTTGTCGATGTCGATCCTTTTAAGGGCATCAAAGCTTACTATGGAGATTCGGTACTTTACCAATTCCAGTCCCCCAAGGATGACGGCAACAAAGCTGACAATAAAGCTGATGTAGCTCATCCTCCAATGATGGTCCCCTGATCATCCGAGTCAAAGGATGTACTACTCCAAAAAGTACTCCGAAGCCTCTCACAATCTGGATGAAAAAGAAGAATGCTGACAAGGTCAAACCATTGACCATCACTCTCAGCAAGACACCTCGGGTGGAACCTACTGATGCCCGTCCTTCCAATCCTGAAGAATTACCCTACATGGTGAATGTTGACACAAAGTCACAGTCAACCAAATATTGATAACATTGACTAAATAATACTTGTGATAATTCAAAACGACACACGACGACTATATCCAGCTCAAGCCAGACGATAGCTTAGTCTTTCAAATGGAAGTCATTTTGAGTCTGTACTTTTATATTTATTGAGTCTAGAATGATTGTAAGCTGAGTTATGCTGGGCTCCTGAGACTCAACCCATAACCTATCCAAAATTCATAAAGCTCCACATCCAAAAATAGCCCATTAGACCCTTGGACCCATTCTGTGCTCTGGAGACAGAGTTCGGGCCGAACTCTGCCTCCACACAGAGTTCGGGCAGAACTCTGTCCCCTAAAAATCAGTACCCTAATTTTTAGGGCTGGCTGGTTGCTAGTTGTCCAACGGCCAAATTTTTGAAAATTTCTACCAGAATTTTGGCCAAATTCTGCCTGTTAAAAACCTATAAATAGGCCTAGAATTCTCTCATTTCAATCCATCCAATCTTCTCTTCTCTTCTCTCTTAAAGCTCAATATAAGCCATACCCTTCTTCATCTACTAGCCACAAGTTTCCTAAGTCTCGAGTGTTCAGCATCCCTCAGTTAGGAGTCTTGTGCAAGAGTTCAAGAAGTAGCTTGGAAAATTCCAAGCATCGCCACTGCGATCCATTGTAAGAAGTTGACGTGCTCTTCTGAAGAAAAGGCACGGGATATAACTACTATTTCACAAATAGTGGATTTAATCCTGAGCTAGAGTTCTCAGGCCTGTACTAGTCCTCCACGAGGGAAACCAGGTTAAAATCGGCTGTGTTTGCGTATGCTTTCTTGCTCCTTATTTATTTTCGTATTTACTTTGATTAATTTTAGATTGTGAAAGAGTTGAATTTTTAATTGGCTATTATTGCTATAAACTCTATTCACCCCCCTCTAGAGTTGCCATATGTTCTTCAATTGGTATCAGAGCACTGTTCTCTTTACAAGGACTTACATACTAGAGCTGATCCATGGCAACCACACAATCCTTGATTTCCAATCACGGTGAAGGACAGTCCACTCATAGGCCTCCCCTATTTGATGGAACTAACTACACGTAATGGAAAACAAGGATGAGTTTTTATCTCAAGTCGCTAGACTTTGACCTGTGGACTATCGTCACTGACGGTTACAAAAAGTCTGCCAGAATATTTGTCAACGGTGATCTCGTTGAGAAATCACATGACAAGTATTCTGACGAGGAGAAGAAACAGGCAAGTCTAGACGCGAGAGCTATTAATGCTTTATTCTGTGCTATAGACAGGAATGAGTTCAACAGGTATCTACATGCACCACATCTCACGAAGTATGGAGACTTCTAGAAGTGACGCATGAAGGAACTACCCAAGTCAAGGAATCAAAGATAAGCCGTCTCACTCAAGAATACGAGGCTTTCAAGATGAAACCAAATGAGACGATCACGCAAATGTTTACAAGATTTCTCGACATCATCAACCCCCTGTCTTCGCTCGACAAGCAATATTCAAATCATGAGAAGATTCGCAAGCTACTTAGGGGGCTACCAAAGATTTGGAACCCTAAGGTGACAGCCATCATAGAAGGAAATGATCTCACAACCATGTCCATGGAGACCTTGATGGGAAAGCTAATGACTCATGAGCTTGACCTCAAGGACTTCGAAGAGCCTGCCCTAAGGCTAAGTAGATCGCACTCAAAGCTCACCGACGGAGGGCTGAACACGAAGAGACGGATGACGACAACTTGGAAGATGTTGATCAAGCACTTATGGTCCGCAACTTCAAGAAATTCCTTCGCTTCAATCGAAGAAAGAAGGAACCACAAGAAGACGGCGAAGAAGAGCCAACCTGCTACGGTTGCAAAAAGACTGGACACATCCGAAAAGATTGTCCATTCTTGAAGAAGAGCAACCGCTATGAGAAGCCATACAAGAAGACCTCCTCAAAGAAATATGCCAACACAAGCATTTGGCATGAAAGTGAAGCTAGTGACTCCGAGGAAGAAAAGGACTCTCCTCAAGATACGGCTAATGTGTGCCTAATGGCAACGTCCGACAAGGTATCAAACGAAACTCTTGATGACTTCTCTTTTGATGAACTTGGCGATGCTTTTACCGATTTACTCGATGATCACAAAAAGATCATTGGTAAATACAAACATGCCAAGGAAAAGATCAAAAGTCATGAAGTCGAATTCAAAGACTTTCCTTATTGCTTGATAACATTAGAGACACTTCACCCACGGAAGTCACAGATGAGGTATCTAAGCTTAAACTAAGCCTTCATGATTCCAAAGCACGTATTGAGCAACAAACACAAGAAATCACAACACTCAACACGATGCTTGCTGAAGAAAAGAGTAGACACAAGATTTCTATGACCAAGATATATAGTTTGAATGCTAAGGTTGCTGAACTGCAGGCTGTCTCTAAGAGATTAGAGACGAAATTGGAAAAACAGGTTGCTCAACCTCAAACCCAATTTCATGAGACACACACAAAGCATAATACTTCTCATGTTAGTCATCAATGTCATCCACCTACAACACGTAACCATGCATACATGTAAACACACTTTCACAAAGGACACAAACCACATGCACGTAGAAATAATCATCATATGTCACAAGATCATCATATTACACATAGATACAATCATCACCATGTTGCACAAAGACACAATCAACATCACTCTACATATAGAAATCATTATAGACAATATCATCATGTCATACCATATAGACAATATCACCATGCCACTTCACATAGTCATCATCACCATGCTAAATCTACATATCATCACACTTCTCCTCATTACTCTACTTATAGACATCATCAGCATGCTCCTAATGTAAATAGAAACGCTATATGTACTTATTATGGTTTACATGTACACATTTTACCACAATGTAAAATTAGAAGATTAGTAGATAGAAAAATATATGCATGGTTTCCAAAAACTAACTTTTCAGGACCCTCAAGAACTTGGGTACCAAAGGTCACATCTGCTCTTGATGTAGGTGGACCTTCCCTCCTCAACTAAGAGTAAGTGGATTCTCGATAGTGGATGCTCGCGGCATATGACGGGAGACGCAAATCTTTTCGCATCACTATCGATGAAGAGAGAAGGATATGTATCCTTCGGCAACAACCTTAAAGGTTATATTATAGGTAATAGTAATATTGGTTATCCTTCCTCTCCCGTAATAAAGGATGTCTGCCTAGTGACCGAGTTAAAGCATAACCTGCTCAGCATTAGTCATCTTGCTGACCATGGATATGACATTAACTTTGGACAAAACAAATGCCTTATTTATGATAGGTCAACGGGAGACATTGCTTTTGAAGGGGTAAGAGAGGATAATATTTATATTTTCTATTTGTCTGCAAATACTAACAATGCAGGAAGATGCCTATTTGCTCATAAAGATGAACGATTACTATGGCACCAGCGTCTTGGTCATACCAACATGGATACTATATCCAGGCTATCGACCAAGAAGCTAGTTAGAGGCTTGCCCGACATCACATTCAAAAAGGATACAATATGTGTCGAATGTGAGTTGAATAAGGCAACCAAGTCATCTTTTCATTCCATAAACTCTGTAAGCACTACTAGACCCTTGCAACTACTCCATATGGATTTATTTGGCCCGAGTAGAGTAGCCAGTCTTGGTGGAAAATTCTATGCCTTTGTTATTGTTGATGACTTTTCAAGATTTACTTGGGTTTTCTTTCTTGCAAACAAAAGTGATGCTATTTCGGTTTTCAAGATTTTTGTTAAGAAAGTTCAAAACGAAAAGGCTACATGATTACTCGTATTCGAAGTGATCATGGAGGCGAATTCAAAAATTCTAATTTTGAAAAGTTTTGTGATTCCAATAGTTTTAATCATGAGTTTTCTTGTCCAAGAACTCCCCAATAAATGGTGTTGTGGAGCAGAAGAATAGGACTCTTGGCGATATGGCTAGTGGTATGTTAAACAAGTTTTCACTTCCGAAATACTTTTGGGCTGAAGCTGTCAGTACAGCATGCCACACTTTAAATAGGGTGCTTATTCGTCCTATTACGAAGAAAACATCCTATGAGCTTTGGTTTGGGAGAACCCCAAATGTTTCTTATTTTAGAGTTTTTGGATGTAAATGTTTTATCCTTAACACCAAAGACAACTTAGGCAAATTTGATGCCAAAGCTGACGATGGTATTTTCCTTGGCTATGCGGCCAAAAACAAGGGATATAGAGTTTTTAACAAACGCTCTTTAATTATGGAAGAGTCTAGAAATGTGACTTTTGATGAAGATAACAGTGCAGCAGCTACTCTTGATGATGATATTGAGCCATCAACGTCTACTCCAATGAACACCACAACCGAAACCAATTCTCTGGAGGGCTTGCCAAAGAAATTCTCTTTCAAGCCTTCACATCCAGAAAATTTGGTAATCGGCGAGGTTTCACGTGGAGTAACTACTATATCATCATTAAGAGACTCTACTGCTAGCACTGCCTTTATTTCACAAATTGAGCCGAAAAACATTTTAGAAGCTTTCAATGATGAATTTTGGATTTCTGCTATGGAAGAGGAACTCAACCAATTAGAGAGAAGCCAAGTATGGGAACTCGTTCCTAGACCGGCTAATCACTCGATTATTGGTACTAAATGGGTTTTTAGAAACAAAGTAAATGAAGATGGTTCAGTCACACGCAACAAAGCTCGTCTAGTAGCCCAAGGATACAACCAAGAGGAAGGTATCGACTATGATGAGACGTATGCTCCTGTTGCTAGATTAGAATCCATTCGGATGCTTTGTGCATTTGCAAATTTTCAAAATTTCAAATTATTTCAAATGGATGTTAAAAGTGCTTTCTTGAATGGATTTATTAAGGAGAAAGTTTATGTAAAACAACCCCCTGGCTTTAAAAATCACAAATTTCCCGACCACGTGTTCAAGCTAAAGAAAGCGCTGTATGGCCTCAAACAAGCTCCTAGAGCTTGGTATGAACGACTAAGCAATTTCTTGCTTGAGAAAGGTTTTTCAAAAGGGAAAATTGACACAACATTTTTCATAAAATCCTTCAAAGACACTATTTTTTTAGTACAAATATATGTAGATGATATTATTTTTAGTTCTACTGATGAAATCCTTTGTCAAGATTTTGCCAAGTGTATGCAGACCGAGTTTGAGATGAGCATGATGGAAGAGCTCAACTACTTTCTTGGGCTGCAAGTCAAACAAATGTCAAATGGAACCTTCATCTGTCAATCGAAGTATACAAAGGACATGCTGAAGAAATTCGACCTTGACAACGTCAAACCAATCAGCACTCCAATGGCTACTTCAACAAAACTTGAACCAGATGATAGTGGCAAACCCGTAGATCAACATAAGTATCGAGGTATGATAGGCAATCTACTCTATCTTACTGCTAGTCGTCCTGATATAATGTTTAGTATTTGCCTGTGTGCTAGATATCAAGCAAATCCTAAGGAATCACACATGACCGTGGTTAAGCGTATCTTTAGATACCTTAAGGGTACGGTTACAGTAGGCCTATGGTATCCCAAGTCAACATCATTTGACCTCACTGGTTACTCTGATACTGATTTCGCTGGATGCAAGGTCGACCGTAAAAATACGAGCGGTACGTGTCATTTATTAGGAAAGGCTTTAGTCTCTTGGTTTAGCAAGAAGCAGAATTCTGTCGCACTATCCACAATAGAAGCTGAATACATCGCAGCTGGGCGTTGTTGTGCACAAATTCTGTGGATGAAGCAAACCCTTGAAGACTATAATTTATCTTTTATGCATATTCCAATCTTTTGTGACAACACTAGTACTATAAATCTGACTAAGAATCCCATTTGTCACTCACACACGAAGCACATTGAAATTCGTCACCACTTTTTGTGTGATCATCAGCAAAATGGCACGATTAACTTAGAGTTTATTGACACTGATCATCAGTTAGCAGACTTCTTCACCAAACCATTATCCGAAGAACGCTTCAATTTTCTTTGTCGTGAACTTAGAATTTTAGATGAAGCTGTTATAAATTAAAATAAACCTGCGTAAATATCGAATATATTGTGATTCTCGTATGATGAACTTGCTATGGGTACAAGCTGAAAGGGTCCTTCTGACAACAAGGCGTAAAAGCCTGAGCGACACGGTGCACTAGTCCTCAGGACTACCGCTAGCTGGGATCCAGCCCCTGCAGCTAACCCATGGCAGCTTTAAAATATTAAATTATGATATAATTCCTTGTTTATTATATGGTTCCTTTTCATTTATCACATGCTGAAATACTATAGTTTCAAATTCATATTGCTGCTTCAAATTCAAACTCACTATCTGTTATTCTTCTGTTTACTTATTCAATCTCTTCTATACTTTATATTCATGTCTTATATTGGTTCTCATTTACTTAACCAATATTTCTCTATTTCTGCCTGATTCCTATTCTGTGACCAGGATCCGAAATTCGGGCCGAACTCTGCCCCTATCAGAGTTTGGGCCGAATTCGGCTAGCCTGTTCCAGATTCGGGCATAGTCTCAGCCGTTGATCAACATGTTGATCCAATGGTCATTAATTGACCCGACCAAGAGAAACCCTTCTCTTATATTCGGTTTCTCTTTCCTCTTCTTCCTTCTTACCACCTTTTCTACTTCTCCAACTCACAACTTTCAAAACCTTAACCCTAATTTCTCCTATCTAGAGCTTCATTCATCCCCAAACTCAAGGAGAAGGGTTATTTTGCAATTCTCTTCCATTGTTCATCACTTGCTTGAGGTATAAGTCCCTACTTTTCCATATCTCAATTTCATCTTCTATCTATTGTGTTATGGCTCCACGATTGCTCAACCGTGGGAATAGACTTTGGACCGAGGGAGCGTCCTCGTCGAATGCTCCTCCTTCCGTTGAGCCGCCCTTTGCACCACCCGTTGCACCGGCCATTGAACAACCACCACCAATCAATCCGTTATTCAATCCTCCACGTCCCCATGATCCAAACACTTATGACGACCGTATTTTTGTATCGCTAGACGCTTCAAATGATTGGTTTAGCAATTTTCGGACACGTCCAGTGTTTACGGGACACCCCATCAACTTTACTATTTTCTCTCAACATGATGCACTTTTTAATGACCCGTGCCTTGATGAACTTGTTACCACAAATTTAGTCATTTATCGTAGTGCAATTCAAATGTTTTACTGCAACTTGACCCATAATGACACTCATATTTTCTCACGAGTTGCGGGAGTTGATATCTCTTTTGACGATTTTGAATTGGCCGAATATCTTGAGCTTCCAGAGCCTAATTCATGGGAAAAGCTTGTTGAAGCTAGATCCTTTCAATTTCCTGAAGGTATTTCACTTGAAAGCTTCAAGGACGACTGTGTATCCCTAACACACGTCCTCGTAAGCTTTTGGCTAAATACCTCAATCCATATTTCTATGAACTTCATCGGATCTTTTTCAACACCATTCTACCCAAAGCGGGTTCTACCGATGAAGTCACTTATTGTGAGATCTCGGCCTTATACCATCTCCACTTCCATGTTCCCTTTAATCTTCTTCGCACAATGATGGATTGGATGATCAACTGTAGGAAGAAACCAAGATCCTTGGTTTATGCATTATACCTTCCTATGATCTTTCTGTGTTCCATGTACCGCTTGATGAGTGTCCATTCTTACCTGCCCCTGCCTTTCTCTCTAAGGTAAGGAGGCTTCATGCTGCCGTTGGCTCACCGGTCGTATCTGAGCATTCTGATGATGAGCCAGATGCTCCTCCTCTCGGACAGGATCCTACTCCTCCTCCTGCCACTCTTGAGTCTCTTCAGGCCATGCTCCGAGATCGCTTCACTTTGGAGGATGATCGATGGACTCAGCTGGATTATCGGACTACCTTGCAGATGAGTGCTATCAGCAACTCGCTGAATGATATTCGGTATTCCATGTCTCATCATCCTTCCATGCCCATTCCTATAGAGCGAGACCCCGGTCGTGAGGGATTCCGCATCGATGACGCTTGGGTTTATCGCTACATGGATCCGGATGCGACCTTTGTGGACCCACGTCGCTCCTTTACTGATCCTTCGGACGACGCCGGGCCCTCTCGTGCTCGATGATGGATTTGGACTGCTTCTTGATGCTGCTACTGAGGATCTTAGATTATGTTTATGCATGTTCCTTTAGTTGCTTTTATGTACTTGCTTTGTAGTAGACTTCTTATGAGTTGTGCTTTTGAGACTTTGGCAATACTATTATCAGCTTTTATTATCTTAGTTTATATGCAGTTTTTTCTCTTTTTGGTGTGTTTTCCAGTTATTATCTACATATCTCATATTGCTAAATGCCAAAAGCGGGAGATATGTGTATATTTATGCTCTGCTCTGTTTGGTTTATATGTGCTTTTGGAAGAATATTATTAACAGGCCAACAAAGATTCACAGCATTGTTTATGGGGGAGCTATTCTTAAGCTCGGCACTCATTATGGGGGAGCTATGTCGTTACATGTGTCCAGGTATGGATACTGAATATACACTTATTATTTTGTCAATTATCAATATGGGGGAGATTGTTGACACAAAGTCACAGTCAACCAAATATTGATAACATTGACTAAATAAAACTTGGGATAATTCAAAACGACACACGACGACTACATCCAGCTCAAGCCAGACGACAGCTCAGTCTTTCAAATGGAAGTCATTTTTGAGTCTGTACTTTTATATTTGTTGAGTCTAGAATGATTGTAAGCTGATTTATGCTGGGCTCCTGAGACTCAATCCATAACCTATCCAAAATCCATAAAGCTCCACATCAAAAAACAGCCCATTAGACCCTTGGACCCATTCTGTGCTCTGGAGATAGAGTTCGAAACTCTGCCTCCACACAGAGTTCGGGCCGAACTCTGTCCCCTAAAATCAGTACCCTAATTTTTAGGGCTGGCTGGTTGCTAATTGTCCACGGCCAATTTTTTTGAAAATTCCTACCAAAATTTTTGCCGAATTCTGCCTGTTAAAAACCTATAAATAGGCCTAGAACTCTCTCATTTAAATCTATCCAATCTTCTCTTCTTTTCTCTCTTAAAGCTCAATATAAGCCATACCCTTCTTCATCTACTAGCCACAAGTTTCCTAAGTCAAGAGTGCTCAGCATCTCTCAGTTAGGAGTCTTGTGTAGGAGTTCAAGAAGTAGCTTGGAAAATTCCAAGCATCGCCACTGCGATCCATTGTAAGAAGTTGACGTGCTCTTCTGAAGAAAAGGCACAGGGTGTAACTACTATTTCACAAATAGTGGATTTAATCCTGAGCTAGAGTTCTCATGCCTGGACTAGTCCTCCACGAGGGAAACCAGGTTAAAATTGGCTGTGTTTGCGTATGCTTTCTTGCTCCTTATTTATTTCCATATTTACTCTGATTAATTTTAGATTGTGAAAGAGTTGAATTTTTAATTGGCTATTATTGCTATAAACTCTATTCACCCCCCTCTAGAGTTGCCATCTGTTCTTCAGTGAACTCGGCCAAGACCATGGCTCCTTTTCCAGATGATGATTCTCTCAATGAGTATATTAATACTCATAATAATATACCTTCAGCGGATGATGTTATCCCTGAAGAGGAACTTGCGTATTTCCTTAGTAAAGGTTTATCTTTGAATTATTCCGATGTCTATCAATCTGTACACCACTACAGAGATACGATATACGCCCTAGAGCACGGCATAGGACCACACCTCTGTATGCCGGTCACGACGTCTCACCTGCAGAAAAAAGTTTATCCAGAAGATATCTACTACTTTATCGTTCTAGCCAGAAAGAAGGATGAAGAACTAATCATCTTCGGTCATATAGTCGGCGAAAAAAAGTTCGTTCCAGACTTTACTTCTCCTAAGCACAACACGGAAGCTGACTATGACTCTGGAAAAATGCAACTTTTTTGATATAGTTGGCAGGCCAAGAATATCATCCAGAACATAGGAAATGACATCAAAAGCAATCAGGGGCTAAATTACGGTAGGGGACGACGATTGCCAATACGACACTTTGCTCCTCCCGGCAAACCTGAGAACTACTATCAACGAAACGGTGTTGGTTTGGGCTATATCACTCCTCCAACAACTCCCGAAAGATCAGGTGATGAAGCAGATCGTTGTTCTCATTCTTCTGACTTCTCCCTCTAGGACTCAGACTCCAACATTGGCAACATATTCAAAGCAACTCTGTCTATCAACATGGTTTTCGTTGACCAAATCGCAGATGATGTCTAATCGATCGAGCTCGAACAATAGACTCAAAAGATGGACACTAGGTGGGAGCTGTGCTTCGAACAACGTGAACCACCTACCGAAGACGAAGTCATCCAAGTCAATTTAGGAGATGAATCATCTCTTAAACCAATCTTTATCAACAAAAGTCTATCTGACAAAGAACACCAATCTTTTATACAGCTTATAAGAGAATACATCGTAGTCTTTCCATGGAGCTATGAAGACATGCTAGGCCTGGATCCTAAAGTCGCCATGCACCGCCTGAACATTTCGTCTGAAGCTAAGCCAGTGAAGCAGCAACAATGACGATTCCGACCAGATGTCATGAAGGCCATTGAGAATGAAGTCAAGAAGCTAATTACCAGTGGATTTATTCGCGAAGAACAACACCCAGATTGGGTTTCCAACATCGTTCTACTCATAAAAAAGAATGGTAAAGTTCGAGTCTGTATCGACTACCGTGTTTTGAACTCTGCATACCCGAAGGACGAGTTTCCTCTATCGATCACCGACGTAATGATCGATAATACTTGCGGCTTCGAGCGGATGTCCTTCATGGATGGGTTCTCAGGCTACAACCAGATCAAGATGTTCCTCGACGATGAAAAGCACACATCTTTTCGAAGACCGTTGGGGTAAACTGCTATACGGTGATGTCCTTCGGATTGAAGAATGCAGGGGCGACATACCAGCGAGCTATGAACATAATTTTTTGTGATTATTTGCGCGAAATAGTAGAGTGCTACGTAGACGATATCACAGTTAAAAGTCGTCTCAAGGGCAACCACCTCCAATACTTGAGAACGGTGTTCGAACTAATGCCTGCATACCAACTCAAGATGAATCCAACCAAGTCTTTTCTGGGAGTCTCCAGCGGCAAGTTCCTTGGTTTCGTCATCACTTCAAAGGGCATACATCTGGACCCGAAGAAAGTGAAGGGTATCCTCAATATGCATCCTCCAAGAAACCTCAAAAAGCTATGCGGACTACGAGGAAGGCTAACCTACATCAGACGATTCATTTCAAACCTCTCTGGAAGGTGTCAACCATTCACCCAGCTCATGAAGAAAGGCATATCTTTCATTTACACTGAACAATGTCAACGTACGTTCGACGACATCAAGGCGTATCTCACAAGCCCTCAAGTATTGGTAGCTCCAATAATGGGGAAGCCTTTCTTACTATATGTCCGTGCTATGGACCATTCTCTTGGCGCCCTCCTAGCTCAGAAGAATGAAGGCGGTCATGAACATGCAATCTACTACCTCAGCCGCACAATGGTGGGTGCCGAGCACAGATACACACCTATGGAGAAGGAATATCTTGCACTAGTATTTGCCATCCATAAGACACGCCACTATGTGTCTGGGCAGACTATCCACATCATATCTAAAGTCAATCCTCTCAGAATACTCATGACTAAACTGGGTTCTCTTAATTGCCGTTTAGCTACATGGGCAATGCTATTGACTCCGTATGATATGCTCTTCGTTCCTCAGAAGGCAGTAAAAGGCCAAGAATTAGCTTATTTCCTGGCAGCTCATCCGGTGCCAGAATCTTCCAAACTCTATGACGAAATCCCCGATAAAGTAGTAGAGTCTAACACTGCAACTGAAGAAATTCCCATTTCGCGAATGTTCTTTGACGGTGCATCAAGAACAGGACCCAAAGGAAATATTGTGGCTGGAGTAGGTGTCGTGCTCGTGTCACCTGATTATCTGGTTATACATCGTACATATTCTCTCGTGGAACCATGCACCAACAACGTGGCCGAATATAATACCCTACACTACTAAAATATAACGATTTAGCGACGGCTCTATCCGTCGGAAATTCGTCGGTAATTCACATTACCGACGGATTACTAACGGATACGGGTTGAAAAAATTCGTCGAGAATAACCTCGTCGCTAAAACTCGTCCGTCGCTAGTCCGCCGCTCTACGACTACTTAGCGACGAATTACCGTTGGCAAAATAAAAACTTTTAGCGACGGCTAGCCGACGGCTTCCTGTCAACTTCGACAGTTGAAATTTTTAATATAGCAAATATTAGCGACGGACAATACGTCGCTAAATCGTTGCTAACCGTGTATCAGAGGGTTTCTGATACACAATATCCGTCGCTAACTCGTCGCTAAAGCGTCGCTAATCTCGACGGATTAGCGGCGGAGAAGCGACGGATAATCCGTCGCCACTCTTCTGGATATCTTCCATATTTCCAGAACATGAGCGACGGGAAATCCGTCGCCATTTCGTCGCTTAGTATTTTTCCACAAACGGGCCGACGGATAATCCATCGGGAAGCCGTCGCTACCTGCAAAAGTCCGTCGGTAACCCGTCGGTAATCCATCGCTAACTGGAATATTTTTGAAAAACTTTTGCAGGAAAGAGACTATTCCCTGCAATATAACATTTTCAGCATCCACCATACACAAATATAACATATCCGACATCCAATATATCCAACAAATATCCATATTGCCAACACAATATCTCCAAACATCTAATATATCCCAACATACACAAAAAATATCCAACACAATGACAAACAAAATATCTAACACAATATCCAACACACTATCCCAACATACATAGCAAAATATCAAAACATAAACAAAATATCCAAAATATACACATATCCAAATGTCTAAATGGCCAAAAACATAAACAAAATCACTGAGAAGGAGGAGGTGGATCGTCTCATGCTCTCTCTGTCGCATCCGCTCTGCGTATATAATGATCCACCATGTGTGGCGGCACATGGGACAAGACATGGTCTGGAAGCGAGTGTAGCTGCTCTGACGACATCATGTCAAGGAGCGCCACGATAGTAGCATCCGGTACCAGACGGGCCTCGGAAGAGCGGTCAAAAGAAAGCCGTCCGGAAGAAGAAGGACCAGGTCGATCCGACGCGCCGGCAGCAGCAGTAGACGGAGCGACAGCAGACGGACCAGGAGCAGACGGATCGGGAGCAGAAGAAGGATGCGGATAGTGCCCCAGCACTATCGACCGCAAATCCGACACCGCCGTGGCGAGAGTCGCAAGCTGCGTCCTCATATCGTCTGCGGGGGGCATGGGAGGAGGCGGAGGCAGTGGATATCTCGGAGTCGACGTATGCAAAAAATCTGCCATGAAACCTAAGCCGTACAGGCGTCCTTTCCTAAAGCCGCCGGCGGATTCTATTAACACGTCGTCGTAGTGAGCTGCCATAGAAGAGGGCGTCTGGGTGGACGTCGTTTCGCCGACATCCTCGGTAGGGGGCTCAATCCGACGGAGTGTCTCACGATACGCAGCCTATCCAATGAATGTGTTTATACTATAAGTTTCCTAAGTTATAATCTAAATCCTATGTTTCCCTAAGTTATAGTTTTAATCCTAAGTTTACCTAATTAAGTTATAGTTATAATCCTATGTTTCCATAAGTTATAGTTATAATCATAAACGTAAGTACTTACATCAGTCTCCTGGGCCCTCGCATCGACAAAGCTCCCGTCCTTCCGCCTCTTGTGTGTATGTACGAATGCGTCGTGAGCGGTGACCGCCTCCGCCTCTCTCCCTTCATTTATTGGCTGTTGGGCCTGCATACGTAGAATTTAATTAACTTAGTATATTAATAGTACCGAATTAAATAGTAGAATGAATTTGCGGTATCTCGCCAATTCTGCACGCGTCCGTGCGTGGGGCCTTGATTCTCCAGTATGCAGACCCGCGGCCTGTCTATTTACCTTGGCTTTCTCTGATTTTTTCTTATATTGAGGAGTATCCATCTTCTCCAACATCTCCTCATAGTACTCCGTCTGAATCCAGTCCTTCTTCGTATGCGTCGTACGAAGGTTGTACACTGTATCCCGTATCTTCTTCCCGGCGGCGGCTCTGTAGGTCCTGCGGATCGCCTCCTCGCGATGGGGGGGCCACCAGAATGTCCTCTGACACACAAATTCAAATATCACGTAATTAAAATTAATGAATTAAAGAATAATTAATAATTAACCAAAAGATATATACCCTCATCTCGTCGAGCCAGACGTACTGCCTGTCCGGAGGCACCTCAGAAAAATTAAGGTAGGGGCCATGGTAGTTTTCTCGGATAATGAACCCTAGAATCCGGGCAACATCCCACAGAAAAATCTATAAAGAAGCAACGACTGGATTATTGACTTGAATAAATGAAAGAAATTTAATAAATTAACTTAAATTTACTTACGATTCACCCGCGGACCATATCTCTCGTCGAAACTCGCCCATCGGCCTGTCTGGTGGCGTCGGAGGATCCGAGGGTCTGTGCATGTACTCCCCGGTAACAGGATGAAACTGAATCCGGGGGTACTCCGGGGCCCACCGTGCAGTAACGACTGGGTCCGCTGCTACATCTACTGATGCATCCGCTGGTGCATCCAATGGCGGAACGGATCCGCTAGCGGATGGAGTCGCAGGCCTCGACGAAGATGACGGTGGCACCGAGATAGATTGACGGCGGGAAGAGTGTGTGCCCGGGCTCTCCAGGTCGGGATCGGAGGTCACATGCGGGGAAATCGTATGGCGACCACAACCGCTACCATCACGACCGCTATCGCAAACGTGTCGGACCCTCTATACCTCATGCGATGATTTATATCGACGAATCCAAATTGTTTATTGATTCTCAAACCGATATTTGGTATCGTATCGAACCACTCACATTTGAACATCACAATATGCATATCATATGGGGCACTATATTGTAAATCTACAATATCCCGAAGCACTCCATAATAGTCAAAGTTCGGCTCGTCGTCATAGATGGTGCCTCTTATGCAAACACCAGAATCCTTAGTACTGTAGTAGTCATTGAAAAATTCGGCATTTATAGTATGCTGAGTTGCCTTAAACTTGAAGCCATTAACAACATAGCCTAGCCAAGTCTTCGCATGCTTCTTCGGTCCCAATGCCAAATAACGAATGCTCTCATTTGTGAGTGTTGTTTCAGGCAATAAAACCAGTAAACAAATAATGATGATTTAAATGTTTTACTTGCATATATTTTAATGGTAGCCGTATAACATATTATCTTAGTTACTTACGTATTTTTGAAACCAGGTCGGAAAGGTACAATCAACCTCTCTTTGAAGTCCCTTATCGGTAATATCGGGTGTCCTTATTTTGACTTCATCTCTAAATACACTGTTAGAGAGAATAAAAATAAGTGGTCACTTACTTCACCAAAAAAGAGATTATAACGAGGTATAGTCACTTACTTCTCCAAATTTCTTACTTCTTGTATGTCACAATTTAACAATACATATCGGTGCGCGGCATCATACTCATCGTCAGTTAACAACCGATTCTTACTAGCCCCAATAGACTTGCCCTTTAAATTGAATATACCACCATCCTCAACGTCTTCGTCATTCCTTTGAGGACTATTTCGATTTGTCTCGACATGAGTATCGAAATAAATGGAGAAGAAGTTTGACACCTCCTCGATAAGATATGCTTCGCATATCGAAGCCTCTATATGAGCCTTGTTGCCAACTTTCTTCTTTAGATTGTGTAGGTACCTAGAAAGATAATTTATCTTGAGAATTGACAATGAATTATAAAATTCCACTTAAATTATATCGATTTTTATTTACCTTTCAAAGGGTACATCCATCGATAATGAACAGATGCATCGACATGGGCTTCGTATGGTAGATGAATCGGTAGATGCTCCATGCTGTAGATGAATCGGTAGATGCTCCATACCGTCCATGTACTGAGCATTGCTCATGGCATACTTAAGAAATACTTCCACGTCTGCCTAAAAGTCGTCACTCACACCAATTCTGCTCTCGTGTTACCGTTTGTACATCCATGTACGATCAACAAAGTAACGATTCATCCTCGATTTGGATGTGAAAATCTGTATCGTAAGACAAACTAAACATAAGAATAGCCCGATACTTTAAACCATCCTCATAAGAATAGTTCGATACTTCGATCTGTATCGACCGATACTTTAATAAATTATTAATATTAATAATTTATTAATAGCTATTTGTTTTTTGATACCAAAAAATCCGATACTCCGATCCGAAACCATCGATATTACTGATACCCACGATGCCGATACTCATAAGGATAGTCTGATACCGATACCGGGACATGCCAAACTGTACCGATATCGGACAGTATCGGATCGGTATCGGTCAGTATCGCGTATCGGTCAGTATCGGAGCGAGACATGCCAAACTGTACCGGTATCGGATCGGTATCGGTCGATACTTTAAACCATCCTCATAAGAATAGTCCGATACTCCGATCGGTATCGGCCGATACTTTAATAAATTATTAATATTAATAATTTATTAATAGCTATTTGTTTTTCGATACCAAAAAATCCGATACTTCGATCATAAACTATCGATATTACCGATACCCCCGATGCCGATACTCATAGGGATAGTCCGATACCGACACCGGGACATGCCAAACTGTATCAGTATCGGACAGTATCGGATCGGTATTGGTCAGTATCGGGTATCGATCAGTATTGGAGCGGGATATGCCAAACTGTACCGGTATCGGTCAGTATCGGTCCGATACCGATTCTGATTCTGATACCGATTCCGATACCTCCCCCAAGCCGATACTCATAGGATTGGTCCGATCCGAAACCATATATATCCCCTCCCCCGATTCGATACTCCGATTCGAAACCACCGATACTCATAGGAATGGTCCGATCCGAAACCACCGATACCCCCCCTCCCCTACCCAGCCGGACAGCAAACCCCCCTCCCCCACCCCCCCGACAGCAAACCCCCACCCCACCCCCTTCCCCCCTCCGACAACAAATACCCACCCCCTCCCCTTCACCCCCCGACAGCAAACCCTAAACACTACCCCTACCCCCCGCACCCAACACCATCCACCCCCCACCCCTACCTCCCCCCTCACCGTCGGCCCCCGCGACAGCCGACCCGCCCACCCGAAACCCTACCCCTGCCCCAAAACCATAAACCCTACCCTGCCCCCCGCCCTCAACAACCTCTCCCCCGCCCCCACTCCCTCCCCCCCACCCTGCTGGCCCCAGTGACAGTCGACCCCCCACCAACCCGAAACCCTATATGTTATGCTAAACAGAGAAAGAGAGAGAGAGAGAGAGAAAGGAAAAGAGAGAAAGAGCATACCTAAGAGAGAGAGAGACCCGTCGGAGAGAGCTTCACCAGAGAATGTGACCCGTCGGAGAGCTCGTCGGAGAAATCGAGGGAGAGAGAGAGGGAGAAGAGAGAGTCTTTTTGGGGGGAATGAAAAATTCCTCCCAGTCGGTTCAATTTAAGTTAGGTCACAGTATTTAGCGACGGATTACCGACAGATATATCCATCGGTAGGTAGTCGCTAAATACCCACTAGATTACCGACGGAACGTCCTTCGCTAGATAGACGCTAATTTAGCGCGCCACTTTTTTCAGATTTTGTCGCCACAATGTGCGACATATTAGCGACGGACATCAATCCTTCGCTAAATTTTTGTCAAATGAGCGACTGTTTTAACGTAAAAAAATAAAAAAATTATCCATTGCTTTCTGACGGTAGTCCGTCACAAGGTAGTCGCTAGTCCGTCGCTATGGCCGACGGATAAAATCCGTCGCTAATCTACCGTCGCCAAATTGCTGTATTTTAGTTGTGCTATTAATCGGCCTGCAGCTGGCAAAACAACTGGGAGTTGACTATCTAAAAGCATACGGCGATTCCAAGCTAATAGTTAGTCAAGTCCGAGATGACTATGAAGTTTGTCACGAAGATCTCATCCCCTATCACAGAACAACAATCGAGTTAGCATCTACTTTCGTTGGATTCTTCATCGAGCATGTACCTCGACTACAGAATATAGAAGCAGATGCTTTAGCCGGTCTCGCTACTTCCTTGACCGTTCCTACCAATACTCAGCATTCGATCATAGTGTCTGTTGAGAGCTATTCTGTGTGAAAGATGCCTTGCACATTCATCACAGTTATACAACGGAAACAAACATCGATATTAAAGACTGGAGATTTCCTTTCATAGACTATGCTGTCTATGAAATCCTCTCCGAGGACCCGAAGGAAGCAGTGTCTATCCAAAGGCGATCCCTCAGATTTTACTACGACACAGCTACCAAGATGCTATACCGACGCTCTTGCGATGGGCTACTGTTATGATGCTTATCAGACACAGAAGCTAAACATGTACTCCGGGAGGCTCACGATGGAGTTTGTGGTGCACAACAACCAGGCCCCCAAATTACAAGATCGTCTCAAACGAATGGGTTATTACTGGCCCACAATGATAGCAGATGCTGTTGAACATGCAAAGAAGTGTAGAGCTTGTCAGTTCTACGCCGACTTCATTCATTAACCTTCAGAGTTTCTACACCCGACTACAACATCTTGTCCGTTTGAAGCCTGGGGCATAGACGTCATAGGACCAATCAGCCCGCCATCCTCAAAAGGACATCGGTTTATCCTAGTCATAATCGATTACTTCTCCAAATGGGCGGAAGCTATACCGCTCACCGAAGTGAAGGCATTGAACGTGATCAATTTTATCAAACATCATGTCATCTACCACTTCGGCCTACCTCACAGGATCATCCATGATAATGGTCCACAGTTCGTAAGCCATGTATTCTATCGGTTCTGCGATAGGAATCGAATCCAGAACGTAGCCTCTACTGCCTACAATCCAGCGGCTAACGGGCTAGCAGAAGCCTTCAATAAAACCATCATAAACTTCTCAACAAGTTCGTGTCTTCAAACAAACACGATTGGAAGAAGAAGCTCGATGAATGTCTATGGGCCTATCGTACAACAGTCCGAACTCCAACAGGCAGTACACCATTCTTTCTAGTTTTTGGGAGCGAAGCAGTTCTTCCCCTAGAAATCTAGATCCCTTCTCTTCGAGTAGCCTTAGCCAGCGAGTTGACTACCGAAGAAAGCTACCGTCTGCGACTCCAGGAGCTTGAAGCGCTAGACAAAAAATGCTTGTTAGCTCAGCAGCGCATTGAGCTATACCAAGCGCACCTTTCCAGAGCCTTTAACAAAAGGGTGAAGGAAAGAATCTTCCAAGTCGGTGATCTAGTCTTAGCAGTGAGAAGACCAATGGTTATGACGCACAAAACAAAAAGAAAATTCCCGCCTAAATGGGAAGGTCCTTTCATCATAGAACTAGTGTATTCTAATGGTACATACTGACTAATCAAGCCCGATGGTGACTTGCTCATGATGCCTATCAATGACAAGTTCCTAAAGAAATACTATGTGTAACCTTTTTACGTAATGTTCACATACGTTCAATCATGTAAATGTACAGTACGAAGTTTATATGATTCAAAAAATTATCTAACTATTATCCATATTTCAAGAGTCTTGAATACGCCCTGGATAATAGGTCCTCTAAAAAAATTTCCCCAGTGGAATCATTTCCGTTTTTGACTCTGTTCAAACTCGTTTTGACGAAAACAAGTCACGTCCCTAGTACCGCTGAATTGTTTTCCGATAATTATTTCTCCATTGAAATGATTATGTTTTCCATGTCCATATTACCTCTGAGCAAAGCATTTATCAAGGATAATCACGTCCATATTACCTCTGAATTATCCACTCCCACCTAACGTTATATATCTTTCCAAGTCCATATTACCTCTTGTCAGATATAGAACATCCTCTGCTATTACGTCCATATTACCTCTACTAGCAGTTTCGTTCAACTTATTATCTATATTCGAATAACTTAAATATAAAACGAATAATAAGTCCACATCGAAATTCTCCAGCGGAATACCTACCAGAAATATTCTTGCTAAGTCCACATCAAAATTCTCCAGCGGAATACCTATCAAAAATATCCTTGCTATGTCCATATTACCTCTAGCACCGATATTTCATAAAACCACATTCATTTTGAAAAGATTCTTTATTTTATTCTTTACGTCTATTAAGAGACGAAAAAAGGGTACAAGAGCCGTGACGGCTGGAAAAAAGAAAGTTACAAAAATCTACCGGATACATAGTTCATATTACCTCTAGCACCGATATTTCATAAAACCACATTCATTTTGAAAAGATTCTTTATTTTATTCTTTACGTCTATTAAGAGACGAAAAAAGGGTAAAAGAGTCGTGACGGCTGGAAAAAAGAAAGTTACAAAAATCTACGGGATACATAGGCGATTGCTGCTGTCCCTTAGAGTTGCAATTTCGGCTTTAGACTTCACAGTAGCTCGACGGCGCACCTCTTCTTGGTGAGCAGCTTCATCCTCGAAGAGGATCAGACTCAGATGATCTTCCTCCAACTTCGCCAGCTGTTCTTCTAAATGGACAGAAGTGGTGGCAGTCATGGCAGCTTGAGATAGATAATCCTCCTGCTCAGGTGTTGCCGCCTTCAAGTCGGCTTCCAGCTGGGCGATCTCGTTCTGGATCTGCACAATGTGATTATACTTCTCGGTGATCTGCGCAGCCAGCCTGTTCTTCGAGGCAGTACGTGCCTCACTTGCAACATTGAACTGGCCATACTGGTCAGCCAGCTCGCTAATCTCTCGAACTAGAGCGTCCTTCCTTGTCTGGAAAGTAGCCATCTCCTCTGCAAGAGCCGTCATCAAAGCCTCGTCCTCTGCACGGAACAACGACGTTGGATTCCGCTGCTTGGCATTCCGGAACCTGGCCACCTGACCCTCCAGGTCATTCAGAACTTTCCTCAGAGTATTAGCCCGCTCTTCACAGCCGGCGGTGCTCTCGAGCGCCTCCACTTGGCATTCGACAACAGCCTTCACAGGGCCAAAGGCAGCATTCCGATTCAAGGCTCCAGGAAGCTTTACTTTTCGCACAGAGTAGAAAGCTTTGACAACTTCCTGGGCCATCTCCTCATCTTCGATAGAGGTCGTCGGAGAAGGGGCTTTGAAAGTTTCTTCCAGTTCAGGAAGGAACACCTGACAAGAAGCCGAACTTGACAAGAAAATCCATTCCACCAAAAACCACTCCTGATTATCATGTGTTGCGTCCACATTACCTATGATACCGATAATCTTCCGACTTAACACCTATACCCAACCCGGGATAAAAGACACGGTGTTAAGATCATAAAACCTATCATGACCATATTACCTTTGTTGGGTTTTGTTTCAAATCTATTACCCGTACTGCCGGTGTACAAAAGGGTAATAGGTCTACGAAAGTATCATTGCAACCTATTTTTATCGCATTTCTATATGCACAAAGGGGCAATAGGTCCAAAATGAGAGGGGAGGTCCTCTAGCGGGATACTCTTTACACGAATACTGTATTAGGCCCTCTAATACAAGCACTACAGATACCACAAGCAAAGAATGGAGTGAATGTGTTCTGTTTATTCAAAATCAGTTACATTCATAGGACTACATCTCATGAGAAAAACAAAAAGTTCTCCATCTTTTCGTCCGAGCAAGAAGCAGAGGATTACATTTGATGTCCAAAAGAAGCAAAAGATAAAAGCTAAAGATAGATAGAAATACCAAGACAAAATACAGACATTTATGGGAACCCATGGATCCTAGTTGTGTCGAGACATATACCATTCCCTCAACCATTTCGCATATGAAAGATCTATTTGATTAAGGTCCTCGGCCGGGGCAGGAGGGTCCGAACTCCCAGTGCTATTACCCTCAGACTTGTGCTCCTCTTTTACAGCAGCTTCAATCTTGGGAGTCATTCCCTCCCCGATGGGCGCCAGCTCTTTTTTTCCTTAATTTTTGGTATCACCTCCTCCTTAACGAACGGTGACTCTTGTTTGATGAAAGAAGGTGGCATCTCCTCCTTCACAATGATCTCAGCCTTCAGCATGGATGCTGCAAGAGTCAAAGACAGAAGAGAAAGTCAGACTCAGAAATCTGTAGGAAAAACTAAGTGCTGGAAGACTCCTATGCGCCCAAAGGGCTATGTGCCCAAAGGGATATGCGCCCAAAACAAGTGGGTGCATAACACACAAACAGTACGTGGGCGCATAACATGTCATAGCACGTAGGCGCATAACATGTGGGCGCATAATACGTGGGTGCATAGCATACCACAGTGTGGCGCATTACTTCTGTGGGCGCATAATGATGCTCACAGAAGTATGTTGCCTTAGGCGCAAGCGCCCCAACAGAAGAAAAGTCTGAGCATCGTAAATTAACGCTCGAGATTTTGTTTTTTGAAGCATGCCCTCACCCAGAATCGGGTCCTGGACTACCGAAGACGCTGCCGCAGGAGGAGAGCCACTCGGCGCAGCCCCCTTGCCCTTCACGGTTCTCTTCGCGACCTTGGAAGACATGGTTCTCAAAGAAAGAAGATGAAGAGTTTCTGAAAAATTCTTAGAAAAGGGAATAATGAGCTCTCTCTCTCCTTCAGGGCCTGTTTATAGGCATAGGCCACAAGCGCCTATGCGCCCATTACGCAGTATACACCCACAATGGCCTATGCGCCCACGTGAAGAACCAGCCCCTTGTACACTATGCGACTGCCACTTGCTGACGTGGACAACGTATAAAGGATGGACCTCTTCAAATTCTACCCCGATGAATCTGTCAGTTCAGATTACGAGGAAGATCTCAACAGTCGTATCTCTCCGACAGGCTGGCCAAATATTATGCACCTAAGGAGAGAGCCGTGCTATGCGCTCATTGCATCACGAGAAGAAGATCCATGCTTCTTTCAAAGTATTTCGAACTCGTTCAAGTATTGAAAACTTTGAAGGGGGTCTTGTAGAAGCATGAAAAATTTTCAGCAATGAAGCCCCATGCGTCCAAGCCAGTGAAGCTCTATGCGCCCAGCCAAAGAAGCTCTATACGCCCAGGCAGTGAAGCTCTATGTGCCTAGACAAAGAAGCTCTATGCGCCCAGCCAGTAAAGCTCTATGCGCCCAGTCAGTGAAGTCACATGCGCCCAAGACTAGCTCTTTCAAAAGGAGGGCGCATAGACTGAGACATGGCTATGCGCCTAAAGCTGACTTGGTTAAAGCCACGATCAAAATGTGTACCGAAGCATACGGCCACGTCAGTCTCCACGAGAAATCGTACACCAAAGTGTGCGACCACGTCAACACCAGGACCAACCCACGATCTCACAGCATGCATGCGCCTACATCCTATGCTCGCAAGGCAGGGTTATGCGTCCACATGAAAACCATTATGTTTTCCTCATATGGGCGCATAACATCATTCTAGCTCAAGAACGACTATAAAAGGGGGCCTCATCCCTCTTCAAAATATAAAACGGAGAGCATTTTCAAGAGCCAAATTGCTGCATTCCTTGCCAGTGAGCCGAGAGTTAGCAATTTTCATAGGTTTTTTCCCACTTTTGTAATCGGAGTGTCAACGGAGTAAAGGAGCAACTATCGCTCGATCTCCATCGTCCTATTCCCCAGAATTCTTTTTTGTACTCGGGGATCCTCAGTGCAGGATCTCTCAGGCGTACTCGATTTGTGGTACCTTGTACCAATAAAGAAAAGACAGTATTTCTTTTTCTTTTTGTGTGTGTCCACAGCCGAAGGCAAAGATCACCACCAAGTTCCACGGTGGAGGAGACGTGAAGAACAATGGAAAGATAGCCCCGTCGAAGGATAAGCAGACTGTGAAGCCTCCGATGGAGCGAAAGATCGAGTGCTTGGTGTGCGGTGGGAATCACTTCGCATGCGACTGCCCCAACAAAGGCAACAGGGTGAACACAGCCCAAGGCGGGGAGGTCGAGGACGAGGAGCCTAGGACGGGGACTCACATGGGTGCCATGCGCCTACTTAATGCTTTGAAGAGCAAGGTGGTCGTGGCCAAAGCCCCGAGTCGAGAGCTGATGTACGTGGACGTGAAGATCAAAGGCCACAACATGAGGGCAATGGTCGACACAGGGACAACCCATAACTTCATCTCGAACGCGAAAGTCCAACGCTTGGGTCTGGTATTTAAAAAACTCGAACAAGATGAAGGCAGTCAACTCAGAGGCTCGTTCTATGTAGGGGGTGGCCAAAAGCATGAAGATCCAAGTGGAAGACTGGACGGGTGTCACTAGTCTTACGACCGTACCACTAGATAATTTTAACATGATCCTCGGGATGGACTTCCATACCTCCATAAAGGTGGACCCAATGCCTCATTTGGGAGTCATAAGGATCATGGAGGAGAGCTCCCCATGCATGATGACTTTTTACGAGGCGAGTGTCACTTCCACATTTTTGGCTTGAGGGTATTTTAGTCATTTTGACTTTTTGATGATTTTGAAATTTTATTATATAAGTATATGCTATTTGTTTAGTTGAGACTTAACCTAGAATCTTAGCCTAATCTAGATTAGCCTTGTGCTTAGAATCTTGATTAAGATATCCTACTAAGTGACAAGATTAACAATATCTAGATATTATTGTAGTAGGATAATTTCCTTAAGATATTTGTAGAAAGAAAGCCTTAGGATTAAATTAAACCAATGATTGGACTTGAATTTATGTGGAGAAGCCTTAGCCACCAATCTACATCTAAACCTAATCCTAATTTCTATTATGGTCGGCCATAACATAGTAACCCCCTATAAGCATCCTCATATGTTGTTCTTGCCTCTTTTAACACCTAAAAAGAAACCCTAACTAGCACTACTAAAATCTGCCCTATTAGCGACATAATTTAGCGACATAATTTAGCGACGTTAGTTAAGACGTCGCTAAATTTTGCAAATTAGTGACATTTTATGTAAACGTCGCTAATCGTCGCTATTAGCGATGAAAATAGCGACGTGCCAGCGACGTATATTGATTAAATGAGCTTTTCGTCGCTAAACGTCGCCATTACGTCGCTACTAGCGACGAATTTAGTAACGTTCCTCAAAACATCGCTAATTTTTAATTACAATTCCCCCCCGATTCACTTTCCTCCATTTTCACTCAGTCGCTCTCTCTCCTCACTTTCCTTTCCAGTACGGTGGACTCTCTTCCCTCTCCGGTACGTAACTCCCCTCTCTTTCTTTATTTTAGGGCCTTGGGTGGTTGGGGGGTGCGAGTAGCTCGGGGGAAGGGGCAGGGGGTGCGGGTGGTTGGGGGGTGGGGGTGGCTGTGGGGGAGGGGCAGGGGGATGCGGGTGGTTGGGTGGTGAGTGGGGGGTGGCTCGGGGGGAGGGGCAGGGGGGTGAGGACAGCTAGGGGTGAGGAGGGGGGCTGGGGGGAGAGTTAGGGTTTGGGTTAGGGTTAGGGGTGGTGGGGAGGGAAGGGGAAGGGGGTGAGGGGGTCTGTGAGTGTTCGAGTTAGGGTTGTGGCACTCGGCAGCATGCAGCTGCAGCTGCATTGGCTCTTGGCAGTAGGGGATCATACCTTTGTTCGAGAATGTTGGCCAGTGCCATCATGGCCATAGGCTTGGTTTTGGCAAAAGCCAACATGGGCACTACTGCACAGTTAGGGAGCTTGAGGTATCAGTCACTACATGAATGGGTTTCAGTTCTAGGCTATAAGGGTAAGGGAATGTGGAATTTTAAGTTTAATTAAGGACTGAACAGTGGGTTGAGTTCCAGTTGGGGACTGGTCCAGTCAGTAGGTTAGGTAGAAGAGATTTACCTAAGGGTTAGGGTAATATATATATATATATATATATATATATATATATATATATATATGTTGGCCCATTCCATGGTCACACCCGATTTCGATAATCAACTTATACTTTAGTCCATACACAAAATATAGAAAATGCTGCTAACCATTTCAGGATGCATGAAATCTTATTCAACGGACGATGTACTGCATAAATCCAAGCGTCAAAGTCATCAAAATTTCTGAAGACTCTTTTCTACTTTTATTCTGTATTTTTACACTTTATTGAGTCTAGGAATTTCCTTGTAAAATCAAGTATGGTATTACTGGCTTAGGGTTAAAATTATTCTCCTTCTCTAAACCTATTTTTACCCTTCATATTTTCGATTACAAATATTTCAAAAATGTATTTTGAAAATATTCCTTTTCAAATGATTTTACAAATTACCAAAAACATGTTTGTAAACTGTTTTTACAAAAGAATTTTATTATATCTCCTGACAGAACTCCTAGCCGAGTTCGGCCCGAGTTCGGCCCGAACTCTGACCGAGTTCGGTCAGTTTGTATTCAAACTTCAGTTGCCTCCAAATCTGCGAGCAACGTCTTTTTTGCGAGATATTTGCATCCGAACTCTGTCCGAGTTCTGCCCGAGTTCGGTTGGTGAAAACACCTATAAATAGAGAAGAACTTTTCATTTCAAAACAATCAATTCATTCTTCACTCTCTTCTCTATTCATCTCAAGTGTTTTCTAGTGATCTAAAAATTTCAAATCTCACCTATACTCCTCTTAGCCAAAAGCCAGTACTATCAGATTGATTTAGAAGTCTTTTGGTTATTCAGAGTTGTAAAGAGGTCGTCAAGTTTCAACAACAAGTTCTCGTTATGGAGCTGGTCGTACGCTCGTCACCAAGCACGGTGTATGTTGGAGTTGGTCGTGCACTCGTCAACAAGCACGGTGGTGTAAGAGTTGCAAGCACTCAGTTAAAGCTTGTGCCTTTAGTAGATTAACATCGAGCAAGAGTACTCGAGACTGGATTAGTCCTCTCAGAGGGATACCAGTATACATCGCTGTGTTACTGAGTTTGAATCTCCTATCTTTATTTACTGCTCTTACATCATTGCCATAGTTTAATTTTTTAATTGGTGATTTTATTTCCGCTGCACACACGCACTCTATTCACCCTCCCTCTAGAGGTGCTCAACGATCCTACAATTGGTATCAGAGCAGGTTATATTCTTATATAACATACCCTAGAGAGTATATATATGGCAGCCGTGAAATCTATATTCAACGGTGAAGGGCAATCCACAAATAGACCTCCCCTATTTGATGGAACAAACTATACATACTGGAAAACACGTATGACTTTCTTTCTAAAGTCTCTAGATTTTGATTTATGGTCAATAGTCATTGATGGGTATAAGAAACCACCACCTACTGTGGTTGAAGGTATTCTTATGGAAAAGCCGCATGACAAGTACACCGATGCTGAAAAAGCAAAGGCTAGTCTTGATGCTCGAGCCATCAATGCACTATTCTGTGCAATTGACAAAACCGAGTTCAATAGAGTTTCTACTTGTAAGACGTCTCATGAAATTTGGAAACTCCTTGAGGTAACCCATGAAGGGACTTCCCAAGTCAAGGAATCCAAAATCAGTAGACTGACTCAGGAATATGAATCTTTTAAAATGAAACCTGGTGAGTCAATTACACAGATGTTTACTCGTTTCCTTGATATAACTAATCCCCTTCAATCTCTTGGTAAAGATTACAGCAACCATGAGAAAATCAGGAAAGTGCTGCGGGCTCTAACAAAGAACTGGAATCCAAAAGCCACAGCAATCATTGAAGGAAACGATCTCACCACGATGACTCTAGAAACACTGATGGGCAAATTGATGGCTCATGAGCTCGACTTGCAAGACTTTGAAGAGGCCACTCCAAAAGAAAAGACTATCGCCTTCAAAGCTCAAGCAAGAAAATCAACATGCAACGACTCAGATGAAGAATCATCAAGTGGTGATGAACGTGCCTTACTTGTGAAGAACTTCAAGAAATATCTAAAGTTCACAAGCAGAAAGAAGAAAGACATCCAAGAAAGCAATGAAGACGAGACTATATGCTTCGGATGTAAGAAATCAGGGCACATGAAGAAGGACTGTCCAGCTACCAAGAAGAGCAGTCCATATGATCGGTCAAGATCAAACAGAAGATCCATATCTGGCCGAAAGTATGCCAACACAAGCATCTGGCACGAGAGTGATGCCAGTGACTCAGAAGAAGAAGACAGACCCTGCAGCAATGCAAATGTTTGTCTTATGGCATTCGAAAAGGTATCATCTAATCCTCTGTTTGATGATTTTACTTTTGATAAACTAGAGACTGCCTTTAGCGATTTACTTGAAGATCACAAAACTGTGCTCGACAAGTATAAGCAATCTCGAAAAGAGATTAAGGCACACACAGCCGAGATAGCTAGATTGTCTAATCTACTTAAAGACATTAAAGAGACATCTACTACCGGTAACACGGAAGAGATAGCCAAACTTAAAGTAGACTATCATGAGGCTATCCTCAACATTAAGAAGAAAGAAGAGGACTATGTCAAAATACACAAACTTTATGACATAGAGAAGAAGTTGCACCTAGTAACTGAACAAAGACTCCTTGATATGACTGCAAGATACGAAGAGTCTGTAGCGATTTCTAAAAAATTAGAAATCAAGTTGGACAAACAGGCAATACCTGTGACACAGCCCAAGATTAGTCCTAATGCAAAGCATACACCAAAGAGGACTAAAAACAAGAAAGCACAGAGGAAACACGAACACAATTATGCTTTCACTTATAGGTTTTCCAAACAGAACAAGTCTCCAAACACAGTTTATTCTACTAAACTGACTTGCACATATTGTGGTACACACGGTCATATATCACAATACTGTATGGCAAGAAAGCTTGTTGATAACCATACTCTAGTTTGGAAACCTAAAGCTAATCTGAGTGGACCCTTCAGAAAATGGGTACCAAAGGATTCATCTACTTGTTTTGTAGGTGGACCCTCAACCCTCTCATGCTAGAAGCAAGTGGATTCTCGATAGCGGATATTCGCGACACATGACTGGTGATGCATCTTTATTCGCTACGCTATCGATGAAGAAAGAAGGATACGTCTCCTTCGGAAATAACTTGAGAGGAAGGTGCCTAGTAGCCAATCAAGATGAAAGCTGGCTATGGCACATGAGACTAGGACATGCAAACATGGACACTATCTCACGTCTGAACACAAAGAAGTTGGTAAAAGGACTCCCAGAAATCCCTTTCAAGAGAGATATGGTATGTGCTGACTGTGAAAAGAACAAAGCACATAGGTCTTCTTTTAAATCCATCAACGCTGTAAGTACTTCAAGACCTTTGCAGTTGATTCATATGGATTTATTTGGTCCTAGTAGAGTCGCTAGTCTTGGCGGTAAACTCTATGCTTTTGTCATTGTTGATGATTTCTCTCGTTTTACATGGATTTACTTTTTATCAAACAAAAGTGATGCAATTTTGAATTTCAAATATTTTGTAAAAAGGTTCAAAACGAAAAAGGCTTCATGATTACTCGTATCCGAAGTGATCATGGTGGCGAATTCGAAAATACTGATTTCAAAAAGTTTTATGATGATAGTAGATACTACCACGAATTTTCTTGTCCTAGAACTCCCCAACAGAATGGTGTTGTGGAGCGGAAGAACCGTACTCTAAGCGAAATGGCTAGAGTCATGCTTAATCAGTATAATCTTCCTAAATATTTTTGGGCAGAAGCTGTTAGTACAGCCTGTCATATTTTAAATAGGGTGTTGATTCGACCAATCTCGAAGAAAACACCATATGAGCTTTGGTTTGGAAGAATTCCAAACATTTCTTATTTTAAAGTTTTTGGTTGTCGCTGTTTCATCCTGAACACCAAGGATAACTTGGGTAAGTTCGACTCGAAAGCAGATGACGGGATATTTCTCGGATATGCTGCTAAGAGTAAAGGATATAGAATTTTTAATAAAAGATCTTTGATTGTTGAAGAAAGCATTAATGTTACCTTTGATGAGTTAAATAGTCATAGATCTAGCGACAGTGATGATGAAGATGCACCTACAAAGACAAAGAAGAGTTCTGAAAAAGATCCTACCCAAGAGGCAAGAACTGATAAAAGTTCCGAAGATGCAGGAACTGAGAAGAGCCTTGTGAAAGGTATGGCCCAAAGATTCGAATCATTAAGATTCAAACCGGATCATCCAGAAACTCTCATAATAGGTGATGTATCCAAAGGTGTAAGTACTCGTTCATCTCTTAGAGATTCTGAAGTAGCAGCTAATGTAGCATTTATTTCTCAAATAGAACCTAAGAATGTTGATGAGGCTTTTTCTGATGAATTTTGGATTTCTGCCATGCAAGAGGAACTTAATCAATTTGAGAGAAACCAAGTTTGGGAACTCGTTCCTAAACCTATTGGTCAATCGATAATTGGTACCAAATGGGTGTTCCGAAATAAACTTAGTAAAGATGGTCAAGTTCTACGCAACAAAGCACGTCTAGTGGCACAAGGTTATAATCAAGAAGAAGGAATTGATTATGATGAGACCTATGCTCCTGTTGCTAGACTAGAAGCCATCCGCATGTTTTGCGCTTTTGCTTGTTTTAATGATTTCAAACTTTTTCAAATGGACGTGAAAAGCGCATTTCTAAATGGATTTTTGAAAGAAGAAGTTTTTGTGAAACAACCCCCTGGTTTTGAAGATTTTCAAAAACCTGATCACGTCTTCAAGCTTAAGAAAGCACTTTATGGACTCAAACAAGCACCCCGTGCTTGGTATGAACGCCTAAGCGCCTTCTTACTTGATAATAGTTTTTCAAAAGACAAGATTGATACTACTCTTTTTATTAAATCTATGAATAATGATATACTTCTAGTGCAAATTTATGTAGATGACATCATCTTTGGTTCTACTAATGAACAACTATGTCAAGAATTTGCCAAGTGTATGCAGAGTGAATTTGAAATGAGCATGATGGGAGAGCTGAACTTCTTCCTAGGATTGCAAATCAAACAACACTCAAACGGAACATTCATCAACCAAGCCAAGTACACGAAGGACATACTAAAGAAGTACGACTTCGAGAATGTGAAGCCAATTGGGACTCCTATGGCTACATCTACAAAGCTTGATGCTGATGAAAGTGGCAAACCTGTTGATCAGCGTAAGTATCGAGGTATGATTGGTAGTTTATTATATTTAACTGCTAGTCGTCCTGATATTATGTTTAGTATTTGCATATGTGCACGATATCAGGCAAACCCTAAGGAATCACATCTTAGTGCCGTTAAGCGTATCTTCCGATACCTTAAAAGAACTTCTACAGTTGGCTTATGGTATCCCAAAACCAAATCCTTTGACCTCATAGGTTACTCGGATGCGGATTTTGCTGGATGCAAAGTGGACCGTAAAAGTACCAGTGGTATATGTCATTTCTTGGGAAAGGCCCTGGTCTCTTGGTTTAGCAAGAAACAAAATTCAGTAGCATTATCAACAACTGAGGCTGAGTATATCGCCGCAGGACGTTGTTGTGCTCAAATTTTGTGGATGAAGCAAACCTTAGAGGACTACAATCTGCACTATACAAATGTTCCTATATATTGTGATAACACTAGTGCAATTAATTTGACTAAGAACCCTATCTGTCATTCACGCACAAAGCACATAGAAGTTAGACATCATTTTTTACGTGATCATCAACAACACGGGGATATTTGCTTAGAATTTATTGATACTGTACATCAACTAGCAGATATTTTCACTAAACCATTGGCTGAAGACCGTTTTAACATCTTGAGGCGTGAGCTCGGCATTCTTGAATTCTCGGATTCTTAAAACATATGGTAATTAAATACTGTATTTATGACTTGATAATTTATTATCTAATGAAAATTATTTTTGGGGACAAACTTACAAAGGATATGTCTGTCACCACGGCTACGGTCGAAGCGAAGCGGTACTTAAGAGTTCCCCGGTGAACCACCGTTAGCTGGGACAATCCCTACAGTTAACCTAAAAATAACAGCAATTAGTTAATAAACCAGTCAAACATCATTTATTACAATCTTTACTTACCTGACTGCTTTAACTATCTCGGGAATGCAAGTGGCCGAACTCGGCCCGAACTCTGACCGAGTTCGGACCGAATTCGGACCGAGTTCGGTCGGCGCTGTGATGGCTCCAGAACCGAACAGCCGGCCCTAGCACCTATAAATCTCATCATCTCTTCCACTATTTCTCCACACCAAAACGTGAAATAGTTCCACCTCCTTCCAGAAGACTTTTCTCCTCCTTCTTTGCAAGGCATTGACGATCTTCCTCCATCTCCTCATGGCTCCGAAGCGTCAGCGAGGAAATTCTTCTCAGGGTGCTTCCTCCTCATCCGACTACACACCGGCAAGTCTCTTCAGTCCAGCCAAACCTAGAGATCCCGAGGAATTTGATGGCACTCTGTTTCCCGACAGAGACTTCTCAAATCTCTGGTTTGATTCCTTTTCTTTACGTCGTATTTGTACTGGAGCCTTTGTCAACTTTACAACCTTCTTTGAATATGCTCCTGTTTTTGATCAACTTGGATTTCGCGACTTTTTCGAGGTCCAAGATAGTATTTTCGACAATGCTGTCCGTATGTTCTACTGCAATTTGCAAGTACAACAAAACGGAAATTTCTATTCCTGCGTCGCTGGACAGGAACTAGAATTTAGTGCCACCGATATCAGTGAATATTTTCACGTTCCTGATCTTGGTGATGCTCTTGTTGACATCCACCATGTTCAGTTCCCTGCCGATGTCACTTTAGCTTCTTTTAGGGAATTGATTTGTCACCCTACTCCTCCTCCTCGGAGAATATTTTCTAGACATCTTAACCAGAATTTTTACGAACTTCATCGTATGATTTTCTCGGCCCTTCTTCCGAAGAAAGGCTCTACCGATGAGGTCACATTTTTGGAACTCTCTGCTATGTATCACATTTATTTTGGAATTCCTTTCTCCATTCCAAAAACCATGATGTCTTGGATGCTCAACTGCAAGAATACAGGTAGGAACCTTGTCTTTCCTATGCACCTTGCTAGTATATTTTGCCGTTTCGAGATTGATCTTGAAACGTGTGCTATTTCTTCTCCACCTGTTGAGTTGACCCGCTCTCGTCGGTTTCCTCAACCTCCTGGTGCTGCTCCTGCTGTCCCAGCTGCTGATGCTGAGGCCCCTCCAGCAGATGCTCCTCCTGCTCCGGCCCCTGCCCCAGGATTCGATCCAGCATTCTACCAGCGGTTTGATGATTTCGTTGCAGTCTCCACGCAACGTCATCAGGATTCCGAGTTCCGGCATATTTCTCAGGCCCAGGTGCTGAGAAACAGTATTGCCGATCTCCATTACAGCCTGGTTCAGGATCCAGTCCATCCACTCACTATCCTTCCACACCCTGCTTTCCCTGGTCCTCGTTTTACTGATGAGGTTACTTTTCAGTACTTCGACCCGACCACTGCTTATTTCCCTCATGATCCTCCCGGTGCGGACGACGCGGCGATGTGATGTGGATTCAGCCATGGGATAGTGGATTTAGTTTGTTTAGTCTGATGCAGTTTATGTAGTACTTTTTATTCTTTTTATGTCTAAACTACTTTAGTTAGACATTTATCAGTTGTACTATTTGGCTTTCTAGTGGAAAACTTTTTATGATAGTTTATTTCATTCTTGTTGTCTATGCTGTGATTACTTCTTTTACTTCACTTTGTCTTGTCTATTATATTGTTGGCTTCATGATTTACGGGGGAGCCTATTCATTTTGCTACTTGACAAAGGAGGAGAGAAAGAGTATACCCCACAAAAATATCGCGCATATACAATACATTTTCAGAACCAAAACAAAATTTTTCAGGTATTTTAATATTTTGTTCTATTTTAATATAAATATATTTTGGTATAGACTCAAGTTTGTCAATTGTCAAAATGGGGGAGATTGTTGGCCCATTCCATGGTCACACCCGATTTCGATAATCAACTTATACTTTAGTCCATACACAAAATATAGAAAATACTGCTAACCATTTTAGGATGCATGAAATCTTATTCAACGGACGATGTACTGCATAAATCCAAGCGTCAAAGTCATCAAAATTTCTGAAGACTCTTTTCTACTTTTATTCTGTATTTTTACACTTTATTGAGTCTAGGAATTTCCTTGTAAAATCAAGTATGGTATTACTGGCTTAGGGTTAAAATTATTCTCCTTCTCTAAACCTATTTTTACCCTTCATATTTTCGATTACAAATATTTCAAAAATGTATTTCGAAAATATTCCTTTTCAAATGATTTTACAAATTACCAAAAACATGTTTGTAAACTGTTTTTACAAAAGAATTTTATTATATCTCCTGACAGAACTCCTAGCCGAGTTCGGCCCGAGTTCGGCCCGAACTCTGACCGAGTTCGGTCAGTTTGTATTCAAACTTCAGTTGCCTCCAAATCTGCGAGCAACGTCTTTTTTGCGAGATATTTGCATCCGAACTCTGTCCGAGTTCTGTCCGAGTTCGGTTGGTGAAAACACCTATAAATAGAGAAGAACTTTTCATTTCAAAACAATCAATTCATTCTTCACTCTCTTCTCTATTCATCTCAAGTGTTTTCTAGTGATCTAAAAATTTCAAATCTCACCTATACTCCTCTTAGCCAAAAGCCAGTACTATCAGATTGATTTAGAAGTCTTTTGGTTATTCAGAGTTGTAAAGAGGTCGTCAAGTTTCAACAACAAGTTCTCGTTGTGGAGCTGGTCGTGCGCTCGTCACCAAGCACGGTGTATGTTGGAGTTGGTCGTGCACTCGTCAACAAGCACGGTGGTGTAAGAGTTGCAAGCACTCAGTTAAAGCTTGTGCCTTTAGTGGATTAACATCGAGCAAGAGTACTCGAGACTGGATTAGTCCTCTCAGAGGGATACCAGTATACATCGCTGTGTTACTGAGTTTGAATCTCCTATCTTTATTTACTGCTCTTACATCATTGCCATAGTTTAATTTTTTAATTGGTGATTTTATTTCTGCTGCACACACGTACTCTATTCACCCCCCCTCTAGAGGTGCTCAACGATCCTACAATATATATATATATATATATATACACTCAAATGTCTAGTAGATATATAGGGTGGTGTGAATAGATATATGGAGGTAAGAGTTGATAAATGTGGTGGTATCTTGGTATATCCTATTGTAGGGGTTGGCACATTCACATCTGGTAATGGTAGGATATACGGGTTTATCGATACGCAGATATTGTTATGGTATATGGATATATCTAAGGTAATGTGGTTTACCTACTTTAGGTTAAGAATTAGTATAATACCTATCAGTCTAAGGAAATGTTATACCTATCTAGGGTAATGTCATATCTAAGTTAGGGTGTTTAAGTATTGACTTGATGTAGGTTAACCTAACCTAGATCTGACTAGTATTTGACCAGGGTTGACCAAGTTGTCAAACTTGACCAAAATAGACCTAGATTGCATATCACTCACTAGAAAACCATGTTTAACACTATCTAACACCCATTTAACACATGTATCTCATTTATAGGCTTTGCGACTCCACTTTGAGGCTTGATTCACATTCATTGCTCTGGACGACAGGTGAGTATATTATCTGATAGTTCTCTTTACTTGATATATCCTGTGATGCATGTTATACTAGTATTTTATCTTGATTCTGACAAGATGGACTCACGGATTGGTATATTCATGGATTCCTTGACCAAAGATACGTGGTTTCATACTATCATGAACAATGTAAATCATGACTAATGCATCTATCACGAATAATGAAATGCGTGTCGAAGAACCTAGATTCTAATGCATGGTCAGTCCCAATATTCCTATATCATTCCACATCACCCATGTTTCAGTCTTGACCTATCTTGTAGAAGTTCATGTTAAGGGATTCAAGATACATTAATATATTGGCTTTCCTATTTCATTGCATTTCCATACATAGTATCAGTTTCCTGTTTGTTCACATTGCAATCCCCTGTCTAGTAGGATGGTCATCCAGTTCTAATATTATTGTGTATCAGTCCTCCTTGGACCTGTGTTCAGAGATAAAAAGTGATAGCTCGAGTATGTGATGGTTCGGGTTCGGGTTAGGGGGTGGGGGGTATCAGTCCTCCTTGGTTAGGGGTGTTGCGGTGCCGACCGAACGAGCCTAACGTCCTGTTCCGACGTCCCGAACACTGACCCTAGCTAACCCTAACCCTAACTCGAGCCACGTTGCAGATGATCCGATACGTCCCTACACCCTCGTACGGTAACAGGAGGGCACCCGAATATGTGCCACTCGATGCCCCCGAGTCACGGTCGTACGTAGACTCATCGGGTTCGACGATGGGCTCAGGTTAGGACCTTCTTGCTGCTCGTGGGGTGGGAGGGGGTCTGCTGCTCGGGGTAGGGCCCCAAGGGCTCGCAGTATATATGTATGTATGTAGTATGTAGTATGTAGTATATTCGTTTTAGTTTTGAAGTTTATTCATATTTGTAGGTATCTATAAATGGCTATATCTATGTATTTGTGAGACCGTTCGTGGATGTACAATCGTATTCAAGATGACAGGTGCGGTGTGCAAGATGAATACATCGTCGGAGTAGAACAATTCCTCCAATTCGCGAAGGCATTTCCTTAATCCATGGACGGCATGGACATTAAGTGTCTGTGTGCAAAATATCAGAATATGAAGTTTCAACCAGAATTGGATGTAACGTATCACTTATACACAAAGAGTTTTATTTCGAATTACTACCAGTGGACCGCACACGGATAGCTTGTACCTTTAGTATTCCAAGCGGAGCCTTTTGTGGAGCCTTATATGAATGTCCACAACAGAAATGGTGTCGAAAATGAGTACGTGAACATGGCCTTCGACGCTGCAGGTCCTAGTTTCGATACATACAATTGTGACGCAGCTGAGGAGGCACCAAATGCCGATGCCGCAAAGTTCATGGAGTTGTTGGAGAATGCAAGGACTCATTTGTACCCTGGTTGTGAGGACCATTCACCGTTAGAGATGATCACTCGGCTCTTGAGCATAAATTCTGACTTTAACATGTCGCAAAAATACTACAATAGAGTGCTCGAGTTGATTACAGTTATCATGCCGGAGGGTGCCAAGTTACCGAAAGACTTCTACCGCTCTAAGAGGATGGTGAGATCCCTCTGGATGGGATACGAAAAGATCGATTGCTGTCAGAACGGATGCATGCTTTACTACAAAGATCACAAGGATGCACAAGTGTGCAGATTCTGTGGTGTTGATCGCTATAAGCCAACTGCTGCAAGCAAGTCTAGAAGACCGACTGCTTCAATGCACGACTTGCCGTTGACGTCGCGGTTGCAAAGGTTGTTCATGGTGAAAGAGACTGTTGAAAATATGAGTTGGCACAAGCGACAACAGACCGAAGGAGTGTTGGATCACTCATCTGATGGAGAAGCGTGGAAGCACTTCGATCCAGCATATCCTAATTTTGCTTCTGATGTGCGTAATATAAGGTTGGGGCTCTGCTCTGATGGTTTCACCCCATTTGGACTTTCAGGCTCCCAATATTCATGCTGGCCGGTAATCCTCACTCTGTACAACCTACTGCCTTGGATGTGCATGAAGATACCTTACATGTTCTTAACTATTATCATCCCTGGTCCGAACAACCCGAAGAGGAACATCGACATGTACTTACAGCCGTTGATAGATGAGCTGAAGCAGCTATGGGAAACAGGGGCGTACACGTATGATGCTTCAAAAAAAATTAGAATTTTCAGATGTGGGCAACACTAATGTGGACAATCAATGACTTTCCAGCTTATGAAATATTATCTGGATGGAGCACTCATGGTCAACTTTCATATCCGTATTGCATGGACCGTACTAAGGCTTTTCGTTTGAGATATGGCTCATCCGGGACATCCCTCAACGGAAGTTCCTCATGACATGTTTCATCAATTGGAAGAGGTAGAAGTATCAGAAGAGGAAGAGGAAGTTGATAGAAGTGAAGAGGAAGAGGAAGGGAAACAAGATGAATTTTCAGATGAGGATTGAATATGTTTAATTTTTAGATGTAGTATGGTCTACTTTTATTGGCTGGTTGACCTAAATTTGTAATACTTTTATGGCCTAGTGGTCTGGTTTGTTGATTATGACACTTAATTTTTATATATACTTTTGTGGTCTAGCTAGTAGAAGTCTGGTTTGGTGATTATTTTTGTATATACTTTTGTGGCCAGGTAGCTTAGTTTCTATTTTATATTTGTATTTATTTTAATTTTCTCTAATATTTATTTTTTTCAGATATGGCTCGACGTGGATCCTTTGGTACCGGTGCTGGTGGGAGTCGACGAGTAGGACGGTCTCCATCTACCACTCCTCCTACCGGGTCCTCCTCATCCCCCCCACTCCAGTATACACTAGCGGTCTAGTCGTCGGCAGTGGCTCTACACCCGGCTTTAGCAGTTCTAGGCTAGGGCCTTCTACTTCTACGTCGTCAGTACCGTTGAGTATTCCAGAGGCCGACCCCACAATTGAAGAGGAGGCCGAGGGCGAGGCCCACGCCGAGGGCGAGGGCGAGGCTGAGGCCGAGGGGCAGGGGCAGGGGCAAGGGGCGGGGCAGGGGCAGACAGCAGCTCCCATTTGAGACAGATCCTCTGTGTCGCCCGGAGGGGGATTTAAGGTTGGAGATTTGGGCCTGTACTCTGGCCAGGCGGTAAGTAAAATTGTTGCATTTAATTTGTTTAAATTTATTAAAAACCTTTTTAATAAATTTTAATTTTCATTTTACAGGTATTATCCTTCCTCCGTACACCAGTTGCTGGGTACATTCCTGCGGCAAAACAACTGGGGGTCCTGGATCAACTGGAGGGATGTCTGTAACGCCCCAGTCCCAAAATACGTAGGACTAGGAACGTAGACATGCCAGCCGTATAATAAATATACGTAAGCTGTAAAATGCAGTAGAACCATAACTAATCTCATCCACACGAAATAAAGGAATAAAAGATATCATAAAATGATAATGAATTATCTTGATACAATATGTTGGGCGGAGACAAATCCACTACCAACAAGTAAAGGAAAAAATAAATGAGTAAAGAAATGAATTTGACGAGCGAAGCGAAGACGATCCAAGTGCAATCATCCTCGAAGAAATAGCGATGAACACGACTAGAACTAGAACACCTGCGAAAGATAATAACACACACCTGGAGGGATAACCAGGTCCTCAGAGGGACGTAACAAGACACATAATATCATGCCATATAAACTGAATAAATATTCCTCAAATAAATAAGTCAATTGAATTTATAACATGGTCCAAAACACACTATTGAACGAGCTTACCATCCCCCCAACCAAACAAGGACAGGAGATGGTAAACTAATTCATGGTGATGTATCTTTCCATGCTATGAATCCAATATGGTATCCGGACCCCAACAAGGTTTAATACCATCTCATCGAAGTAGTAAGCCACACCTACAACCAAACAAGGACAAGATGTGATGAACTATTCCGCGACAAGTTATTGTTCCAAGCCACGGTCAGATACAAGTACCCAAACCAAAAGTACTCGTACCTAACGGATAAAGGTGCCTAACCGTTCTAAGTGAAATGTAGTTAAGAACAATCCTTCCTACGCATGGGCCCTGGCTGAATAGGATCGGCATAGTCCCCCCTTGGGCACCAGAGGCCCCATCAGTAAGAGCATGACGTTCCGTAGAATCGTCAGTGGCCGTCAGTAATCATGGGTCATCAACCCCGTATCTCCAGCGGAGATTCCCGGTCACAAGAAAAAGTGCATCGAAGCCCATACACTAAGGAATTGTCCTCCCCGCCCAATGCCTATTATGTTGTATCCACAACATTCACCTCTATAACCGCTAAGTCAAACTAGCATACAATCTCTATTAGCGGTTATTCCTATCGCACAGCTTATACGCACCGGAGGCCAGCCAGTCGCGTATGTCCGTGATCTACATGCGACACACAACTTCATGTTACCACGTGTCAAGGCCAATGAATGCAACACACAAGGTAGTCCCTTAAATCTAGGTTTAATGTGTAAGAAAAATAATACATAGCAGGAAATATAAATGAACAGTAAGTTCTAACAGGTTAGGCCATGTATCACAGTTTATTTTGCATATAGAAAATAATTAATGCATGAAATATGAGCTAAAATAAGTAAACAGCAAATGGCAAGGTGTCTTGCCTGTTAGGGCACCTGCTGTACTGCAATAATCAATGTGGCACGAACTGCGACTTCGGTGCAACAACTATGCAAGGGGACCTCTGTTGGCGGTACGGATGGTTCCATCAAGTCTAGGACGGCCAATTTAGTTAGGGTCAATAGGTGGAAGGAAAGAATTGGCAAGGGATAGGAAGATTGGGCTTAGTCTTGGACATAAAATTGATCGATAGAATTTGGTTAAATAATATATATGATTTTAGGAAATTATTTATAATAAATGAGAACTATATTTAATCAAAAATTGTTTATAGGCAAAAACTCAAAGTTCGTAATAATAGAATTATTTTAGGCTTCTAAAAATAATTTGAGAATAATTATAGGCCAAGCCCTCTAGTAACTTTGTAAAATTAATTGTAAAATATCGACTATGTATGAAATACAAATAACTATCTATATATTTTATTTTTATTTAGAAAAAACTAATGGTAACAAATAGCAGAAAAAACACAAAAATTTATATATACGCAATAATTACTTTATTTGTTTTTCTATTAATAATACTAATAATGAAAATAATAATAATAACAATAATAATAATATTATTAAAATATTAGCAGAATGTTAAAAGGAAAGAGAAAGCAAAAGAATCAAAAAGTATAATACTAATAATACTATTATCAGCAAAGAGCTCTGCTGTTGTTTAAAATACCGATATAAAAATTAGAAAAATAAAGTTTAAAACAAATACTCCAATTCCCTATTGTTTCCTCTTCTCGAGGACAACAACAAAAACAACAACAACAATGATAAAAATAAAAAGATAATAATATTAATAATAATAATAATAATAATAATAATAATAATAATAATAAATAAAAAGTAACATAAAAAAAATAATAATAAAAAACCGAAGCTAGTTCTCCGCTTTCGAGGAGAACACTTCACAGTTCACAGTACAAAAGCATTATTGATTAGAGAGAGAGAGAGAGAGTTTAGCGAGAGGGAGCAGAAGAGTGAAGGAGTGAGGCGACGGGGGAGGAAGCTCGGCCGAGCTCGTTGGCGAGCGGCGCGGAGGGTTTCAGTCGGGCGGAGGGGCTCGGGAAGAGGGCGGCGCCGGAGGTTGTTCGAAGGAAGGCGGTTAGTCGAGATGGGTTTTGCGGACGGAGGCAGGAGCGAAAGGGGGTCCGGCCATGCTCGTCGGCGACCGCGAGCTAGGCGCTCAGGCGGAGGAGAAGTGAGGGAGAAAGGAACGGGAGGTGGGAGATCGGAAAAGGGGCGGAGCGGCGACGGGTTCGCCGGCGGCGGTTCACGACAAGGCGGCCTCGCGCAAAAAGGAATTTAGCGCGCCGACGGGGCGGGCGGCTAGGGCAAGGAGGTTCAGGGTTCGGCCACGGCGAGGGGCGGCGCAGGAGGAAGGGTTCGGTCGGGCGGTGCGACGGCGGCGGTTTGGCACGGAGGAGGTCGGCCGGCGTGCTGGGAAGCACGGCCACAGGGGTTCGACTCGCCAACGGGCGCGAAAAAGCGCGGCGAAGGTGAGACAGCTTGCCACGGTGACACGCGGAGACGCAGCAAGGGGGTTCTCCGACGGACACGGTGAGGTAAAGGTTGTGGTGCTTTTCTTTATTATTTTAGGGATTTTGGGTGGCTGGTGATGTTTGGCCGAGGTGGCTGTGGGCGTGCCATGGCGGCTGTGGGGGTCTGAGTGGTGACGGTGGTGTTGCCGGGTGCCTAGGATTTTGGCAATGGTAGGGGTGGCTGTGCCTTGTGGCAGTGCTGGGTTTTGGGGACGAGGTGGCACCGGGCGTAGTGGCGCCGGTGATGGTGGTACGGGTGGTCGACGGGGACGCTATGGCAGTGTTGGTTGTAATGGTGGTGAAATGGTCGTGGATGAGGGAGGTGGTTGGACAAAGGGCAGCAGTGGTTGCGCCAGTGTTTAGGTTAGTGTCAGTTGTGGTGGTCGGTGGTGAACATGGGATCCAGTTTGTGGCGAGGAGCAGCACGACACGACGGAGGATGAAGCGGTAACTAGGGTTTAGGTCTAGGGTCAGGTTTTATTTGTGTCGGGGGGTGTCCGACACGAGGAAAATATATATGTAAAAGATTGGAATAAGATTATGGATATGGGAACACGGACACGATGCACGGTACGTTCGTAGATGGTAGAAATTTTGTGGAGAATGATAAAAAATTGGAGGAGTACCTACCTATTTATAGGATGTGGGAATTCCCAATTGGATAAGAATTAGGATTTTAATTTCCCCATTTAGATAAATCTTTACTTAATTTAAATTAATTCAATAAATCCAAATCAAAATCAAAATCCATTTTAAATATAATTAAATTTACATCCTTTAGTTTAAAACTAAATAAGATAATTCAAATTTCAAATATAGATATTAATTTAATCTATTTAAATAATTCCAAAAATTAAATCAAGATTTAAATTGTCACAATATTTTCAAAATGTATTTTCCAAAAATGCTATTATAATAATTTCGAAAATATATTATTATTTAAAATAAACTAATAAATAATTACAAAATATATGTATGCACAAATAATATTTATATAAATATACATTTCTAATATACCATTTTATAGGAAAAAAACTATTTATTATTATAACTGTGTAAATGAAAGGCTTTATAAATAAAATAACAAACTTAAAAATTTTGGACGATAAGAAAATAATTATTATGTATATTATTTAGAAACCAAAAAAAATAGAAAAAATATTTTTCACAAATATGTACGCTCGCACATATTCGCACTCGTCGAGCTAGAAAAATAAAAATTTTCGTGCGCGACGTATAATATGACTATGCGACGTATAATACAAAATTTTAAATCAGTACCAAATTTAATAAAAAAAGTAGAAATTTAGGGGTTTTACAATGTCCCGGCCGACAAGAAGGCCTTCTGGTTTGAGCACTTCTCGTTACGTAAAAGTTTATTTCCTTTTAACATTAATATGTTATGACTTACGTACTACTATGATCTTTTCAGCGGACTTACATCTTTTCTCCCCACCGTACCGTTGCTGTCGAGTCTATTTTTCCAACGTCGCCAGCAAGCTCATTAGGGACGCGATCCTCGACCAAAAGAATCGCGAGTGTCGGAGAGAGCCTATTCAGGGTTGGATCTCTGCCACCGATTGTGCGGCAATAAAGAGGAGATTCGAGGAGGGAACCTACAAGGAGAAGTCCGTGAAGAACAAAAGAGCACGACAGGCGGGGCCGCTGTGGTGTGGTGGGTCACGATCCATCATGGATTTCTTCACTCGTATGGTACACATTTCTCCGTATACCGATAACTAAAACTTTATAGTAATATATTTCTTTCAACTTAACAGACAAATCATATAATAATTTCGTAACAGGTTGACTCGGGAGAGGTCCCGAATATGGTAACCTTGTTCCTCGCTACGCATACGAAGGGGGAGCGGTTCGTCGACGACAAGGCCCGGGACACCTACGTAAGTTTTACTTAATTCTAGTTCATTACTATTAATTTTTAGTTACGTAGAGAATTCATATAGATGTTATATGTAAGTTTTACTTAATGCTAGTTCATTACTATTAATTTTCAGTTACGTAGAGAATTCATATAGATGTTATTTTTAGGCCAAGTTTTTGAGGCTTAGGGAGGCCGGGTCGACACAGTCAGAGGGAGCTGGAGCTAGCACTTCCCAGCAGCCCACGGCCGTCGCAGCTCAGTCAGATGACGAGCTGTGGATGAGGGTCGTTGGTGGCATACATAGGGGTACGAACTATGGTACGGGATCCTATGGTGCCTTCATTGCATCACAGGCCTCTAGGACCGCCATTAGTATGCCCAGCCCCACACAGACTGAGGATTCGCTGTTAGTCCAGCAGAGTATCGATGCGCAGATCGCAGCTCTACGTGACGAGATATTACAGAGGACGGCGGTGTCACAGTCGCAGCCGCAGCTGCAGCCGCATACGGATGATCCTGTGCTCATCTCACATTTTGAGAGGCTTGAGGAGACGACTGAGATGCTGCGACAGATTTTTCGTACTACACCGGAGACTATGCAGCGGTTGGTCGAGCAGATACAGCAGTTCTGCGAGATGGCTACGGAGCGATCGTCTGGTACGCCGGAAGCATCGTCTACATCTGGCAGTGCACGGGAGGACATGCTCGTCATCCTGTCACCGGAGGAGTATTAGACGATCCTTGCGTTGCGACGATAGTCATCTGGTGGCGCTTCTCCTCCAGCTCCGGCTCCAGCTCCAGCTCCAGCTCCAGCTCCAGGCGATCAGTTGTTTTGTTTTTGTATTTTCGGACTTTATACTTTATATTTTTTTACTTTGTACGTATTTGAGGATATTGGACTTTGTTCTTTATATTTGTACCTTATATTATTCATTGAGGATATTATTTGTTCTTTATATTTTTTGTCTATTCTTGATTGTGTTTTGTGTGCCGGTGTTGAGTGTTCCACCGAAGGGGTCAGCGAATCCAGGTGTATTTTTGTATTCTGGATTCTGTATTTTTATTTTTTTCAATTTAGCGATGTTTTTAGTGACGTTTATATGCGTTGCTAAAATTTAGCGACGTGTTTATACGTCGCTAAAAATGTCGCTAAATTGCTGACGTGACATACAATCTGATGTCACCACATCGTCGCAAAAACGTCGCTAATGTGTCGCTAATCGACGACCAAAAGGAAACGTTGCAAATAACGTCGCTATTTAGCGACGTTATGAACGTCGCTAATTTACGTCGCCATAGCGATGTTTTGCGAAGTTTTTTCGATTAGCGACACTTATTTTTCGGCGTTTCCAGGACGTCGCTAAAAATGTCGCTAACTTCAATTAGCGACATTTTGGCCGAGATTAGTGACGTTTATAAACGTCGCTAATTTAACAAATTTTTGTAGTGTAGTTTTTCCCCAATTTCTCCATTTTAATCCAAATTGATCCTAAATTGAGACTACTCTCTTGCATTAAGATTCATTTCAGAAGTGAAGGCTAGTGGAGGCTTGATAACAAGGATTTGAAGAGCATTGGTCATAGCTTGTGAAGGGAACAACTCACTTCGGAGCCTTTTCATTGAGTTTAAACTCACAATAGGTAAAATACTACAAACCCTAATGAATTTCTGATTTCTTTCAATAGTTGCATCCATCTAGGGATCCCCTAGCTGTAGAGTGAGTTTGCTAGGATCTTGTGTCCATTTAGTATGCATATCGGACACGTATCAGTATTTTTAACTACGTGTTTGACGAAATGCCACTGTGAAACTTTTATGCTTGTTTTCTGAAGTAAATTACATATTTGTGTAGCACTTGGCATGCTGACCATGAATCATACACACTGAGCACGTTTTTTAGCCGTGTTCGTATCCAAAATAGACACGAACCGACAGCACGAGGCTCGGTTCACTGTCCTGCTACCACAACGTTTGTGTGAGCTGTACAGGCCACGTGGCAGCCTGCCACTTGGTCAAAGGGTTGGGGCTGTGAGTGACATGTCATCCCCAAGCCACTCACGACATTGTGTCGTGTCGCACATGAATTCTTTTGTGCACGGATTTTGTACTGAACCGCACAGTCTTAATTTTACTCCCTGATATGCACACACCCACATGACTCGACGCACGTTGGACATGATACAAATACCTATGCATGTTCACCTAGACCTAGTCTAAGTGTGGACACGACCACATGTCATCCTGTGGATTGTGTCGTGTCCATTTCTTCATGAACTAGCCGCACGAGGCTGCCTGTGTGCAGTTTTGGGTTTCAGTATTTAATCATGTTAGGACACCTCGTGTCCATTTTTATGGACACGAGAAGACCCCTTGGACACAAATACATGTCTGACATTCACTGGCACATATTAATTTGATGTTAATTTGGGTTTTCACATATGATTTGGGGTTTTTGTATTCGTGTTTGTAAAGGTTCTGACACTGTGATATAAACTGGGTTACAAATTGGGTTTTTAGTTTATTTAAATCATGTAATAATGTAAATTTGTTAATATTAACTAGGATAACATGTTTGGATACCTGGAAACATTTGGGTTGTAAATGCATGATTCTCTCATTCGAGATCATTTCCATATGTAAATGTATATATGACTGATACTTATGCTACAAACCTGAGATCATATGCTAACCTGTTTTGTTTTACTTTGCATTACCTGAGTTTCACTTGAGTTGAAACTGAGAACATGTTTTTTATTTTCCTGAAAATTGATTTCACATAACCTGAGTTTGAATTCAAAAATAAATCTGAGTTTAATCACTGTTAACATATATGAAAACCCGAGATTTGGTTATGAGTTTGATGATTGCAAATGTAAAATAGGTTGTGGTTTTGATAAGAAACCTGGGTCGAACTTTACAGTGTGAATTGGTTTAGAACTGAGAATTAAAGTGATTTCGAAACTTATGTTGTGAATTCAAAATGAACCTGAGATGAAAGTTAACACATGAATAAACCTGAGAATGGGTTTGATATTTAAACTGAGATATAAATTTGCTTTGGGGTTTCGAAATACATATCCTAGATTAGTTGAGTATGAAAACTGAGCTGTTTTTGTGATTGTTTACTGAGCTTTAAACCCTTGTTGGGAACAGATAACGGATTTCTTATGTTTTGATGAAACTGAGTTGTAGATACATATTTCCTGAGTTCATGGATCATGTAACCTGGGAGTTCATCTCAGGTTTGAGTTTTAAATTGAACCTAATTTGATAACCTAAGTTTCAATGCATGTACACTATAACTCTCTCTTTGCCTCTCTATTTGTATATATATATATATTTATATATATATATATATATATATATATATATATATATATATATATATATATATATATATATATATATATATATATATATATATATGTATGTATTGTGAATATAGCTAATGTATATATGCTAATATGTTATATATATATATATATATATATATATATATATATATATATATATATATATATATATATATATATATATATATATATATATATATATTCACAATACATACATATATATATATATATATATATATATATATATATATATATATATATATATAAATATATATTTATATATATATATATATATATATATATTATATAACTTGTATGCAATGTATGTAAAATATATGTATATAGGATATTTTCATGAGTGTTTATATATGAATATATATATTTGAGTGTATATATACTTTATATGTATTGAATGTATATAGGATATCTATATTGATATATGGTATTGGTATAGGATTGGGTTAGACCTAGAATGGACTAAGTTAGACTAGTTGACCATGGTTGACCAAACCCTAACTAGTTTGACCTAATTTGACTAAGGTTGACCTAGTTTGACTTTTGGAGTTGACCAGAGTTGGCCAAGAGTTGACTTTAGTCCAGATTGACCTAGAAACATGTAGATGCATTGTACTCTTCAAATTATAATCCCTTTGTAAACATCATGACTTGTGTTGCTCTAAATAGGACTCAGTTACTTTGCTTCGGACTTTATATTCTCACGGACATTCGAATTTCAGGCGAGTACATTCTCTGATCATTTAATACTTGCTAGGATTTATAATCATGTTCTAGATTACTTTACTTGATGCTGACACTTGTTATCACGGATTAGTACCATATGGATCTTTCATGCGATGTTATCCCCTTATAGGATACATCGGGTATTTCGTGTTCGTGTACTTTATCATGGATATCGTGTACTCCTTGTGTTCGTGTTATTCGTGTACAAATCGTGTGAAATTGTTTACTCTCATGTGCTCACATGATCATCGTGTGTAACTCTACCTTTCTATTTTTGAGAAATATTTTAGTTTACTAAATAATATTAAGTTGATTTAAATTATTTCGAAGAATAATAATCCTTGATTAAATATTTTAATAAATATTTAATGATTGCTTTTGGAGGGGGATTTGAATTTTTGGCAAGTAACTAATTTTCAAATTTATTTGGAGTGGTCCCCACTCCCTAACAAACTTGTAACCAATTTTCTAACTGAATTTTTGGTATTCTTGCAATTAGTAAAAAGGGGAGGGGTTTCTGTGTTAAAATACCAATTGATGGAGGGACCTAATTTCTTATTTGCCAATTTCTTTTATTTCGACCAGGAGAGAGAATCCTCTCATTTTTACTAATTTTCCTGAACTTTCGTAGAGCTCTCCTTGCTTCTCCCCAATTCCTCTGTGAAGCCAACCCTAGTCCCCGGCGGTGGTGGCGACAGCGAGGTGGTGGCGACGGCGAGATTGATGAAGGCATCGACAATGGCAGCCATCGAAGGTTCGCGATCGACCAGGAGTCGATTCTTCTCCGGCGGTTGTTCCTCCATCGTAGAGGCTAGGATGGTGACTCTCCTTCCACGATCAGCGAGAGTTCTCCACTCCGACGACGACACTCTGTCTTCTCCGGTAATCTTCGACCACGCGTCGACCTGTTCTGGAATGAGGAATCGAAGCTGGGATTCTTCCATAGTTAAGTTAATTCATTTTAAATCCAAGATCGATAGGTTTAGGTATTGATTCTTGTTTTGATAATCTCCATCTCTCGAGAACTTTAGATTTTGTTTGGGAACATTTCGATTTGAATTGTACCAACTGTTTGTTAAAATGTGTGAATTAGGAATTGTCCGTGTCCTGGGACGAGTTCGTGTCGGATACGATCGTCAATAGCAGTTGTGATCAATACTTCTCAACCCAGATATTATTCTAACTTTTTTGTGTAATTTGGTGTCTGCTATGTATTGATTTAGAAAGTGGTGTGACCAGGATCGGGTTGGGATTGGCGTGTGTCCGTGTACATATTTGTGATTCTGTTCGTGTTCAAGCTTGTGGTTGAGTCCAATCTTAACTCATGATCGATCTCTGTTGGTGTTCGTGTGGTGTCAGTGGCAGTGAGTCGATGGGTCGGGGTGAAGGAGAGCAGGGAATAGCAGCCAAGTCAGGACCAGGTTTGGAGTAGGGTGGCTCGTGTGCATGCTGCAATTGTGTCGTGTTCGTGTGTACGTGGCAGTCTCTGTTCGTGTCCAAGCAGGGTTAGTGTCCTGGATAGGAATAAGTGGACAGGTTTGCTTATTAATTTTATTAATTGTATCATTCTTTTTTAGTTGTTGTGTGAATTTTATTCAAAATTGAGTTAATTTTTATCTTTGTATTTTTGGAGACCTATGGAGATTGGACCTAAAGTTTGGTTTGAAATAGAGAGAGTAGCCATTATTGTATAATTCAAATTTTGTGTTGGTATCCCTGAAGCTACCTGTTGAAGTGTTTCTTATATTGGGGTTCGATTATAGATCTGTTGGAAATGTTGTGATAAAGCTTAGATTATTTAAATGTGTTCTTTGAGTTTGACTGGAGTAGTTTTTGGTGGAGAGCGAGATTTGTTAAAAGAGGATTGGTGCAATTTTCCAATTGTAGCTACGTTTCTGCAGGCATAAATACTAAGTTGGGTTGCTATGTGTGTGTTTTGGTTAGCTTTTGAGTTTTGAATATCTATTGGACTTTGGACTTTTACAATCATATCCTTATTAAGCCAGGTTGTGAGTAGTTGCATGTAGTATTTCAGCTCATGAGTTGTGTTGGGCCAGCTGTAACGCCCCAGTCCCAAAATACGTAGGACTAGGAACATAATCATGCCAGCTGCATACATATGAAGTATACTCCAATATATGGAACCATCGCATGTATACATAAGCTGTAAAGTGTAGAAATCCACGACACTAATCTCATCCACAAATAAAGAAGAAAGAATTTATAATAACTTATGAATTATTGTTTACACAAGTCGTTGGGCGGAGACAAATCCACTTCCAACAAAGAGAGAATACAAAATTTAGAAATTGTCGAGCGATGCGAAGACGACTCAAGTGTAATCATCCTCGATAGAAGAGAGCAAGTCATGGCCTTGGCTAAAGCACCTGCACAATATCACAAAAGCACACCTGGAGAAATTACCTTGTCCTCAGAGGGACGTAACAAGACACATAATATTATGCCATAAACTGAATATAGTTAGCTCAACAGAAAATTGCATATGTCTAAACAGATAAAGGTCCTTAACCATTCTATGTGAAAATGTACTTTGAAGACAACGTTCCACACAGGGGCCTTCCGAAACTAGAAATACGGCGCATTAGCGTTTCAACCGAGGCACTAGTGGCATCGAGAGAAAAGTAACAAATATATGCACGACACACTAGCTCTCGGGTGAGTCACTAACGGCAGATAGAGGAAAGTAAATGCACGGCCCACTAGCACTCGACTGAGTCACTAAGGGCATCTAAAGGAAAGTAAACGAGTGAAAGCCCCTGTGCCTAGTAGCTGTCTTCTCCCTCCCCATGCACTACACGTGTTGTATCCACATCACGATATTTCTAATAACCGCTAAGTCTTCTAGACATCCATAACTATTAGCAGTCATATCCTAACGCACGACCTGTACGCGCCGATGATTAGTCAGTACGTAAGTCCGTATCTATATGTGACTCGCGACTTCGTGGCACACAGGTGTCGAGGCCAATGAATACGACACACACAAGGGTGGTCCCTTAACTCTAAGTCAAAATGCATAAGAAAACTAAAGTATAGTAATTTGAATCTACATACGATTTTGAAAGTACAATTTTTACATTTGCTAGAAATAAATAATAGATAAAAGCATGCATGATATTAAGCAAGTAAATAAACAGCAAAGGCAAGGTGTCTTGCCTGATGTCCGAGTGAGGTAAGATGATGTCCTAGCGACGAATCAACAACAACATACAAAGAGGAAGGTGTAGGAACAACTTCGAATTTTGAAAATAGGCAATTATATAATTATAATTAATACTGCACCTATTACATTTATTTAATAAATTCTGAAGTTAGGATATGGTATAGGTTTTTGTATTAGCTTTCCAAAAAAACTAAACGGATCGCATTTTCGTTTCCGGAATCTCCCGAAATCGCAAAAATATCGAAACACGTTTATTTTTTGGACACTAGATACTCAAACAGTTTTGCAGAAATTTACAGAACGAATTTTGTATATTAAAATATGTTTTTTGGAAACCTTACCTCGATACGCTTCTTTTAAGAAAAACTGGAGGCGAAACGGTGTTCGGAGTTAGGAGATATCGTCGTTCCAAGTTGCTCTTGCTGCTAAAAAGTGGGGCTGAATTCTAATGACAAATTTTAGAGTTTCTATTGGACTAAAAATAATTTCGAATTATGGCTGATAGAAGGGAGATGTATTGGGTTTATATAGGTATTTATTTCAGATTTATCTCCTAAATTAGATAGGATTTGATTTAAATAATTGGATTTTGCTTTGTTAGGATAGGATTTAGATAGAGATGCTTTCCTTTTAGACTTAGGATTATGATTAACTTAAAATATAATTCATATTTATCTAAATTATCTATAACATTATTTAAAATTACTATAGATAATAAATAGAGTTAATATTTATTTAAACAACCTTAATCTAATCTCATTTATACAAGCTGAAATATTTAATACTAAATTGACATTTATTTTATATTATGTAAATAGTGTACAATATAAGTAACATGTAAAAAGTAATAAAAGTTATGAAATAAATCCTAAAATTTTGAGAAAAATTGTATAATATAGTTTAGATCCTTAATGTACTAGAAAAATAGCTTTATATATTTGTATACTAAATTCACTAATGAGCACTATTCAAAATATATGTAAAATAATACAAATTATATAATAATTCAATAAATAGTTATTTAAAAATCCAAAAATTCATCAAATATTTATTTTGAACAAATTAGAGGGTTTACAAAAGTCTTATCTAGATAAGGACTAAGAGGAGTTTTAATTCCCCTTAGATTTTTCACTATTTAATTCAAATTGATTTAAAAGTAACTAAATCAAATATAATCCAATGTAGATAGATTCTACCTCTAATTTAAACTGTATTTAAATAACTTAATTTTTTTCCAACTTAAATCACCATAATTAATTACATATTAAATCAACCCATATTTAATATACGTTTTTCAAAATAATATATTAATGATAATAATTAATTTTGAAAATACAAATATATATACACTCGCATGCAAAAATAATACTTACATAAAACACAGTTTTTCTAAATTACTAGTTATACTTGTACCATAAAATAAAATGGCTTTTTTTAAAATAAAAATAAAGTTTGGCAATCCTCGGTGCGACGCATTTACAACTTCAAGCAATATAAAATATTTATCATCTATTATTTTGAAATATTTTCTACATCTATATAATTAAAACGTTTTATAAAAATATGTACTTCGCACTTATTCACACTTGATAAAAAATTTACGAAACGCAAACTCGTACGCGACGTACAAATACGAAGTACAAAAATCAATACCATATTTATAAAAAAAATCGTAGTAGAAATTAGGGGTTTTGCATCCTCTCCAACTTACAAGAATTCGTCCTCAAAATTTAGGAATAGCTAGGGTAGGGGAGATAGAAGGAGTTCATCAATACCGAAATACGATTAAATTTTTGGATGAGGCGAAGTAACGACGCTCGACACAAACATGCATTGGAAGATCGTGATTTTGATATTTACAAAAATACATCATGGTTATGGAATTTCAGAAGGGTCGCTAGTTAAGGTAATAAAATTATGATAACACGAATTAGAGAATAGAAAAGAATTGAGTAGGTCAAAGAGAATAATTTAAACATTTAGGAGAGATGGTTTCTTGAGCGAATATAGTCGCCTAGGTTTAAGGTATGGTTAAGGAAATGATTTGAATCATTTTCAAGTTTCAAGAACGGTTAGAAGGTTACGATAATGAATCTATGGTAGAGGAAAAAGGTAACTCAAGACGGGGATATAGTCACATTGGTTGGTCAGTGGTAAACTATCTTGGCAATAGATGGTGGACAACTAAGGGAATATCAAGTACGAGTGTTTGTCTTTCTAATATAGGCGAAAGAAGAAAATAATAAAGAGTTCGAAGAAGATATTATCGAATACGAATAAGTGGTTCAAAGATGGTTGAAAATTTTCAAAAAGAATTGCCAAGGCAGTCGCAGATGAAATTCTAAAGGCTAAGTTTAACTATGTCTCCATCCACGTCGAACAATATATGAAAAGCGAACCAAAGTGCACTAGGTTGATCAGACCATCATGCACCGGTTCTGCTTGGACAATGTATTAGTGGGCGTCCCCAATAACACATATGTCGTGAACAAGCTCGATAAATGAATAAGCTTGCAAAACTAAGGCTAAATTAGCATCATAAGATAGTCAAAAATATAAGGTAAGGAATACAAATGAAGGAAATTAAATAGTCGAAGATCCATTAAAATCTAAGTCTTGCCCGAAGTTTGGGCTTTTGCAGTCGTCCTAGTGTTTTCTTATCTATGGCTTGGTTGACTAGATAAGTTAGGGTCCTCTGAATTTTATAGTCTAAGTAAACTTATCAATATGGGTCACAAGGACAAAGGTTTGATAGGTCATGAGGTATTCTACCCAACTTACAAGAGTTAAACTAGTAGTGTGATGGGACAATAGGTCAAGCAATCAAGATAAAGCACAAAGATAAGCATTTAAGGAATTAAGTAGAACAAAATCACATATCGGATCGAAAGAATTGAGTCGAGGTTGAATACCTATCCTTGGTCGAAAAATATATCGGTATCATGGTAAAGGTTATAGTCTAGTCTTTATGACCCGAAAGTTATATCATAAAAATAGAATACCAAGGGACGTGTTTGAGTGGGACATGATATACCTACATGAAGGTGAGCTCGTCTAGGTCTTACATATAAAATTTATTGGAAGGTAACAGCTAGTATTACACTCCAAATATCAAAGTCACGGTAAAAGACACAAAAGATCTAAAATAGAAAGTGGGAGTTCATGAAGTGACAATTAACACAAACATTAAAGAATATCAAGTTGAAGCATGAAATAAAATTAATTAAGCAATCTAGTAAAATAATTTAGGGACACAGTTTTCAGAGAGAAGATAGTCTTCTAGGTAGATACAGTCAAGGAACGATTAATTCATTTCTCAAATTTTAAACGGTTAGAAGGCCACAATAAAAGATCTGGATTTGGGGAAAAGGTCGAGTAAGTCAAAATTGAGATATAGTCACATGGTTTGGTCGAAGACTAACTATACTTGTGTATATACAACAATCTTGGTCATGGATGGAATGTAGAGTACCTCTATCTCATTAGGGTGGCTTTGCCTACTTTTGGTTCTCTATCAAGATAAGATTTTATCCCAAAATTTGAGTTTCCAATATGTATTTCCAAGCTTGACATAAACTACGATATTCAAGCATAATCATAAAATAATTCAAGTCTTTAATAACCCTAAGATAATCCTTAGTATGACAAAAAAAAAATTTCCTCCAATATGCACAAACTAAACTTTCTTATTCTCTAGTCTGTTGAGGTCATCCATCATAATAAAAAAATTTAGATACCTCTAATCAATCTCAAAATAAGCTTTATCATATCTCTTAATAAATTTTCCATAAAATTGTAAAATTATAAATCCAAACTTTAAACTCAAGATTTAGATAATCTTATCAATCGTGAATTATGCGACAAAATTTGAAGATTTTTTTCACAATTGAAATATTAAACTCAAAATCTAAATAAATTTATCAATCATAGATCGTATGACACAGTTCGAAATTTAAAATTTTTCTCAAATCAATTTATATCCTCAAAAGATATGAATAGCGATAACCCGAAAATCATAAATATTTTCTAAATCTTCAAAATCAAATATTTTACTCAATCTTCTAGAATACACCTAGTAGTCTCAAGATAAAATTCTCTCTATCCTCAAAGTTGGTAATAGTGCTACTACCCAACTTAGAATTAACTAATCCTTAAGATCATACTTTTAGAAAAATAAATGCCTCTATATCTTAAGTAAGACCTCAATATATACTAATTGTGAATGTAATCCTTCTAGTCATGTGTTTGACCTATGAACATATACTAGTATAGTCATCTTCCGAACCGACATTAAGCACGAGAAAGTAAGGATTCACGGTAGGAAGAGGTCAAACAAGATGCAATCAAGGGAGCAAACGAAAGTTCAAAGTTTGGAGTCAAGAAAGAATGTCAAGTATATGGATGAGATCCTAGACTCTATCCTATCTGCAGGCTCACATCGGTACAATAACGTAACCGAAGTGATAAACTTGACCTGCATGGGCCACCACAAAAACATGTAACGCCCCAGTCCCAAAATATGTAGGACTAGGAACATAATTATGCCAGCTGCATACGTACGAAGTATACTCCAATATATGGAACCATCGTATGTATACATAAGCTGTAAAGTGTAGAAAGCCACGCCACTAATCTCATCCACAAATAAAGAAGAAAGAATTTATAATAACTTATGAATTATTGTTTACACAAGTCGTTGGACGGAGACAAATCCACTTCCAACAAAGAGAGAATACAAAATTTAGAAATTGTCGAGCGATGCAAAAACGACTCAAGTACAATCATCCTCGATAGAAGAGAGCAAGTCATGGCCTTGGCTAAAGCACCTGCACAATATCACAAAATCATACCTGGAGAAATCACCAGGTCCTCAGAGGGACGTAACAAGACACATAATATCATGCCATAAACTGAATATAGTTAGCTCAACAGAAAATTGCATATGTATAAACAGATAAAGGTCCTTAACCATTCTATATGAAAATGTACTTTGAAGACAACGTTCCATATAGGGGCCTTCCGAAACTAGAAACACGGTGCATTAGCGTTTCAACCGAGGCACTAGTGGCATCTAGAGAAAAGTAACAAATATATGCACGGCACACTAGCTCTCGGGTGAGTCACTAACGGCAGATAGAGGAAAGTAAATGCACGGCCCACTAGCACTCGACTGAGTCACTAAGGGCATCTAGAGGAAAGTAAACGAGTGAAAGCCCCTGCACCTAGTAGCTGTCTTCTCCCTCCCCATGCACTACACGTGTTGTATCCACATCACGATATTTCTAATAACCGCTAAGTCTTCTAGACATCCATAACTATTAGCAGTCATATCCTAACGCACGACCTGTACGCACCGATGATCAGTCAGTACATAAGTGCATATATATATGCGACTCGCGACTTCGTGGCACACATGTGTCGAGGCCAATGAATGCGACACACACAAGGGTGGTCCCTTAACTCTAAGTCAAAATGCATAAGAAAACTAAAGTATAGTAATTTGAATCTACATACGGTTTTGAAAGTACAATTTTTATATTTGCTAGAAATAAATAATAGATAAAAGCATGCATGATATTGAGCAAGTAAATAAACAGCAAAGGCAAGACGTCTTTCCTGATGTCCGAGTGAGTTAAGATGATGTCCTGGCGACGAATCAACAACAGCGCACAAAGAGGAAGGTGTAGGAACAACTTCGGATTTTGAAAATAGGCTATTATCTAATTATAATTAATACTGCACCTATTACATTTATTTAATAAATTCTGAAGTTAGGATATGGTATAGGTTTTCGTATTAGCTTTCCAAAAAAAACTAAATGGATCGCATTTTCGTTTCCGAAATCTCCCGAAATCGTAAAAATATCGAAACACGTTTATTTTTTGGACACTAGATACTCAAACAGTTTTGCAGAAATTTACAGAACGAATTTTGTCTTTTAAAATATAATTTTGGAAACCTTACCTCGATACGCTTCTTAAGAAAAACTGGAGGCGAAACGGAGTTCAGAGTTAGGAGATATCGTCGTTCCAAGTTGCTCTTGCTGCTAAAAAGCGGGGCTGAATTCTAATGATGAATTTTAGAGTTTCTATTGGACTAAAATTAATTTCGATTTATGGCTGATAGAAAGGAGATGTATTGGGTTTATATAGGTATTTATTTCAGATTTATCTCCTAAATTAGATAGGATTTGATGTAAATAAATTGGATTTTGCTTTGTTAGGATAGGATATAGATAGAGATGCTTTCTTTTTAGACTTAGGATTATGATTAACTTAAAATATAATTCATATTTATCTAAATTATCTATAACATTATTTAAAATTACTATAGATAATAAATAGAGTTAATATTTATTTAAACAACCTTAATCTAATCTCATTTATACAAACTGAAATATTTAATACTAAATTGACATTTATTCTATATTATGTAAATAGTGTACAATATAAGTAACATGTAAAAAGTAATAAAAGTTATGAAATAAATCCTAAAATTTTGAGAAAAATTGTATAATATAGTTTAGATCCTTAATGTACTAGAAAAATAGCTTTATATATTTGTATACTAAATTCACTAATGAGCACTATTCAAAATATATGTAAAATAATACAAATTATATAATAAGTCAATAAATAGTTATTTAAAAATCCAAAAATTCAACAAATATTTATTTTGAAAAAATTAGAGGGTTTACAAAAGTCTTATCTAGATAAGGACTAAGAAGAGTTTTAATTCCCCTTAGATTTTCTACTATTTAATTCAAATTGATTTAAAAGTAACTAAATCAAATATAATCCAATGTAGATAGATTCTATCTCTAATTTAAATTTTATTTAAATAACTTAATTTTTTTCCAACTTAAATCACCATAATTAATTACATTTTAAATCAATCCCATATTTAATATACGTTTTTCGAAATAATATATTAATGATAATAATTAATTTCGAAAATACAAATATATATACACTCGCATGCAAAAATAATACTTACATAAAACACAGTTTTTCTAAATTACTAGTTATACTTGTACCATAAAATAAAATGGCCTTTTTTAAATAAAAATAAAGTTTGGCAATTCTCGGCGCGACGCATTTACAACTTCAAGCAATATAAAATATTTATCGTCTATTATTTTAAAATATTTTCTACATCTATATAATTAAAACGTTTTATAAAAAATATACTTCGCACTTATTCGTACTTGACGAAAAATTTACGAAACGCAAACTCGTACGCGATATACAAATACGAAGTACAAAAATCAATACCATATTTATAAAAAAAATCATAGTAGAAATTAGGGGTTTTGCACCAGCAGCACTTATTAATCTAAATCCAATATTGGAGTTGAGCTTAGTATAAGTTTGTACATGAATGATTGGTTTTAAGTTAGCAAATGTTTGAAAATTTTGGTGTTAGAACTATCTAAAAGTGTCACTTTGAGTGGTTATGGACTGTCTGGTTGAACTATTTTAGGACTGTACTAAGTTTTGGGAATTAATCAATTTCCATTCAATAATTTGAGTTAAAAAGGAAATTTGTACTGCTTACACAAACAAGGTGCAGAGTCAAAGGTTGATGATTATATATTATAGATTGCCTAGTATGTTTTAAGTATAGTTATTAGATTAATATTGTATCATAATTTGTAGATGATTAATTGGTTTATATATAGGGTAAGCTTATGGTTACCATGAGTTAAACTATGGAAAAATAAATAGTTGACCTAATTGTTAGTTAGAAATATTTAGCTAATGATTATTTGAACATAACCAACTTGTACCAAATAACAGGTGGACATCCAGCTTTACTACCCATTATCGATCACCCTGAGCAAGGCAATTAGTATACTCCTCAGACTTATCCATTACTTCATGTCTTGTATTCATGCTTGTACTTTCATGTTGACACGATATTTCACGAGATTGTTCTGTATCTTGTTCCATGAGTTTACATGTGTCTGGAAGAAGAAATACTACAGATGTGTGATCAAATCCGAGTTACTATTCATGTGAATAGATTAGGCCCCACATCGTACACGCGGGACCGAAGACGTACCATTTTATGTTCCCTGAATCTACCCAAGCCGATCACACACTCTGGACGTATTTCGATATACGACGTTTGACTAGATAGTCAACGACACGCCTCAATTTGCGTATCATGGTTTCCAAATTTGGAAACATGACTTTTGATGGCCAAACTTGCATGTTTAGATTATATTTAGATTATTAATAAGTTAAATGATATTTTTAAGTAATGTATTCCAGAATTAACTATTATTAGATTAGTTAACCCATTAGCCACTTATTTCATGAATTTAGAACTAGAACCTTAGAATTGACTTGTGGTTTTCGTGCATGGTTCATGGTACGATATATGTGATAGGTTGACAGATTCTAGATCGGCATTTCCCTCATCCTTGACTTGTGACTATGGTTTGTACAAGGATTCAAGCAAGTACAGTATTGCATTATAATAATGTTTTCTCTATCGTTTACTTGTTTGATATCCAGTCGAGACATTGCTTAATATTCCATTGAGATACGATTGTGACACCGTATTTATTGTATCCTTCTTACTGTATCATTGATCGTTATTGATTGTTAGAGAGTCGGGAGGGGATACTCGGTAAGTACGTGAACAAACCCTAATATTTTGATTGTGGATAGCTAAGTCATACATCCCACGTATGAGTTAGCCGTTTCCTATTATTGTCGATAGCCATCGTATGGTGTGCCATATAGCCCAGCCGTTCACGTATTAAAAGGTATTTCATACACACATAGTTGTTCATATTTTTTTATCTAGTTTATATCTTGTTAGTTCACATCTTGCTAGTTTATACTTTGCCAGTTCATATCTCATTAGTTCATACCTTGCTAGTTACATTATGCTAGTTCATATCTTGCTAGTGCTAGTTCATATCCTGTTAGTTCATCACTTTTCTAGTTCTTTATATACTCTTTGCCATAATGGTTTCTCATTTTTCTAACTTATTTTGGACTAACAACATTAATTTCAATATGGTTGTACTCTGCTCCTTTCCTGACTGGATCGTTGTTATAGGTGAAGTTGACGTGCCTACTCTTGCGCTATGGACCATACGAGGGGGAGATAGAGACTCGAAGGCCAAACCATAGAAGACTAGTTAGATGTGTGGTAGTTTTCTATAATTGTAAAAGCTTATATTCTTCTTCAAATGTAAAACTTCTAAATTTTATAAAGTTGATTTAGTTGTTGTGAATGAGCAGTTAGTATTTATGAGCATTTTGTTTATAGCGAACTAGACAGCGTACTACCGCCGACACTGCGGCGTAGGCTGGGCTTGGACACGTCCCGTATCCGAAAAGCGGGTGCGGGTGCAGGTCGTGACACTTATTATGAAAAAATAAAATAAAATATGATGTGTGATTGAACCTTATCATCAGAAAACTGAAATAACTTGAATAACTTGAACCTTATGACGAGCAAATCATCAATGTATTTAGATTAAAAAGTAAAAATAAATAAATAACCTTTTCACTTGTTTTCCTCTTATGTGGTTGAGAAATTCAACTGCTTTTTAACCCAAAATTGGGGTTATTCCATGTATAGAATGACTGCGTTCTCTGTTATTCACTCTTGATGGTGTACAGTTAAATGCAAATACAAGTACTTATGTGATCATTTAACAAAAAAAATGTCTTATGCATTACAAGGATATAGTATTATCTCTTCCATGATAGTAGAATAGAAAAAAGAAGCAAAAAAGAATGATTTGTCAGATAAGGAACTCATCTACAGTGAAACTAAGTTAGAAAAGATGTTTAACATACCTACATCACTTATCTTGAAATGGTGTAGCAATTGTAATCCAATTCTTCACATATTTCTCAAAAATCTATCAATGTATATATCAAAAGGTAAAATAAATAATATTTATTATTTATTTGAGACTAGTCCCAAGTGCAAGCATTGTACCCCCCAATCTCCTGGCAGTGCACATAATATTGTTGCTGCTTTTTCCACTAGTGAAAAAAGATTGCTTCAAATAAACAACAATAATTGGAAGTGGATTAATTATATCAGGAAATGTTGCCAATATAATGAACTAGAAAGGTAATGATTAATGAAAATTAGAATCTGCCACAAAAACTTACTTATGTCATCATCCTTCTTGTCAATTGGTTCATCAATGACATTAATGATCCACCCAAGGATAGCTCTACAACCAGAGACCTAAAATTTAAATGATTGCTTGCATTGGTGTCTTCCAGGTATTCCAGATACATGGAATGAACTTTTTGCTGCCCAAGTATAGGGAAGCCATTTAGAGGTGATGAAACAAAGATAGTGAGGTAACATGTTCTTTCTCTGGATGGTTCTGTAGTAATTCTTTGTTTCTTTGTGAAGAAAATACAGTTAGGGAATATATACGACCGAAGGGAACTATATATTTTCATGGGGCATTCATTAAGTTTTAGGGCTAAGTGGCCACTATTTCTAGGCTGATTTACCTTCATGTACACATGGGTATGCGGACAAAATAACTTTCACAATGCTATCAGACTACATTCTCCTGGAGTTAAAGTCTACATGACTATAGAGGGCATTTTCTGATTGATAAATTTATTTGTTCTATTGGAAAGTGTCAAGATTCGAGAATGAGATGAAAATCTAGCTTTCCTGAGAGCAGCCTCACTACCAAAATCTGTCCAATCAGCGACGCCAAAAAACGTCGCTAAATCAGGCTGATACGTCGCTAAATCAAATTGGTGACGTAATTAGCGACGTTTCGACGTACTCACGATTTACCTAGTCGCTAAACACCAAAACGTCGCAATACACTACCAGAATCTGTCGTATTAGCGACGTTCACAAACGTCGCTAAACCCAGTTAAAACGTCGCTAAATTTTTTTAGCGACGTTATTTAAACAACGGAAAAAAGCGTGTCGCTAATCAGAAAAATGTCGCAAAATGTCGCTATGGCGAAGTTAATCAGCGACGTTGTTAACGTCGCTAATTTGCGACGTTCTCACGTGGTCGCTAATTAGCGACGCAATTTGCGCATTATTGTGTGGTCGCCGTCTAGCGACACTTTAGCGACATTTTGGCGACGATGTGCTGACATCAGATTCGGTGCAACGTGTTGCCATGTCAGCAATATAGCGACATTTTTAGCGACATTTATTAACGTTGCTAAAATTTAGCGACGCTTATTAACGTCGCTAAAAACGTCGATAAGTTAAAAAAATATATATAAAAACAGAATCCAGAATGCAAATGGAGCTGGAGCTTGAGCCAAAATACAGAGTCCAAAATACAAAATACAGAATCCAATCCCTGGGTTCGTCGACCCCCTCGGTGAAACACTCAACACCGGCACGCACAATACATTCCAGAATATATAAAAAATATAAAGAAAAAATTATATCCTCAACGAACAAAGTCAATAATATCCTCAACGAACAAAGTCAATATCCTCAAATACGTACAAAGTCAATCGCCTCAACGAACAAAGTCAATATCCCCAAATACGTACAAAGTAAAAAAATATAGTACAAAGTTCAAAAATACAAAAACAAAACTACTGATCGCCTAGAGCTGGAGATGGACCCGGAGCTGAAGGAGGAGCGCCACCAGATAACTGTCGTCGCAACGCCAGGATCGTCTGATACTCCTCCAGTGACAACATGTGGACAAGCATGTCCTCCCGTGCACAGCCGAATGTAGACGATGCTCCCGGCATACCAGCAGACGATCGCTCCATAGCCATCTCCTGAAACTGCTGCATCTGCTCGATCAACCGCTGCGTAGCCTCTTGCGTAGCACGGGTCATCTGTCGCAGCACCTCAATAGTCTCCTCAAGCCTCTCAAAGCGTGAGATGAGCACAGAATCATCTGTATGTGGTGCCACCATCCTCTGTAGCATCTCGTCACGTAGAGCTGCGATCTGCGCATCGATACTCTGTTGGTGGAGAAGCGACTCCTCAGTCTGTGCGGGGCCGGGCACACTAGTGGCGTTCGTAGAGGCCTGTGACGCAATGAAGGCACCATAGGAGCTCGTACCATAGTACGTACCCCTATACATGCCACCAACGACCCTCATCCATAGCTCGTCATCTGACTGAGCTGCGGCGGCCGGGGGCTGCTGGGAAGTGCTAGTACCAGCTCCCTCTGACCGTGTCGGCCCGGACTCCCTAAGCCTAAAAACTCGACCTAGAAATAACATCTATATGAATTCTCTACGTAACTAAAAATTAATATTAATGAACTAGCATTAAGTAAAACTTCAAAAACTCGACCTAGAAATAACATCTATATAAATTTTCTACGTAACTAAAAATTAATATTAATGAACTAGCATTAAGTAAAACTTACGTAGGTGTCCCGGGCCTTGTCGTCAACGAACCGCTCCCTCTTCATGTGCGTGGCAAGGAACAAGGTCACCATATTCGTGTCTTCTTCTGATTCAACCTGTTACGAAATGATTATATGATTTGTCAGTTAAGTTGAAAGAAATATATTACTATAAAGTATTAATTATGGGTATACGGCGAGATATGTACCATATGAGTGAAGAAATCCATGATGGACCGTGACCCACCACACCACTGCGACCCCGTCTGTCGTGCTCTTTTAGACTTCGCGGACTTCTCCTTGTAGGTTCCCTCCTCGAATCTCCTCTTCATTTCCGCCAAGTCGGCGGCAGAGATCCAAGCTTGAATAGGCTCTCCTCGGTGCTCGTGATCCTTTTGGTCGAGGATCGCGTCCCTAATGAGCCTGCTGGCGACGCTGGAAAAAATAGACTCGACAGCAACGGCACGGTGGGGAGGGAAGAAGTAAGTCCGCTGAAAAAATTATAGAAGTACATAAGTTATAACATAACATAGTAAATGTTAAAAGAAAATAAAATTTTACGTATCGAGAAGTGCTTAAACCAGAAGGCCTTCTTGTCGGCCGGGACATCCCTCTAGTTGATCCAGGGCCCCCCGTAGTTCTGTCGCAGGAATGTACCCAGCGACCGGTGTACGGAGGAGGGATAATACCTGTAAAATGGAAATTAAAATTTATTAAACAAGTTTATAATAAATATAAACAAATTAAATGTAATAATATTTTTACTTACCGCCTGGTCCGAGTACAGGCCCAAATCTCCAACCTCAGATCCCCCTCCGGGCGACAAGGAGGATCTGTCTCAAATGGGAGCTGCAGCCTGCCCTTGCCCTCCCATGCCTCCCCGCCCCTATCCCTGCCCCTGCCCGCAGCCTGCCCCTCGGCCTCGGCCTCGGCCTCGCCTTCGCCATTGCCCTCGCCCTCGGCCTGCTTCTCAGTAGTGGGGTCGGCCTCTGGAATACTCGACGGTACTGGCTGCGTAGAAGAAGAAGGCCCTAGCGTGGAACAGCTAGAGCCGGGTATGGAGACACTGCCGACGACTAGACCGCTAGTGTATACTGGAGTGCGGGGAGATGACGAGTCGGTAGAAGGAGTGGTAGATGGTGACTGTCGGCCTCGTCGACTCCCACCAGCACCGGAACCAAAGGATCCACGTCGAGCCATATATGAAAAAATACAGAAGTAAACCATACTACATCTGAAAAATATAAAAGTAAACCATACTACATCTGAAAAATAACAAAAGTAAACCATATTACATCTGAAAATTAAACATATTCAATTCTCTTCTGAAAATTCATCTTGTTCCGAGTCTTCTTCCTCTTCCTCTTCCTCTTCATCTTTACTTTTATCAACTTCCTCTTCCTCTTCTGGTACTTCTACCTCTTCCAATTGATGAAACATGTCATGAGGAACTTCCGTTGAGTCCACATCGACAATATTTGTAATAAGAGGTAGTTCATCTTCCTGATAAGCTATATCGTCGACATCGAAGGTATTCCGAGCTTTAGTCTTACAGACTGCCCACCAATCTGATCTCCCGGCTCCTCGTTTTGGATAGCTGGTAAAGTAAACTAGCTGAGCCGGGCTTGCTAGAACAAACAGCTCATAAGCTTGATATCGACGACGATAATTTATGTAAACAAGACCATGTTTATCAACTCACCAAACTCGACCTTGGATCGGATCGAACCAGTCACATCTGAACAAGACGATCTTACAAGGTTCTATAGCATAATTGTATGTCAGTTCCACAATCTTCCGTAAGACGCCAAAGAAGTCATTGCCTGGGTCGACGTCTTTATAGTTTGAAGATTTTATGCACAAACAGCTATTCTTCGTAGAATCCAAATCCAAGAAGTCGTATCTTATTCGAGCATTTATTGACTTGAACCTGAAGCCATTTACACAGTAACTTGGCCAGGTCTTCACTTGATAAATTGGTCCCATGGCTAGAGTTTTAATATACTCATTCTCAAGGATTGCCTCCGGACGATCAACCTAAATACCAAATAAACGATGCTAACTTAATTATTCTATGCAAGTATATACGTACAGAAAAAGTAAATTGTGAAGATATCCGTACATATGCTCTCAACCAAAAAGGAAAATAAAATCTCATTTGCTATTCTACTTCCTCCTCGGTTGCGTACGGATTGTTGGACGTTACCTCATCCTTAAACATGCTGAAAAGCAATGAAGCATAGGTATATTAGTTATATTGAGAAGCAACAAAGCCCGCAAAATACTTTTACTTACCCCTCTAGCTTGTCCACTTCTTCCTCGTCGCAGTTGAGCAATACATATAACATTGCAGCGCTAACCTCGTCGTCGTTTAGATATCTTTTTTTATTTTACCAGATGGTTTTTCGTAGGCAGTAAATACTTTCAGCTTTGCCTCAATACCAACTTCATAGCCGTCATTATTTTTGGGAGCTCTTGTTCTGTTTGTAGCAATATGAGGCTGAAAATACATGGAACAGAATTTTGAAATATCCTCAAGGATATATGCTTCACAAATAGAACCCTCCACCCGTGCCTTATTTTTTACCTTCCTCTTGAGGTGGTTCAACTGTCGCTCGAACGGATACATCCAACGATAACCGACAGGTCCAGCAACAAGAGCCTCATGGATAAGATGAATCGGCAAATGCTCCATTGAGTCAAAGAATACGGGAGAAAAAACTCTCTCAAGTTTGTAAAGTGTTACCACAATGTCCTTATCTTGCTTCTCTAAACGATCGACGAGCAACTTGCAAGAACAAAGATCTCTGAAGAATATGCTAAGCTCTGTTAATGGATCCCAGACTACCGGCGGTAATAATTCCCGAAATGCAACAGGAATTAACCTCTCCATGAATACGTGGCAATCGTGGCTCTTCATTTCGGCCAGTTTACACTCCTTTATGTCGACACATCTTCTTAGATTGGAGACGTATCCGTCCGAAAATTTCAAGTCCTGGATCCATCTACAAAGTTTCACTTTGTCCTCCTTGTCCAGTGAATAGATTGTCTTAGGCCGCAAAAGCTTTCTCTTTTCGTTGTCTATCATGTGCAATATAGGGCGTCTGTATATTTCGGCTAAGTCCAATCTACCCTTCTGATTGACTTTTGTCTTTCCCTTGACGTCCATTACAGTATTAATTATGTTATCAAACACGTTCTTTTCGACATGCATGATGTCAAGGTTATGTCTAATCAGATTTGTGCTCCAATATGGCACATCCCAGAATATACTCCTTTTGGTCCAGTTATGATCTTCGCCAAATCCCTCACAATGGCTGCTCGTTGTAGGATCTTTAATAGCACTTGAGATTTCTTTTATTTGCTCCTATGTGTCCTCTCCGGACCACATTGGCGGTAGATCGCCCTTCTCCATAGCTCCGACACGGAAAGCAGTTTTGTTCCTACGGTACGGATGGTCTTTCGCCAAGAACTGCCGGTGATAATCAAAGAAGCATGGCTTTCCTCCGTGTCTCAAACGAAAAGCCTTAGTGCGGACCAAGCAATACGGACATGAAAGCCGACCATGAGTGCTCCATCCAGATAACATTCCATAAGCCAAAAATTCGTTGATTGTCCACATTAGTGCTGCCCGCATATAAAATTTTTATTTTTTCGAAGCATCATACGTGTACGCCCCTGTTTCCCATAGCTACTTCAGCTCATCTATCAACGGCTATAAGTACACGTCGATGTTCCTCTTCGGGTTGTTTGGACCGGGGATGATAATAGTTAAGAACATGTAAAGTGTCTTCATGAACATCCAAGGTGGTAGGTTGTACGGAGTGAGGATTACCGGCCAGCATGAATATTGGTAGCCTGAAAGATCAAATGGGGTGAAACCATTAGAGCAGAGCCCCAACCTTATATTACGCATATCAGAAGCAAAATTAGGATATGCTCGATAGAAGTTCTTCCACGCTTCTCCATCAGATGGGTGATCCAACACCCCTTCGGTCTGTTGTCGCTTGTGCCAACTCATATTTTTGGCAGTCTCTTTCACCATGAACAACCTCCGCAACCGCGGCGTCAACGACAAGTAGTGCATTGAAGCAGTCGGTCTTCTAGACTTGCTTGCAGCTGTTGGCTTGTAGCGATCAGTACCACAGAATTCGCACACTTCTGCATCCTTGTGATCTTTATAGTAAAGCATGCATCCGTTCTGACAGCAATCGATCTTGTTGTATCCCATCCAGAGGGATCTCACCATCCTCTTAGAGAGGTAGAAGTCTTTCGGTAACTTGGCACCCTCCAACAAGATATCTGTAATCAACTCGAGCACTCTATTATAGCATTCTTGCGACATGTTAAAGTCAGACTTTATGCTCAAGAGCCGCGTGATCACCTCTAACAATGAATGGTACGCACAGCCAGGGTACAAAGGAGTCCTTGCATTCTCCAGCAACACCATAAACTTTGCGGCATCGGCATTCGGTGCCTTCTCAGCCGCGTCATGATTGTATGGATCGAAACTAGGCCCCGCAGCGTCGAAGACCATGTTCACGTACTCATTGTCGACACCAGTTCGGTTATGGACATTCATATATGGCTCTACAAAAGGCTCAACATAAGGCTCCACATAAGGCTCCATATAAGGCTCCACTTGGAATGCTAAAGGTACAAGCTCTCCGTGTGCGGTCCATTGGTAGTAATTCAGAAGGAAACCCTTTGTGTATAAGTGATACTTCACATCCAATTCTGGTTGAAACTTCATGTTCTAATATTTTGCACACGGACAATTAATGTCCATGCCGTCCATGGATTGAGGAAACGCCTTCGCAAATTGGAGGAATTATTCTACTCCGGGGATGTATTCATCTCGCACACCGCACCTGTCATCTCGAATGCGGTTGTACATCAACGAATGGTCTAGCAGATATATGGATATAGCCATTTCTAGATATCTGCAAATATGAATAAACTTCAAAACTAAAACGAATATACTATATACTACATACATACATATATACTGCGAGCCCCCTCGGGGTCCCACCCCGAACAGCAGACCCCCCAACCCCACGAGCAGCAAGAAGGTCCTAACCTGACGTACGGTCGTGACTCGGGACCATTCCTATGAGTATCGGGATCAAAGAAAATATACGACGGTATTAACCAACCAACAAAACTACTTGTTACAAATATCGGCAATATCGGTGGTTTCGAATCGGAGTATCAGATTTTTTGGTGTCGGAAAACAAATAATTATTACTAAATTATCAGATTTTTTGGCACTATCGGTGCCCCTAACCAAGCCCCCCTGCACCCCTCCCCCCTACACCACCCCTAACCCTAACCTGAACCCTATCCCTAAACCCTCCCACCAGCCCCTCCTCCCCTCCCCAGCCCCCCTCACCCCCGCTGCTCCCCTCCCCCACCAACCACCTCTAACCCTAACCCGAACCCTTACCACAACCCTTCCCTCCCCCCAACCCCCCCCCCCCCCCCCCGCCCTCATCCCCCAGCCGCCCTCACCACCCCGCCCCTTCCTCCCACACACCCACCCATAACCTGAACCCTAACCCTCCCCTCCCCCCAGCCCCCTCCTCACCCCCAACCGCCCTCACCCCCCCCGCCCTACCCCCCAGCCACCCCCAACCATTCCTCACCCCCAACCATCCACACCCCCTACCCCTCCCCCCGAGCCACCCGCACCCCCAACCACGAACAACCAAAATAGAGAGAGAGGGAGTCACGTACTGAAGAGGGAGGAGAGTCGTCGAAGAGAGTGAGAGTTGTCGGTGAGAGTGAAAGCGCCGGAGAGAGTGAGAGTGAGAGCGCCGGAGGGAGAGAGTGAGAGAGTAAAATGGAGGGGAAATGAATTGCGGGGGAGGGAATTTAATTTAATTAGAATTTAGCGACGTTCATACTAACGTCGCTAAATTAGTCGCTATTAGTGACGTCATAGCGACGTTTCGCGACGACTAGCTCATGTAACTAATATACGTCGTTGTCACGTCACTATTTTCGTCGCTAGTAGCGACTGTTAGCGACGTTTCAATTAAACGTCGCCAATGTGCATAATTTAGCAACGTTTTACGAACGTCGCTAAATTTACGATGCTAATGGAGCAGATTTTAGTAGTGATACGTCGCTATTGCAACGACAATTAGCGACAAATACACATTACTGATTTAGCGACTACTAGCGACGTACAGCGACTGCAGTTACCGACGTCACCTAGTAACATTTTTGCGACGCTCGTTACCGCTACGCTGACCTGGCATATCACGACATTAGCGACGTTCTACGACGTCGGCATGTCGCTATAATATAGCGACGTATTGGCGACGTCTATAGCTAAATGACAGTCAGCAAGGTAGCGACGATCAGCGATGTGTTGACACATATTTAGTGACGTTCCGATACTTATTTAGCGACATTTCTTTTCGTTGCTGAACGTCGCTAAATTTGGGAAAAAATTAAAAAAATACAGCATTTGCAGCAGCACCTATAGCAGCATTTCCTTGGGTTCGCCGACCCCTTAGGTGGAACATTCAACACCGGCTGATCAGGAGGATCATCAGGAACACAAAGTATCAAACAATATGAAACACAATCACGAACACATGAAACACAATCACATCACTCAATACAGATATATGAAAAAAATTAACAACAGTGTCAAATAATATGAAACACAATAACAATATATGTAGAAACACATAAAAGATCCAAAAATGGGCCATCACATAACAATATGTCGACTACGGCTGATCAGGAGGAGCATCACCGCTCCTGGAAAGAAGGTAAGCATACTGCTCTGGCTTAAGAACCACCAACGATGATGAAGGAGGAGGCAATGTAATGCTGTAGAAGAAAGCAGTGTAACCGCTGGAGATGGGTGCATCCGCGTCTCCTCTAGGGCTAGCAGTCTGGCGCTGCATTGCTCCATACAAGCCGCTATCCTAGTAACGGTGCCGTGAATGGACTCATGTGTCCCTGTACGTCCCTCACGGTGCGCTCGAGCTCGTCAAAGCATACGGTGATCGATGCAACTTCCCCTTGCGCCTGAGACTCTGGCTGCTCAGAAATCCTCCTCTGTATATCGTCATGCAGCTCAGCAATCTGGCAGGCAATGGTATCCTCGACTCGTCTTGTGAGGGCTGTGAATGCGCACTGGCAGAGGGATCCCTGGATGCCTGCGTCGCAACAAATGTATCGTAGGTGTCATGCCCCAGTACCAGAATACTGAGACAGAATCGGCCAGTTACTCCGTATGAGGTATATAAACGTCATACGACGATCGTAGCTGTCAAGAGACAAGGGGTTGCATGCTACAATCAAGTCTCCTATGGTCCTACAGAGCATCTACGTCTCAATTAATCAAACAAGAATGAGTAAATATTGATCATATAAGACAAAGCAGTAAGGCGTCCCCGACGCTTCATCAAAATGATTCATGAGCCTAGCTATACAAAAATGATAAGCTAGTACCGAGAGTTAATAGTACATAACCGTAGTCAGCTGCAGTCTGATTTAATTACAATTATGTAAGGAACTGAATGTCCAGAACTGCCGGCTAAATAGGTGTCGGTGGCTAAATGCCAATTACAAAATAGAATATATCAGAGCAGTGAAGAAGAAACTACTCATGGTCCCTGGCGCCCATACTCCTGGTGTGCATCATTGTTCGGGTAGAAAGCTGGATCCTCTGGTGCTACTACGAGATCTGGCCAAACAAAACCAGCGGGGTCAGGCCCCGAATAGTAAGTACCACAAGGGAGCACATCATAAATAAGACAAAACCCAATGAGTAAATTAAGACCTGATTCAAGAGTTATAGGTTTATACCAAATCTTCGAGACAATACGACACCCTTACAACCAAACAAGGACAAACGGTGCCAATATCATGTCGAGATAAGATATATCCTATAACCATAGGCAGGTGAAGGACTTCTGATCGCAACTTTGGTCCATATCTTATCGTAGCACAATAGTCCAACCCAACAACCAAACAAGGACATGGGTTGGACCATGCACCATGATAGTCCATGTTTCTCAGTTGCTTACAGAAGAAAACATATCATAAACAAGTCGGCTTACAAACGGCCAATCAATCCTACTTTCTATGATTTGTCTGGATTATTCCAGTAATACAATATATAGGAATCCTCAGATCGTGTCATCCTAGCAGGGCTAGCCAAACCATTATATATATACATATATACGTAGCACTTTGATTATGCATCGGTCCTCCGTAAGGCCACCGTGCTAAGACATATAACACATAACACGTAGGAGTCAGATATAGTCATCTACTATAGGCGGATGAAACTGTATCCGTGGCGGCCAACCCGTCACGTCAGGATTGGATCTGGGGTGGCTCGTATGGTACGATCTCAGAATTTTGTTCCCTCCCAATGCTTCTACCGATTTAAGTTGCTTAGATTAATCATATCTTGATATTGGAATTACATGTCGTGGTCACATGGTCATCCTCCTATATGTCGTACCATAGTACGTGTACCCTAAGTATGAATCCACATCGGCTCAAGGAGTCCCAAATCTAGATCCATGCTTAGTGTAATGCATCAAACAACAATCATTATACTACGATACTATTACTGACCAATTACCATGACTGTGCTATAAGGTACACATGTATTGATATATAACACGAACGATCACTTAGCACGTAGAGTCATACCTCAGTGCACTCATTAAATAGAACAGCAGTACATACTAATATTGTATCTCAACACACACTTAGAATAGGTACCAGCACGTGTACGGGTAATCAGGTCAGGAACATGGTCAAGTCAGGAAGTGACACTGACCCCTCGTGACATAAAAGTCACATATGAATTATGGTCAAAATGAGACATGAATATTCTTGAACCCAAGACAAAGATCTACAACTTTCATGTTGGGAGTTGGGAGAAATTCTGGCCACAAATCAGCCAAATATGGCATAAAACAGCCAAAAACAGTCAAAATAGGCACTATGCGGCAATATGCAAGCCATGCGGCACTATACAAGCCTGCGGCACTATTTATTTCATGTGGCACTATGCAATCCTGTGGCACTATTCATCCATGCGGCACTATACAAGCCTGTGGCACTATTCATTCTGCGGCAGTATTCATTCCATACGGCACTATGCAAGCCTGCGACACTATTCATTCCTGCGGTACTATTCATCTATTCGACACTATGCAAGCCTACCACACTATTCATGCCTGTGGCACTATTCATCCTATGGTACTATAAATCTATGCGACACTATGCAAGCCTATGGCACTATTCATACCTGCGGTACTATTTATCCTACGATAATATTCATCTATACGGCACTATACAAACCTGCAATACTATTCATACCTACGATACTATTCATCTATGCGACACTATTCATTCCTGTGGCGCTATTCATCTATGCGGTACTATGCAAGCCTGCGACACTATTCACCGTTCCTGCCAGAACCAGCACAGATGAACATAGAAGATGTCCAAATATTATTTTGGCCATAACTTCTCAAAACAAGTCGAAATCTAACTTTTCAAAGGTCAAAATTGGGTAGAATGAGATTTCCTACAACATAGGACCATTAGTTTTTGAAAACAACAAAATTTGATAGATCAAAACCATAAAAATCTATAAAATCCTAGTTTTAGAAACTTAAATCTACACAAAACTAGCCATTAAAATCAAAAACTCCAAGAACTAAACTTGTAGAGAATAAAAAGAAGAACAATATAGACAAATAATATCAAAAAAAAAATCAAGCATGAAAAATGCAAGAATCTCTCCATTTGGTGCAAGGTGTACTTGCCTAAAAGTTTGCTTGAGGAAAATAAATGAAAGAGTGAATGAGGAGAGAGAGTGAGGAAGAGAATATATATAGGGGTTGGGTTGACTCAAAGAAACCCTAATCTTAAGCATTCTCTTAACCATATGACTAATGACATGTTAAATGCTACATGATACAACTAATTAAATTAATTAAATAAAATTCTAACCACAACACGGTTCAAAAATTTTATCATCGAAGCAGTGAACTACGCCTACAACCAAACAAGGACAAGGGTGGCACACTAATCTGCGACGAGATACTGTTCTATGCCATGGCCAGTTACAAATACATGATACATACAATCAAGATACAGGCCAGATTCCATATACAGAAAAATAAAAAATTTACGTATTCTGGGAACGGGGAGTGACAGTAGGACCCCGTACCATAGTACGTACCCCTATGAAGACCACCAACGACGGTCTTTCAGTGCTCGTCCTCCGACAGAGGCGGAGAGGGCTGCGATGTACCAACCCCTCCCTCTGCAGGTGCACTAGCACTCGCACGCTCACGTAGCCTAATAAACTCTTCCTAGAAAATTGTGCATCTCTATAAATTAGTACTTACCTAAATTAACCTAATAAATGTCTAAAGTATTTAATTATTATTAACTATATAGTTATCTGTATATTCTTCAAGTTATGTTAAAATTAACAAAATCCAAATTAGTACTTACATAGCTCAGAGTAGGCCGCTCGTCGATGAGCTTCCCGTCCTTCCGATGGGTGGCCAGGAAGACGGTCACCATGTTTGCGTCCTCACCCCTCTGTACATGCGTCCTCACCCCTCTGTACACCGGGATTTGACAGAATATATCCAACTAGAATATCTAATATCCAATATACACTTTGTAAGCCCACTTCTTAAATTTTTAATTTTTTTTAATTTTATTTGTTTATGATTAATTTTACGGTCATTGGGAGTCATGCCAAAGCTTATAGGTGGGCTAAGACCATATTAAGGTAATATGACCTCTAGATAGCTTATATATGTATTATTTAGCTATTTTATATTTTCCTATAATTTTTGGATATTTTTAGGTATTTAATATTTAAGGTTTTATTATTTTTAAGGACTTTCAGGATATACTGTAGGGTCATATGGGAGTATTTCTTAACCAAATATTTTTATTTGGGCTCTAAATGACTAAAAATATTTTCTAGAATATTTTAGAATTTTTCTAGATTTTTTTGGAATTGATATATAATTAAAACCTATAGAAATTATATTTTATAGGGTTTGAGAATTTACTGTGAGGTCACATGATGATATTTTGTGTTAAAATATTTTATTTAGATTCTAGACACTTAGAAATATTTTCTAGAATTTTTTAGAATTTTTATGGATTTTTCTGCAATTTATTTTAATTTATTTGGACTTAAAATAATTTTTAAATAATTTTCTAAATTAAATAAATAACTACCCAGTCATCCACCCAGGGGGCCCATCTGTCAGATCCCGCTATAGTAATCGTCTCTCTCTCTCCTACATATATGCATGTATATTCACAAACCCTAATTAATTATAGCCTCCTCCTTTGTGGTTTGATCTTGGTGATTCCTCAACTTCCCGAGACGATTGCGGAGAGCCCCGACCTCGGATTCGTGTGCCGTTTTTTTATCAAATTCGTCTCGAGGTAAACTTCCTGAAAATGTAATTTATTTTTATCAAATCTAAATCTTAATTTCTGTAAAATTCGTAGAGTATTAGTTGCCTGAAACTTGACACGGTTTTGATGTTTTCGAGATTCCGGGAGGACCGGGAATCAAAATCATGAACCATTTGAAGTTTCGGAAAGCGAACACAGAGCTCTATGACATATATTTTTCCTAGAAATTAATTCGTTCATATAGTATTTTATTTATTCTGTTGAACTTAGAATTGATCGGTTAATCACCATTTTGGTCACGATTACCCATAACGACGATATCTTTTGACCAAAACGTGATTTTATGGCACGGTTGATTCCGGCGCACTCATGGCACTGAAATCTACCAAGGTGCACTTTCAAAATCTAGAGTTCATGATGTTTGACTAGATAGTCAACGATACGCCTCGATTTGCGTGACATTGTTTCCAAAATTGGAAATAAGACTTTTGATGACCAAACTTGCATGTTTAGATTATATTTAGATTATTATTAGGTTAAATGATATTTTTAAGTAATTTATTTCAGAATTAACTATTATTAGATTAGTAACCCAACTAGCCACTATTCTATGAATTTAGAACAATAACCTTAGAATTGACTTGTGGTTTTCGTACATGGTTCGTGGTACGATGTATGTTATAGGTTGACAGCTTCTAAATTGGAAATCCCCTCATCCTCTACTTGTGACTACGGTTTGTGCAAGGATTCAGGTAAGTACAATATTGCATTTATGTTTTAGTTCATTATAACATTTTTTCTATCGTTTCCTTGTTCAATATCCCTTTGAGACATTGCTTGATACTTCGTTGAGACACGATTGTGACACCGTAGATATTGTATCCTTCTTAGTGTGTCATTGACCGTTATTGATTGTTAGAGAGTCGGGAGGGGAAATACTCGGTAAGTACGTGAATAAACCCGACAATTTTTTATTGTGGATAGCTAAGTCATACACCCTACGTATGAGTTAGCCGTACCCTATTATTGTGGATAGCCATCGTATGATGTGCCGTATTAGTCCAGTCGTTCACGTATTAAAAGGTATTTCACACACACATAGTGGTTCCTATTTTTCCTTTATCTAGTCCATTATCTTGTTAGTTCACATCTTACTAGTTTACATCTTGCTAGTTCATATCTTGTTAGATCACATCTTACTAGTTTACATCTTGCCAGTTCATATCTCGTTAGTTCTTACCTTGCTAGTTACATTATGCTAGTTCATATCTTGCTAGTACTAGTTCATATCATGTTAGTTCATCTCTTGCTAGTTCTTTATATACTCTTTGCCATCATAGTTTCTCGTTGTTCTAACTTATTTTGGACTAACAACATTAATTGTAATATGGTTGTACTCTACTCTTTTTCTGACTGGATTGTTGTTATAGGTGAGGTTGACGGGCCTACTCTTGCACTATGGACCATACGAGGGGGAGATAGAGACTCGGAGGCCAAACCATAAAAGACTAGTTAGTTGTGTGATAGTTTTATATAAATGTAAAAGCTTACATTCTTCTACAAATGTAAAACTTTTATATTTTGTAAAGTTGATTTAGTTGTTGTGAATGAGTAGTTAGTATTTATGAGCACTTTATTTATTGCGGGTGTCACGACCCGCACCCTAGGGTTAGGGCACGAGAACGTAACAACGCCCAGCCTACGTCGCAGTGTCAGCGGTAGAACGCTGTCCTAGGTCTCAATGCATCTAATAGTATAAGACTAAACAGTTTATACTCCCCGAACGGGGGTGACATAGCAGAATGTAAACCCAATCACATCTAAGGTAGAGCATAAAGGAAGATAGATAAAACATGAAATCAAAAAGAGATACAACAGATAGAAGTCTAAGTGTCTAAGGTACAAAACCCTGAAATACATCTCAAAACTCAAATACAGTAATCCATAAAATAAATACAACTCCAGACAACTGAGAACAGCTAACTAAACAACCTCTAATGGGTCTCCTCTAGGCTAGCAGGAAATCTCTAAGCTATCTGTAAAATTTGTCAACGTATCCTGTCAGGAAAATGAGCAAGTACAAAACACCAACAGCAGTTCCATATGAATTAACAAATACTATAAGAGACAGTAATAATAAAATACAAGACAAAGAATATAGGCGACTTGGGAACCATTCGAAAGCCGAGTTACAACCCTTAAACCAAACAAGGACCGGGGTTGTAACCCTTCTTCCGAACAGAACCTAGTCCCATCATCATGGTACAGTATAAAAGGCAGGTAGAGCATATGAGAAATGAATCATAGCATGGTGAAAGTACAGTAAGTAAAGGTGAACTGGAATGTAAGATATGACAACAAATAAATAAAAAGTGATTTGAATTATTAGGGCGAAATGTGATCGGCTGGGGAAACAAGGGAACGGTTATCCACTTGGCTTGACAATCACACGGAACCTCTAACGAGGGCCTCCGAAGAGGGTCATGCCGGCCAACCTGGATAACCGCGGGGAGGTATCTGCTACACCCTACGTGAGGTGAGGGTGGCGCCAGCAAAACACGGAAATATCATCACGGAGGCTTGATCACATAACCCCTAATAATTCCCCTCTATCCCCCGAATAGTATCACGGATCCGGACATGGCACGTCATGACACAGGATTCAAAAGCAGGTGATCAGCCCACTCCCAAGTCCATGTCTATACAAGTACAAGAAACACGGAAATATCTCATACCCATATACCAAGAAAGTCCAGAAATAACATCTCATGCCAGGATCCGACGTATACTAGTCCGTGAACTGTCGTATCGGGAATCAAGTAAAACACTACGACTGAATCGGATATAGTAGATATCAAGACAATAAAAACTATCAGTGAATGTACTCGCCTGTGGTCCTGAGCTGATAGGTGAACAGACGCTCAGAGTGATCACAGACCTAAAATAAGATACTGTCCGAGGAGAGGTGTCTGGCTCCTAATTAGAACAGCACAAGTCACAACATGTCCAAAAGTGTAATATAAAGCACTACAATGCATTCTACATGAATCTAGGTCAACTAGGCCAAAGTCAACCCTTGGTCAACTCTGGTCAACTGCACTAGTCAAACTAGGTCAACTAGGTCATGTCCTAATCCAGCAAGTCTTACTAGGCCTACCCAAGACTATCCTAGCAAGCAGACATCAATACAAGGCTATACAAGCCAACATACACCCAACTCTATATAGCATGCAATTATTCAATACTCAAATAGGCAAGAATTCACATTAGATATACACTAGGTAATCTATTACTTTAAGCTATACATGTCTACACATATATACACATGCATATATTGGTATTCAACATTAGGTCTATAATCATGGCATTTCAATGGCTATATAAACTTATATATTACAATACAATATGCTACCATATATATAATATACATACATAGCTAAGTTAACTATTTTCATAAATACTTATTTAAGAGGCTATGTGTGTGTATGTGAACATGGCAAAGGGACAAGTGAGGGTTAAATGGGCATACATAGTGTATACATATCAAAGAGTGTCAAAGTATAAATGAACAATGTGTCAAGTGTGATAGTGTCAACATAGTATAAAGGGGTACATGAGGTAATATAGGATTTGTGTTAACATAGAACATTATATCTCATTAACTTGTATATTGCATACATTACATCTATTATTACATTACATTCATGCTTGCATTCATTCATCATTCATTTATTCTCTTGCACTACTATATGCACCATACATTACATACTATGGAACCTACATATTCATTACAAGCCATACTTATACATGCTTACATTAGATAGGATACTTACACCTCATACATCATTTATTTAAACATTTACTCATGCTTGCATTCTCTATTTAGTTACATAATATATATACATTAACATGGGTTAAAATCAAATAGAACATTATATTACACACAAGGGTGCACAAAATGCATATGCCGAATAGTAACTCCTACTAATAATGAATACTGTACCATCTCAGCACGAATTAAACTCTATGATTAAAGTATGTTATAGATCTATGTGTTAGCTTTCCGAAACTTTAAACGGATCGCGTTTTCGTTTCCGGAAACTCCCGGAATCGCGAAAACACCGAGAACGCGTTTGTTTTTCGTACAGCTGACACTCAAATAATTCTACAGAAAGTTACAGAAAGAATTAGGCCTATTAATACATGTTTTTGGGAAGCTAACTTCAATACGCTTCTTTTAAAAAAAACGGAAGATTAAACCGAGCTTTGAGCTAGAAGTTATGACATTTCGAAGTTAGGGCTGAAATTAAAAACGTGGATAAAAATCATGACGGATTTAGATAGTTTGAGCCAAAAGAATACACAATATATATCCTAATTATCCACAACAATAATAGCAATAATAATATGAGGAACCACACTCACAAACTTGATTATATAATCATCATGAACCATTTATTACATATATAAATATAGATACACTCCCATTACAATATATATATATATATATATATATATATATATATATATATATATATATATATATATATATATATGTAACATGAACACATCCACAACACAAAGAACACTCCTATGACCTCCAAATGGACACAAAATAGACACAAATGGAGATACAACCATGGGGGTCATTCCTATGGGTTCAAAATAGACCTATATGCATGAGAAAATGAAAAGGAGAAGAGATTTATACCTCCCGGTAGATCGAATCGAAGAAAAACCTTCCCGGAGCGACACCGACACGTAGAGATTCCAAAAGGACACGAACGAGCTCCGAATCCTCCCAAACTTGGGTAACTTCCTCCTTGACTAGAATGGAGAAGGAAAGAAGAAGATTTGGTGGTGAAATGGAAGGATTTGTTGGAGAAATTGCTAGGGATTGCTCTCTAGGAATTTGGGGAAGAACAAGAGAGAGAAAAATAGATAGATAATGACAAATGGGAGGCTCAACCCTATCCTTATTGTGGCTGGCCATAAAGGTGGTTTTGTCCTATTAGGAAAAGTCCAAAAGCCCCTACTAACCTATTCTATGAGTATTAGGAAAGGGCTAATTGGTTGGGGCTAAATTAGTCATTCTAAAGTCTCTAATCACACTAACCTTATCCATAATAATTAGTCTAACCTCTAACTAAAATATTTCTATCATGTGGACTAAAATTAATATCATGTGGGCCATGCCTAACTAGTGTGTGGGTCCCACTAGAGTCAAACTACCCCCGGGTCCCCGTTTCAAGTCGGATTGAGTTGAAATTCGAACCCGACTCAAATAACCCCAAAACAATATCATAAATAATAAAATAATATCAAAATAATTCAAAGAGGTCAAATACAAAAATATCCTTAGGCCAAAAATGACGTTAAAATATCATAATCATATGGTTAGGCTCTAGGTCAAACAGTCTCTAGGGTTTTACTAGCAAAACGTCAAAACCACAAGTCATTTATTTAAATAATGTTAAAATGATTTAAAATCACCAAAAATCATATCATGAATTAAATATTATTATTAAAATAATTATAAACACGAAATTTTAAAATTACCCCCAATCAGAAAATTAAAATAAAATGAAAAAAAATTCAACCCAAAATTTGGGGTGCTCACATCCTACCCACCTTATAAAAATTTCGTCCTCGAAATTAAAATGTTCGTAATCCTTCTAGGTCAAACCCCCACAATCAAATCTCAGAACTTAAATAAATCATACCATCAAAAGGACGACATACAGGGTCATGGCATATGGTGGTAGTGAAAGGCGAATCTAGGTATTCTAGTCATGCTAAACCAAAACGGTCATAGGGTATCAAAACACACAAGCAATCTAGGGTGCTAAACAAAAGTTACAAAAACAACCAACCATCAAAACTGTAAGGCAGTCTACCATCCTATATGAAAACTGATACTTATCATAAAAGTAAAGAAAAGTAACTACCCATTATCTTTAAAGGGTTCAGAAAAAAAGAAAATCAAAATCAAAGTTAAGGAATGAAAGCCAATTCCATGGAAAATTTCCAATCACAATACGTATTAAGAATATTTAGTCTTGATACGATCTAAGTTGATCAAATTGGGGAAAATCAAGATTTAGGCAATATGGAGGACAGGTTCAACAAAGTCTGAGATCGAGCATACAAGGATAGAGATTCAGGTCACAATCAAATTTAATTCAATTAAGTACAACCCAAGATATAAATATGATAAGAAAAGATAATCGAAGTCGATTTGGTCGGATTAAGGAAACTAGGATTCAATGATATTGAAAAACTCCTTTTAGAGAAAACAGGAAAAGATTTCATACGAAGTCAGCAAATCATCCCTCTCTAATACTATCAGTTTATTATTTGCTAAACCATATTCTTTTTTTTTCTCACAAGTCCCAATATGAAAATCAACCTCTATATAACTATCATCAAAATTTTATAACCTTCAGTCATCTAAACCTTTACCACAATCACCATAGACAAAATCTTTAAGTTCCAAAACATTTTCCACGAAATATACCCCTCTTTTTAGGAGTCAACACTTATTCATTTAATCAAAATTTCAAATTCCTTCACCTCATTTTAAATTAGATCCAAAACCTCTAAATCCAGTTTATGGAATCCTTGGACTTGTTTAAATCGAGTCTTGTATTCACTAAACTCCAATACCACTATGTCACACAAAATTTATTCTTTTTTTTATAAATCAACCTTCATATTTTCTTTAACGTTCACCTTCAAATAATTTTTTTTGAATTCTACAATTTTCTTCCAATCATCTAAAATAATTTCTATAACGTAAAATCCTTGTGTTCTCTCTGTCTCTAGTCACCATCTTACAATATCTAGTTCAATTTCGCATAATCATTTTATTCGATTAAATTCTCCTTTCTATCTTTAAATTTCTACATAGCCTTGTAATAGTTCCCAAGAATCAATAACAAAGATTTTTAAGTTCTCAAAACTAGGTTGACCTTAAACATCCTCATTAGTTTTGAAATACATCCATGAATTATTCATAACCCACTTTCTGTGATTGTTTCTAAATTGATAACATTTATCCCTCGATTTCATTTTAAACCTTTACCACATCTCCATTTCAAATTTTTCATATTTGACATCCAACACTCTGATTCCTACAAAATCATCATATGATAACTAATTACATCATTTCCGAACTAGATGATTTATATCACTTCCTCAACATTTCTCAGATAAAAATGATATAAAGATTCAAGAGTTTTCAAGGTATAGCTGACAGAATTATATATGAGACATGAAATTGATATAATCAGGACAGGTATATAAGATAAGGAATGGTGGTAGTAAAAATATTGGCAGGAAAAGAATGATAATAGAATCTGTTCTGCTTATCTATTTAAAAGAGGGACCCATTTTTTTGAAACAAGAATTATAATACCAAATCCAAAATAAGGCCTAGCAAAATCATTGGTTTATTGTATTAAGAAGAAATAAATTTTTGTAAGAAGTTACACAAGGTTTATAAAAATAGCTAAAGCTACATCCTAAGTAAACAATGAGAAACAACAAAACAAAACAAAACAACAATAATTCCTTCTTTTTTTTTGAATGACTAAAACAAAAGTAGCAAAAACATGTTCAAAAATATTTAAGGTACAATCTGATAATCATATGCGTCTATCCAAAATTATGGTACTCTAAATTCTCGTCATACTAGTGAGTAAGGCTACGATAATCATAGAGTCCTTGACTTATGCACATACCTCTAGAATCATGGTATTTAACATTTTTGCGATGCCGCTAGCTTGGCTGCGAAAACCTTAAATTTCCACACCCGAGAAATATATCCAAAATCAGACTATATGTCCTCACCATGCTGGCTAATATGACTATAGAAGACAAGATTTCCATAACTTAGATGACCTAGCCCATATAATTTCATCTTGCCAAAAATTAAATTAAATCAACAATGAATACCAAAAAAAAATCAAATTTATCAACGAACATCAAAATTCAGAAATGAACAAAATCCTTCAAGTCATAAAACTACAAACTCGGATGATATAGCTAACATCAAGATTCAAATTTCAACAATCATCATCAAAATCAATAAATACAAACTCAAATTCAATAATAATCCATCAAAATCAAATTCAATAGCAGAAAGTAAAGATAAATCAAATCAAGAAAAAAAAAAGAAAAGAGTTTTCAAATCGGAGTTAAACAAGATTCTCAAGGATCGTCCCAGGAATCTCTCAAGGGTTCCTAACTGTGATTGAGTATCTTCAAAATATATCCTATTCCTAGTGCAGGCTGTAGTGGTACTCTAGTTCGAATACCACTACATAAACTTGACCTGCATGGGCCACCACTAAAAACGTGTCACGACCCGCACCCTAGGGTTAGGGCACGAGAACGTAACAACGCCCAGCCTACGCCGCAGTGTCGACGGTAGAACGCTGTCCTAGGTCTCAATGCATCTAATAGTATAAGACTAAACAGTTTATACTCCCCGAACGGGGGTGACATAGCAGAATGTAAACTCAATCACATCTAAGGTAGAGCATAAAGGAAGATAGATAAAACATAAAATCGAAAAGAGATAAAACAGATAGAAGTCTAAGTGTCTAAGGTACAAAACCCAGAAATACATCTCAAAACTCAAATACAGTAATCTATAAAATAAATACAACTCCAGACAACTGAGAACAGCTAACTAAACAACCTCTAATGGGTCTCCTCTAGGCTAGCAGGAAATCTCCAAGCTATCTGTAAAATTTGTCAACGTATCCTGTCAGGAAAATGAGCAAGTACAAAATACCAACAGCAGTTCCATATGAATTGACAAATACTATAAGAGACAGTAATAATAAAATACAAGACAAAGAATATAGGCGACTTGGGAACCATTCGAAAGCCGAGTTACAACCCTTAAACCAAACAAGGACCGGGGTTGTAACCCTTCTTCCGAACAGAACCTAGTCCCATCATCATGGTACAGTATAAAAGGCAGGTAGAGCATATGAGAAATGAATCATAGCATGGTGAAAGTACAGTAAGTAAAGGTGAACTGGAATGTAAGATATGACAACAAATAAATAAAAAGTGATTTGAATTATTAGGGCGAAATATGATCGGCTGGGAAAACAAGGGAACGGTTATCCACTTGGCTCGACAATCACACGGAACCTCTAACGAGGGCCTCCGAAGAGGGTCATGCCGGCCAACCTGGATAACCGCGGGGAGGTATCTGCTACACCCTACGTGAGGTGAGGGTGGCGCCAGCAAAACACGGAAATATCATCACGGAGGCTTGATCACATAACCCCTAATAATTCCCCTCTATCCCCCGAATAGTATCACGGATCCGGACATGGCACGTCATGACACAGTATTCAAAAGCAGGTGATCAGCCCACTCCCAAGTCCATGTCTATACAAGTACAAGAAACACGGAAATATCTCATACCCATATACCAAGAAAGTCCAGAAATAACATCTCATGCCAGGATCCGACGTATACTAGTCCGTGAACTGTCGTATCGGGAATCAAGTAAAATACTACGACTGCATCGGATATAGTAGATATCAAGACAATAAAAACTATCAGTGAATGTACTCGCCTGTGGTCCTGAGCTGATAGGTGAACAGACGCTCAGAGTGATCACAGACCTAAAATAAGATACTGTCCGAGGAGAGGTGTCTGGCTCCTAATTAGAACAGCACAAGTCACAACATGTCCAAAAGGGTAATATAAAGCACTACAATGCATTCTACATGAATCTAGGTCAACTAGGCCAAAGTCAACCCTTGGTCAACTCTGGTCAACTGCACTAGTCAAACTAGGTCAAACTAGGTCATGTCCTAATCCAGCAAGTCTTACTAGGCCTAACCAAGACTATCCTAGCAAGCACACATCAATACAAGGCTATACAAGCCAACATACACCCAACTCTATATAGCATGCAATTATTCAATACTCAAATAGGCAAGAATTCACATTAGATATACACTAGGTAATCTATTACTTTAAGCTATACATGTCTACACATATATACACATGCATATATTGGTATTCAACATTAGGTCTATAATCATGGCATTTCAATGGCTATATAAACTTATATATTACAATACAATATGCTACCATATATATAATATACATACATAGCTAAGTTAACTATTTTCATAAATACTTATTTAAGAGGCTATGTGTGTGTATGTGAACATGGCAAAGGAGCAAGTGAGGGTTAAATGGGCATACATAGTGTATATATATCAAAGAGTGTCAAAGTATAAATGAACAATGTGTCAAGTGTGATAGTGTCAACATAGTGTAAGGGGGTACATGAGGTAATATAGGATTTGTGTTAACATAGAACATTATATCTCATTAACTTGTATATTGCATATATTACATCTATTATTACATTACATTCATGCTTGCATTCATTCATCATTCATTTATTCTCTTGCACTACTATATGCACCATACATTACATACTATGGAACCTACATATTCATTACAAGCCATACTTATACATGCTTACATTAGATAGGATACTTACACCTCATACATCATTTATTTAAACATTTACTCATGCTTGCATTCTCTATTTAGTTACATAATATATATACATTAACATGGGTTAAAATCAAATAGAACATTATATTACACACAAGGGTGCACAAAATGCATATGCCGAATAGTAACTCCTACTAATAATGAATAATGTACCATCTCAGCACGAATTAAACTCTATGATTAAAGTATGTTACAGATCTATGTGTTAGCTTTCCGAAACTTTAAACGGATCGCGTTTTCGTTTCCGAAAACTCCCGGAATCGCGAAAACACCGAGAACGCGTTTGTTTTTCGTACAGCTGACACTCAAATCATTCTACGGAAAGTTACAGAAAGAATTAGGCCTATTAATACATGTTTTTGGAAAGCTAACTTCAATACGCTTCTTTTAAAAAAAACGGGAGATTAAACCGAGCTTTGAGCTAGAAGTTATGACATTTCGAAGTTAGGGCTGAAATTAAAAACGTGGATAAAAATCATGACGGATTTAGATAGTTTGAGCCAAAAGAATACATAATATATATCCTAATTATCCACAACAATAATAGCAATAATAATATGAGGAACCACACTCACAAACTTGATTATATAATCATCATGAACCATTTATTACATATATAAATATAGATACACTCTTATTACAATATATATATATATATATATATATATATATATATATATATATATATATATATATATATATATATATATATATATAAAATATATATATATATATATTTTTATATATATATATATATATATATATATATATATATATCTATATATGTAACATGAACACATCCACAACACAAAGAACACTCCTATGACCTCCAAATGGACACAAAATAGACACAAATGGAGATACAACCATGGGGGTCATTCCTATGGGTTTAAAATAGACCTATATGCATGAGAAAATGAAAAGGAGAAGGGATTTATACCTCCCGGTAGATCGAATCGAAGAAAAACCTTCCCGGAGCGACACCGACACGTAGAGATTCCAAAAGGACACGAACGAGCTCCGAATCCTCCCAAACTTGGGTAACTTCCTTCTTGACTAGAATGGAGAAGGAAAGAAGAAGATTTAGTGGTGAAATGGAAGGATTTGGTGGAGAAATTGCTAGGGATTGCTCTCTAGGAATTTGGGGAAGAACAAGAGAGAGAAAAATAGATGGATAATAACAAATGGGAGGCTCAACCCTATCCTTATTGTGGCTGGCCATAAAGGTGGTTTTGTCCTATTAGGAAAAGTCCAAAAGCCCCTACTAACCTATTCTATGAGTATTAGGAAAGGGCTAATTGGTTGGGGCTAAATTAGTCATTCTAAAGTCTCTAATCACACTAACCTTATCCATAATAATTAGTCTAACCTCTAACTAAAATATTTCTATCATGTGGACTAAAATTAATATCATGTGGGCCATGCCTAACTAGTGTGTGGGTCCCACTAGAGTCAAACTACCCCCGGGTCCCCGTTTCAAGTCGGATTGAGTTGAAATTCGAACCCGACTCAAATAACCCCAAAACAATATCATAAACAATAAAATAATATCAAAATAATTCAAAGAGGTCAAATACAAAAATATCCTTAGGCCAAAAATGACGTTAAAATATCATAATCACATGGTTAGGCTCTAGGTCAAACAGTCTCTAGGGTTTTACTAGCAAAACGTCAAAACCACAAGTCATTTATTTAAATAATGTTAAAATGATTTAAAATCACCAAAAATCATATCGTGAATTAAATATTATTATTAAAATAATTATAAACATGAAATTTTAAAATTACCCCCAATCAGAAAATTAAAATAAAATGAAAAAAAATTCAACCCAAAATTTAGGGTGCTCACAGCGGGCTAGACAGCGTACTACCGCCGATACTGCGGCGTAGGCTGGGCTTGGACACACACTCGTATTTCGAAAAGCTGGTGAGGGTCGTGACAAGTTTTTATGGTGGCCCATGTAGGTCTATTTTTGCAAAAGATTACAAACTTGTGGTAGTACTTAAGTTAGTTGTACTACTGCAAACCTGCGACTAGGATGCTCATTCATAATTAGGTTTGATTTAATTTTATGAGAATGAATAGGACTAGGAGTCCCTTATTCAATTTGACCCTTGGATAGTTAAGATTGTTAAATAAGACATGTGATTTAGCCAATGATTTATTGAAGTCTAGGCATGGATAAATCGAAGAAATTTTCTAAGAGAATATGTTATTTTGTTTTGACATGTTGGTAGGATCCAAGATGGGTAGAATATATGTTTGGTATGTCAGGCCTTCATATAATTAAATTGATCCTAATTTAGATCATTTGTGCCATTTTATCTTCTGCCTTATCTAAACCTCGTTTTATTTTCAAAACTATTTTGCGATCGTGTTATTTTCAATTCATAATCTTGGTTCAATTATCTATATATTAATTTAAGTCATCTTCGTTTATTTTGTTATCATTTTATTTTCAAAACTGATACTTTTACTCAAGGACAGATACTTATATTTTCTTATCATGATCGACTTATTTGAATTTATTGAAGTTCCTTTGAAATTCTTATGGATATAGTTGAAATAATTTTTGGTAACATACAATGGTAAGACAGATGTGCATTGTCCTCATTTATTTGAATTATGGAGACTGCGGGTTCACTGCAGTCAGCAGCGCACTGTCGTGGCATGACCCCTAAGTTAAAATAATTTTAAGTATGCGTAGGTTGTCGAATATTACTAAAACTATATCCTAGTTGTATTATTGATCTTTTGATTTATTATGTCAATATTGGGTAGAGTTGATAAAGTGTTCGATAACATATTATACTTGAGTCATGAAATTAAGGGTTCGCGGTAGCCAGATGTACACTGGCGAGGCATGTATTCTCGGTTAAATAACTTCAGATATACTTATAATTTTTCAATATCATAGCGACTATATCTTTTATTAGCATATGACTATTATTATTATTTTTCTTTCAAATTTATTTGATGTCTTATTTCTTGTTACCACATTCTCTACAACTAGTAGTTCTTTATTTCTCTCATATTTTTCTATTTTTGAATCGTCATCTTTTAAACCTATTTTGATTTCCTTCCACTATATTTCTAAAATATATTTAGATTTCGATTCTATACGCCTGATCAATTTCGATCATTCATCATATTTTTTTCTTGATTATATTCTTTGTCGTGCTTATTCATATCGATTGGTCATGTCATATCTTGATGATATTCTTGGTTGTGCCTATTTGTATCTTTTGAAATTTCGAGGACGAAATTTTTCTAAGGTTGGTAGATTTGTAAGCCCACTTTCCATTTTTTTAATTTTTTTAATTTTATTTGTTTATGATTAATTTTATGATCATTGAAAGTCATGCCAAAGCTTGTAGGTGGGCTATGACCATATTAAGGTCATATGACCTCTATATAGCATATATATGTATTATTTAGCTATTTTATATTTTTCTATAATTTTTGGATATTTGTAGGTATTTAATATTTAAGTTTTTATTATTTTTAAGGACTTTCAGGATTTACTGTAGGTCATACGGTGGTATTTCTGAACCAAATATTTTTATTTGGGCTCTAAATGACTAAAAATATTTTTTTGAATATTTTAGAATTTTTTTTGGATTTTTTTAGATTTTTTGGGAATCTTTATATAATTAAAACCTATAGAAATTATATTTTATAGGGTTTGGGAATTTACTGTGAGATCACACGATGATATTTTGTGTTAAAATAATTTATTTAGATTGTTGACACTTAGAAATATTTTATAGAATTTTTTAGAATTTTTTTGGATTTTTCTGCAATTTATTTTGATTTATTTGGACTTAAAATAATTTTTAAATAATTTTTTGAATTAAATAAATAATTACCCAGTCATCCACCCGGGGGGCCCACCTGTCGGCGCCCGCTACAGTAACCGCCTCTCTCTCTCCTATATATATGCATGTATATTCATAAACCCTAATTAATTATAGCCTCCTCCTTTGTGGTTTGATCTTGGTGATTCCTCAACTTCCCGAGACGATTGCGGAGAGCCCGGACCTCGGATTCGCTCGCAATTTTTTTATCAGATTCGTCTCGAGGTAAACTTCCTGAATATGTAATTTATTTTCATCAAATCTAAATCTTAATTTCTGTAAAATTCGTAGAGTATTAGTTGCCCGAAACTTGACACGGTTTCGATGTTTTCGAGATTCCGGGAGGACCGAAAATCGAAATCATGAACCGTTTAAAGTTTCGGGAAGCCAACACAAAGCTCTATGATTTAGAATTTTCCCAGATATTAATTCGTTCATCTAGTATTTTATTTATTCTGTTGAATTCAGAATTGATCGGTTAATCACCGTTTTGGTCACTATTAGCTATAACGGCGATATCTTTTGACCAAAACGTGATTTTGTGGCACGATTGATTCCAGCGCACTCATGGCACTAAAATCTACCAAGGTGCACTTTCAAAATATAGAGTTCATGATGTTTGACTAGATAGTCAACGACACGTCTCGATTTGTGTGCCATAGTTTCCAAAATTGGAAACATGACTTTTGATGACCAAACTTGCATGTTTAGATTATATTTAGATTATTATTGGGTTAAATGATATTTTTAAGTAATTTATTCTAGAATTAGCTACTATTGGATTAGTAACCCAACTAGCAAATATTCTATGAATTTAGAACTAGAACATTAGAATTGACTTGTGATTTTCGTGCATGGTTCGTGGTATGTTGTATGTTATAGGTTGACAGCTTCTAGATTGGCAATCCCCTCATCCTCTACTTGTGACTACGGTTTGTGCAAGGATTCAGGCAAGTACAGTATTGCATTTATGTTTTAATTCATCATAATATTTTCTCTATTGTTTCCTTGTTCGATATCCCTTTGAGACATTGCTTGATATTTCGTTGAGATACGATTGTGACACCATAGTTATTGTATCCTTCTTAGTGTATCATTGACCGTTATTGATTGTTAGAGAGTCGGAGGAGAAATACTCGGTAAGTATGTGAACAAACCCAACTATTTTGATTGTTGATAGCGAAGTCATACACCCCACTTATGAGTTAGTCGTACCCTATTATTGTGGATAGCCATCGTATGATGTGCCATATTAGCCCAGCCGTTCACGTATTAAAAGGTATTTCACACACACATAGCGGTTCCTATTTTTCGTTTATCTAGTCCATTATCTTGTTAGTTCACATCTTGCTAGTTTATATCTTGCTAGTTCATATCTTGTTAGATCACATCTAGCTGGTTTACATCTTGCCTTTTCATATCTCGTTAGTTCTTACCTTGCTAGTTACATTATGCTAGTTCATATCTTGCTAGTACTATTTAATATCATGTTAGTTCATCTCTTGCTAGTTCTTTATAAACTCTTTTCCATCATGATTTCTCGTTCTTCTAACTTATTTTGGACTAACAACATTAATTACAATATGGTTGTACTCTGCTTCTTTTCTGACTGGATCGTTGTTATAGGTGAGGTTGACGTGCCTACTCTTGCACTATGGACCATACGAGGGGGAGATAGAGACTCGGAGGCCAAACCATAGAAGACTAGTTAGTTGTGTGGTAGTTTTCTATAAATGTAAAAGCTTACATTCTTCTTCAAATGTTAAACTTCTATATTTTGTAAAGTTGATTTAGTTGTTGTGAATGAGCAGTTAGTATTTATAAGCACTTTGTTTATTGCGGGCTAGACAGCGTACTACTGCCGATACCGCGACGTAGGCTGGGCTTGGACACGCATTCGTATCCCGAAAAACGGGTGAGGGTCGTGACACACTTTCATTCATATATATACTTTATGTCCACAGAATATCCTATGTCCATAGAATATCCAATATCCAATATACTTTATGTCCATAGAATATCCTATGTCCACTAGAATATCCAATATCCAATATACACTTTCATTCATATATATACTTTATATCTAATATATACTTTATGTCCACAGAATATCCTAAATTATCAATAAAAAATCGGGAAGGGAATAAAACAAGCCATCCAAGTTGTCTACTTCCAAACCCAGACACACCCCTCCAATTTGACAATTACTTCCAAACCCAGACACACCCCTCACATTAGAAACATATAATTCAAAATCAGACCCCTAAAGGAGATGACATACTGTCCTCACACAGCTTATGACACACTCAAACTCACTGGACTGAGTCAACACATTAATTTAACCAAAAATAAGTTTTCTTTAATCATTAGCTAAAAAGCCCTTAGGTTTCTAGTGGCTTTAATGGCTTGGTTGTTTACCCTTATAAGGTATCCTTTTGAGTCCCTTATCATTGTATGCATAGTGAGTATCGTAGGATACCACTTACTAACATGAGACTCGTACTTACCATCTTTCTTAGGTAGATTCAGTTTACTGCTGCTATGTATTAACTTCATCCCATGCCCAAAATCTGTCTTATTTGTCAATTGGACACACCCTATACCCTGCTGTATTAGGTCCATAATGATACTAGCACTACAAGAAATCCTTCTTAAGAAATTTGGAAACACCTAATTGGACACACCCTATACCATCCTATATTAGGTCACACCCAAAATCTGTCTTATTTATCATTAAGAAATTTGGTTGCTCTAGTCTTTAGCAATCATGCAAGAAATCCTGACAGCAAGTCCACCTAAACTTAACCGCAATAGTATGTTCTAAATCAGGAAGCATAGCAGTCACTCAATGCCCTAATGAAACATCCTTCTTAAAAGTAAGACATACACAAATCCCCTTAAATAATTGGAAGAAAGCTATATGAGGCTTAGTATAAGAAGAGTTCTCTAGGAACTGAACATTAATTCCTTAAGAACTCTTCTGGGCAAATCTTTGTAGGCTAGTCAGCATTTTAATTGCCAATAGAAAAGTAATGCCATCGAATTCTTAAAAGTAAGGCATACACAAATCCTTCTTCCTTATCACTGCTACCATGTCCTAGATCTGAGCATTTTAATTGCCATTAGAAAAGCAATGTCTGTGTCGTACGTAAGAGAGAGAGAGAGAGGGAGAGAGGGGGGGCTACCTGAGGAGAAGGAAGGAGGAGGAGGAGGCCAAAGGAGGGTGCGAGGAGGAGGAGGCCGGAGGAGGGTGCGAGCGCTGGAGGAGGGAGAGCTAAAAAATTGGGGAAGAGAAAAAATTTTGGGGAATGATCGAAAAGAAAACCCTTCTGCCCTATATGAAACATTTAGCGACGTCAGCATGCGACGTCGCTAAACGTCGTTGATTATTAATATACGACGACGTACTATAACAGTTGTCGCTACGCGTCAGTATATTTAAATAATTAGTGACGTGTAGCGACGAGTCCGACATTGCGACGCCGATTCTCATTTAATAAATTTATGTCGCTATTCGTCGCTAGTAGTCGCCAACAACGACGAATAGCGACGGCACATTACCACGTTGCTAAATTCCTAAAAATTAGCGATGTCCGTTCATGGAGTCGCTAAATTCGTCGCAGATTTGCCATATTTTGGTAGTGCCTATAGAGTATCAAGCAAGCATTGGTTCTAGCCTTCTAGTAACACTACCAGTTCCTAATATGCCATCCTGAGAAAGCATGGTTGCATGCCCCATTTTCTACAGCTTGACATGCCATTGCAACTTCGGAGAAGAAGACAGAGGATTGAAGGTCGTTTTCGAAGGAGATCGTGTTTCGGGTAATCTCTACTCGTCGTTCTCGTTCTTCGTAGCCTTGTGATCATTGTTCTTGTCTCTGAGTGTTGTGGGGATCCGATTTGGATCGGAAGGAGTTTGTAGAGGGTGTAATTCTTCTATTCCATTAGTGGAGGCTTCTCAGGGTTGGACTCCGATCGTCCCATGGTTTTTCCCGTAAGGGTTTTCCACGTCAAAAATTCTCTGTATCTGCGTGGTTTGTTTTGTGTGCTTGTTTTTGGGTTCGTGTGTTGTATTGCTCGGTCCTCTCGCAGGTACTCTCCGGTTTGGGGAAAGGTTTCCGCGCTTCTTTCCCAACAGAGTGGTATCAGAGCTTTGGGTTCAAAGGGTGTTAGGAGTTGACAGAGGAACCAGAGAGGAGAGATGGACGCGAAGCCGGTGCGCATGGTGAATCTGAACGGCACCAATTATCACTATTGGCGGAGCAAGATAAAAGATTTGCTATTTGTCAAGAAGCTGCATCTACCCGTGTTTGCATCCGAGAAGCCCAGTGATAAATCCGAGGAGGACTGGACATTCGAGCACATACAGGTGTGTGGGTACATAAGGCAGTTTGTTGATAAGAACGTGTACAATCACGTTGCCAATATTAAGCACGCAAAGACGTTGTGGGATAAGCTGGAGTCTTTGTACGCAAAGAAGACCGGGATAAACAAGCTGTTCCTGATCCGGACGATGATGGGTCTGCGGTACAAAGACGGGGCGTCTATTTCGGATCACTTGAGTGAGTTCCAGGGCGTGGTTGACCAGCTATCTTCTATGGGAGTCAAGTTCGACGACGAAGTACAGGGACTATGGCTGCTGTGTACATTGCCAGACTCGTGGGAGACCGTACGAGTATCTATGATCGCTTCTGCTCTAGAGGGCGTGGTCAGTCTGGAGTTTGCCAAGAGCGGGGTGTTGAATGAAGAGATGCGAAGACGTTCTCAGGGCACTTCATCCACATCCCACCACTCAGAGGCACTTGTTTCAGAGAGCCGCGGAAGGGGCAAAAGCAGGGGTCCAGGTGGTGGCAGAGACAAGAGCAGGGGGAAGTCCAAAGGTCGGTACGAGGACTCAGAGTGTTACCATTGCGGTAAGAAGGGCCATATCAAGCGGAATTGTTTCGCTTGGAAGAAGGAGAAGAAGGGCGACAAGGGGAAGCAAGAAGAGAACACTACAGCGGCGGCCTCGATGCATGGAGGCGATGTGATCGTCGTAGGTGATGAGGTCATTACTAACCTCGCTTGCGATAACAATTCTTGGCTGGTGGACTCAGGGGCTTCAGCACATGTATCTCACAACAGGGCACTGTTTGCCACTTACACGACAGGCGACTGTGGCGTGTTGAAGATGGGCAACGGAGATGTGTCGAAGGCGGTTGCCGTTGGAGATGTGCATTTGAGAACGAAGACGGGTGCGGTTCTTGTTCTCAAGGATGTTTGTCATGTCCCTGATATCCGTTTCAACCTGGTGTCGGTTGGAAGGTTGGATGACGAGGGATTCTTCAGTCTCTTCGGGAATAGTCAGTAGAAGCTTTCCAGAGGTTCGATGGTGATTGCCAGAGAAAGCAAGAAGTCCGGTCTCTACTATATGGAGGGGAGCGCACAGGGGGCACAGGAGGTGAACGCAGTCAGTGATGCGTGTACCGAGTTGTGGCACAGACGGCTCGGCCATATCAGCGAGAAGGGGATGAGCTACTTGGTGAACAGGAAGGAGATTCCGGGGCTCAAGTCTACAAAGTTGGAGAAGTGCACGCACTGTTTAGCTGGAAAGCAAAATAGGGTGTCTTTCCAGAGTCACCCAAGTTCGAGGAAGCCGGCGTTGCTCGAGTTGATTCACTCGGATGTCTGCGGTCCTATGAAGGTAAAATCTCTTGGTGGTGCTTCTTACTTTGTGACTTTTATTGATGACTGTTCCAGGAAGGTTTGGGTCTATGCCTTAAAGACCAAGGATCAGGTGCTGCCTACTTTCAAGGAGTTTCAGGCCTCCGTTGAAAGGGAGACGGGCAAGAAGTTATTGTGTGTTCGGTCCGACAATGGCGGCGAATACATCGGTCCTTTTGATGCGTATTACAGAGAGCAAGGGATACGACACCAGAAGACTCCGCCAAAGACACCTCAGCTCAATGGTGTAGCGGAGCGCATGAACAGGACACTGATGGAGAGGGTGCGGTGTTTGCTGTCAGAAGCAAACTTGCCGGGCAGTTATTGGGGTGAGGCTCTTCTTACAGCTGCTTATATTATTAATTTGTCTCTTAGTGCTCCTTTGCAGGGTGATGTGCCTGACAAAGTATGGTACGGCAAAGAGCCGTCATACAGTCACCTGCGGGCGTTTGGTTGTAAGGCCTTCGTGCATGTACCGAAGGACGAGAGGACCAAACTTGAGCCGAAGACGAGGCGATGCGTCTTTGTCGGCTACGGTCGGAATGAGTTTGGCTATAGACTCTACGACCCAGTGGAAGGAAAGCTCTACAGAAGCAGGAACGTGGTGTTCGTCGAGGATCAGACCATGACCAACACTCAGGATTCCGAGACGCCTTCCGAGGCTGAGGAATTGCCTGAGTTAGAGTCATTTCGCTTCGAGCAGTTTCCAGAGGACATCGTGGAGGATCCAGTTATGGAGGAGCCGGTACATGGAGTTGCTCCCAACCTTGATCATCAGCGTGCTGATGGTAGTCAGGATGTCCCTCAGGAGGATGAGCATGCCGGGGAGGCAGTTCCTGAAGGGGAGGAGGCTGTCGGTATACAGCTAGCACCAGTGGCTCCACTGAGAAGGAGCAACAGGGATCGTCGACCATCTACGAGATACTCGCCGGATGAGTATGTGCTATTGACTGACGGGGGAGAGCCCGAAAGTTTCGCAGAGGCTATGGAAGACGAACACAGGCAGGAGTGGATGGTGGCTATGCAGGAGGAGATGAGTTCCTTGCACACCAATTCCACTTATGATCTGGTGCGGTTGCCAAAGGGCAAGAAGGCTTTGAAGAATCGATGGGTGTTCAGAGTAAAGCAGACGGATGATGCTACTCGCCCTCGATACAAAGCGAAGCTGGTAGTCAAGGGCTACGGTCAGCGGAAAGGCGTGGATTATGATGAGATCTTTTCGCTTGTCGTCAAGCATTCGTCTATTCGGGTGGTGCTAGCATTAGCAGCCAGTCTCGACTTGGAGGTCGAGCAGATGGACGTGAAGACGGTGTTCCTCCACGGTGATCTTGAGGAGGAGTTGTACATGGAGCAGCCGGAGGGATTCTGTGAGAAGGGCAAGTCATATTTGGTCTGCTGGTTGAGGAAGAGCTTGTATGGTCTGAAGCAGGCTCCGAGGCAGTGGTACAGAAAGTTCGAGTCGTTTATGGGGGAGCATGGTTATGCACGGACGACGTCGGACCATTGTGCATTTGTGAGGTATTTTGCCGAGGATGATTTCATCATTTTATTGCTCTATGTAGATGATATGCTATTAGTGGGTCAGAATGCCACTAGGATAGCGGAGTTGAAGCGCCAACTGGGCGCGGCCTTCTCTATAAAGGATTTGGGCGCAGCGAAGACTATTCTTGGGATGAAGATCAGCCGAGAGAGAGAGTCCAAGCTGCTACACTTGTCCCAAAAGAAGTACATTCATCGGGTACTTCAGCATTTCGGGATGAACGGGTCGAAGAAAGTGAGTTCCCCCCTCGCGGCTCACTTTAAGTTCCCTGAGGAGCAGTGTCCATCTACCGAGGACGAAAAGGAAGATATGGAGCAGGTTCCATATGCCTCAGCTGTGGGAAGCCTTATGTATGCTATGGTGTGTACGATGCCAGATATTGCTCATGCAGTAGGTACGGTTAGCAGGTATCTTTCAAATCCTGGAAGGGTACATTGGAGTACGGTCAAGTGGATTCTACGATACCTTCAGGGCACTGCCGGTTGGAGACTTTCCTTTGGTGGTGACGAGCCGAAGCTGGTCGGGTATACCGACGCTGATATGGCTGGAGATGTAGACACGAGGCGATCGACTTCAGGCTACGTGATGATGTTTGCGGTAGGAGCAGTATCGTGGCAGTCGCGGTTGCAGAAGTGTGTTGCCTTGTCGACGACGGAGGCGGAATACATTGCGGCGACGGAGGCTTGCAAGGAGCTGTTGTGGATGAAGAAGCTGTTGCAGGAAATGGGACTGAAGCAGGAGCAGTATACTTTGCTTTGCGACAGTCAGAGTGCTATCCATCTTGTGAAGAATCAGACGTTTCATAGCCGGTCCAAGCACATCGAGACTCGGTATCATTGGATACGGGATGTGGTTGAGAAGAAGGACGCGGAGCTTGAGAAGGTACATACAGATGACAACGGAGCTGATATGTTCACGAAGATTCTACCAAGGGGGAAGTTTGAGTACTGCAGGCAGATCGTCGGGATGACGACATCCTCCCCATTGTTGTGAAGGGGGAGATTTGTTGGAGTGGGTGGGGTTCCCAACCTATGTGGAGAAGACCCCGAAGTGCGACAAGCGCCGTTCGTGTGTCGAAGAAGCTCGGGAAGTAGACGTGGAGCTGCTGCTGTTGCTGCTGGAGCTGCTGGAAGCAGGGGGACCGAGTTCGGGCCGAACTCGGTCTGGCCGTTCCAGGGTTTGGCCAGTGTAAGCCCCTGTTTTACAAAATTTTTATTTAATTATTGTTTATTAATTTTTAATGTTATTTTTAGCCTTAAAATAATTAATTAGATTTTTAGGAATTTTTCTAAAATTTTTAAATGATTTTTAAATGAGTTTTATATATAAAAATATCACTTTGCAATTTAATTAAATGTTTTAAATATTAATTGGTAATTTTCTAAATTGTTTTAATATGGTTTTGTAAATTTTAGAATTGTTTTTATATCATTTTGCAATTTATTTAAATGTTATAATATTATTATGTAATTTGTTAAATTGTTTTATATTCAGTATGCAATTTATTTAATTGTTAATATATTATTTTGCAATTATTGATTTGTTTTAAGTTACGAAATGCAAATTACTATTTGCATTCAGCCACCCTAGGGACCTAGTTGTAATAACCTAAATCCTAGGGACCCTAACACAAAACCTAAACCAACCCCCCCCGACGACCGGACAGCTGTCGACGACCGGCCAGCTGCCCCCCCCCACGTCTCGACCGACTTCGACCGACCTAAAACCCTATAAAAAGACCCCCTCTCTTCCCCCAACCCAACCACGACCAGCCCCGACCCGTCTCCGCCCAGCTCCGCCCGTCTTCCCCAATTAAACCCTAGCCCTATCCTAACAATCGGGCCGGACTGGCCTACTGGCCAGCCCGCACAGTTTAGAACCCCCCCCCCCCCCCCCCCCCCCCCCCCCGCGCTGTGCTGGGCTGAGTTCGAGCCCCCCCTTCAGTTTTCATTTCTTTTTCTTTTTCTTTTCTTTTCTTTTTGTTTTATATATATATATATATATATATATATATATATATATATATATATATATATATATATATATATATATATGTATATGTATATATATATATATATATTAGTATATATATATGTATATACTGTATTATAACAGTATTTTATATATATGTATATATATATTTTATAGTTAGTAAATTTTATATATATATGTATATATGTATACATTTTCATGTGTATATATATATTATTATATATACACTTTATTTTTAAGTGTTTTCTTATATATATATACTTGTATATATATATATGTATATGTATTTTATAAACTAAGTATTTTCCTTATACATAGACATATGTACTTTCAACATATGTATGTATATATTATTTTGTATCTTATTAAAATATTAAATATTATTTCTTGTACTTTTACTAAATTATATTTTTATTGTATTTAAATTACTGCAACCATTTGGTGTCCAAGCCTAGCATGGGTATTTGGGCTCAGATGTGTTTTCACACATTCAAGACCTGTTCAAGTCATATTGGACTTGATTCATGGCCTTGGGTCCTGTATTTGAACTTTGGTTCAAATTATATACATGGACAAAATACGCAGATAATTAATTATTATGTACAATGCTGTTTTTGATTTTCTAAAAATACTTAAAGTATTGCTAAAATTATGGAAAAATAGTTTTTAGATACTTTGTTAAGTTAGCTAATTTAGTATAATTTTTGTAGTATGTAATTTACTGTTTTGCCACTAGTTTGGCATATGAAACCAAAACTCACTTTCTGTATACTTAGGAAAACTGATTTTTATATAATATTTGTACTGGTTAATAAATTCCAGAAAAATTATAATAAATTTCTATAGTTAGCAAGGATCGTTTTGGTACTTTGTTTTATGCAAAACTAGACTTTTTGCCTATCTCTAAAATTGTTAGAACACAATGATCTTTTGATTTATTTATTGATTAATTACGACTTGTAGCTTTTTGTGTTATTTGGAGTTTTAGTCGTGTTAAACCCCATCCCTCACTAGTGTAAAGACCCTAGAAAGTTAGTTAACATAGTGTGTCACCCCACATTGGTCTCCTATGCCAAGTCATCATTTTGGCTAGGTGCCCAGTCACAAGTCGTGTCGCACCAATTAGTGTCCTAGTGATTTAGCTTAGTGTAAAACTAAGTTGTTATATTTACTTCTACAGTGACGAGTTACCAGACATCCATAGCACTTTTATCGCAGCTTGTTTTGCTAGAGGCAAGTACTTTCTACGAACTTTACATACTGCTAGAACAATAAACTGTGACTTACCAACCATGTTAAAATGCTGATCCTTGGGGTAGCAAGTTTGAACTTTACATGTTGTATTACTTTCAGTCTCTACCATGTTTAGGACAGTATCTCATATCTCTCACATGCTTTATATCGTTCTCGTATCTTCCACATGTTTTTACTGTTCTCGTATCTCTCACATGTTAAATAACGGGTTAAGGGGAAACTGTTAGTATTGTACGTGAACATGACCCCCTTCTCCGTATGTATTTACCGCGCTCGGTGACATTCTATATTTACCCTTGCCGTATGTTCTGATCTCGCATTTGTGTATGGATATACACCGATGCCGCTCGTGCACGTATGTGCATGCCAGAAAAACTTGATATGTGCCGCTGTACATCTTGATTACCTATTGACCGATTCACGTATATGCTACAGTTTTAAACTTTTAAACTATATGTTGTCATTTCTAAAAAGAACCAATTAAAACCATGATATGCCATGATTCCAGTTTATTACCTTCCTGTTCAAGTTTTGTATATTTAGTTTGCTAGAAAACAGTACTTGCTCCCGTCCTGACAGGATAACGTTGTAGGTATACTTACTGAGGAGGAGTTGCTCTGTGATTCGTATTATGGAGTCACTGCCGAGGACCCGGTTTTGCCATACGAGGATGTTCCTGCGGGGAGACTCGTCTAGTTTGCTTAGCTGCTTGGGATACTTAGTGTAGTCATGTATTAGACTATACCATTTTGTAACTGGACATGTATCCAGTTTTACATTTCAGTTTACTTGTACTTGGATATTTCACTATATACGACGACTTTTGTGTTTGGAGCATTTATGATTCTTCTTCACTTATAGAACTGTTAGCACATTTAGTCTTGTCTTGTTATCTCTAGAACAGCTTACTGCGCTTTATCTTAAGCGTAGGCTGGACATGGCTCGGCCCGGCCCAACAATTTGGGTATCGGGTCGTGACATGTTTTTTTGGCGGCCCATGCAAGGTCCTGACTAAATTGTTTGGTTACGTTATTGTACCAAACATGCCTGCAATTAGGAACTTAAGGTAATTAGACAACATTAGGAAAGACGCTTAGAACACTTAGAGGAATGCTAGGATTGCAACATAGGAAATACATCACATATTTGCTATTATAATTAGATTTTCTTGCATATGATTGCTTGCTTCAAACAAGTCCTTATAAGTCTTTTTATGTGTAATTTAGATGGTGCTTACTCGTTCATCCCAGTATGTTACCCCCGAGAATGGGGCCCTCCATATCCAGTCAGCTGACCGGTTGACTGATACACCTCCACCTACCACATTTCCCCACTCCACAGATCCACAGACCCAGATACCACCTTCCACATCCCAGGCCCGGCAGGACCCAATACCTCCACCACCCCCTATCACCATACCCACCCAGGCTTCCGTCACACTCGACGAGAACCAGCTGCTCACACTGATTCAGGGGTTCCTAACAACCCATCAGGAGCAGACTACCCTACTCCGCCAGAGCATGGAGCGTTCTGAGGGACGTTCCGTGGTCCCACCATATGTAGAGCCGCAGCAGAGAGCGGGGACGGTCAAGGACTTCATGGGTCTGAATCCCAAGGAGTTCTCAGGGACTGAGGGCATAGTAGTAGCTGATGACTGGCTAGATTCTGTAGAGAGGAAGCTTCTGGGAGTTAGGATGCCGGATGACCTTCAGGTCGAGGCAGCAGGATTTCTGCTGATAGACTTAGCCGGAGTCTGGTTTAGAAATGAGCCATTGTTCGCGAGAGGTAGAGCCACCTGGGACCAGTTCAAGACCCAGTTCAAGAAAAAATTCTTCTCGACCACTGCTAGAGTAGCCATGGGGCTACGATTCCAGAACATCCAGCAGGGGAACCGTTCTGTTGATGACTATACGGGAGAGTTTAGTCGCTTGAGCCGTTTTGCTCCTAGTCCGGTTGCTGATCCAGAGGAGATGACCCATAGATTTTGCCATGGTCTAGTTCCAGACATTGGCATTCTTATAGTGGCAAACGGTACGACTGACTACTACCAGAGCCTAGAGTTAGCCCGGAGCATCGAGGAGCGTCTTCTATCTAGCAAGAGGCCGGCTTCTGTACACCATGAGGGACCGTCCAAGCGTCAGGCTTTCCAGCAGAGAGCGCCGACGCCACCCCAGCAGACTTACCATCCCCCTACATCACATCACCCGACCCAGCCAGTTAGAGCCCCGGGACCCCGACAGCAGCAGCAGAAGGGAACTTTTTGTGCTTTCTGCAAGAAGGTAGGCCACGACGCTTTCGTTTGTAGGAAGAGGTTGGGTCAGTGTTTAGCTTGTGGGTCTGCCATCCATCAGATTCGGGACTGCCCAGTAGCCAAGGGACCCCAGGGGAAGACTTATAGCCTAGTCCTTGAGCCAGAGCCGGAACATGTTTCAGGAGGTTAGTTTTGATCGTAGCCTTAGTCTTTTGTTTGCATTGCTTGTTATGTTAGAATGTTTGTAGAGTCTTCAATCCTTATGAATTTCGAGGACGAAATTTTTCAAGGAGAGAAGACTTGTAAGCCCCTGTTTTTCAAAATTTTTATTTAATTATTGTTTATTAATTTTTAATGTTATTTTTAGCCTTAAAATAATTAATTAGATTTTTAGGAATTTTTCTAGAATTTTTAAATGATTTTTAAATGAGTTTTATATATAAAAATATCACTTTGCAATTTAATTAAATATTTTAAATATTAATTGGTAATTTTCTAAATTGTTTTAATATGGTTTTGTAAATTTTAGAATTGTTTTTATATCATTTTGCAATTTATTTAAATGTTATAATATTATTATGTAATTTGTTAAATTGTTTTATATTCAGTATGCAATTTATTTAATTGTTAATATATCATTTTGCAATTATTGATTTGTTTTAAGTTACGGAATGCAAATTACTATTTGCATTCCGCCACCCTAGGGACCTAGTTGTAATAACCTAAATCCTAGGGACCCTAACGCAAAACCTAAACCAACCCCCCCCGACGACCGGACAGCTGCCGACGACCGGCCAGCTGCCCCCCCCCCACGCCTCGACCGACTTCGACCGACCTAAAACCCTATAAAAAGACCCCCTCTCTTCCCCCAACCCAACCACGACCAGCCCCGACCCGTCTCCGCCCAGCTCCGCCCGTCTTCCCCAATTAAACCCTAGCCCTATCCTAACAATCGGGCCGGACTGGCCTACTGGCCAGCCCGCACAGTTTAGAAACCCCCCCCCCCCCCCGCGCTGTGCTGGGCTGAGTTCGAGCCCCCCTTCAGTTTTCATTTCTTTTTCTTTTTCTTTTCTTTTCTTTTTGTTTTATATATATATATATATATATATTTATGTATATGTATATATATATATTAGTATATATATATATGTATATACTGTATTATAACAGTATTTTATATATATGTATATATATTTTATAGTTAGTAAATTTTATATATATATGTATATATGTATACATTTTCATGTGTATATATATATTATTATATATACACTTTATTTTTAAGTGTTTTCTTATATATATATATATATATACTTGTATATATATATATATATGTATATGTATTTTATAAACTAAGTATTTTCCTTATACATAGACATATGTACTTTCAACATATGTATGTATATATTATTTTGTATCTTATTAAAATATTAAATATTATTTCTTGTACTTTTACTAAATTATATTTTTATTGTATTTAAATTACTGCAACCATTTGGTGTCCAAGCCTAGCATGGGTATTTGGGCTCAGATGTGTTTTCACACATTCAAGACCTGTTCAAGTCATATTGGACTTGATTCATGGCCTTGGGTCTTGTATTTGAACTTTGGTTCAAATTATATACATGGACAAAATACGCAGATAATTAATTATTATGTACAATGCTGTTTTTGATTTTCTAAAAATACTTAAAGTATTGCTAAAATTATGGAAAAATAGTTTTTAGATACTTTGTTAAGTTAGCTAATTTAGTATAATTTTTGTAGTATGTAATTTACTGTTTTGCCACTAGTTTGGCATATGAAACCAAAACTCACTTTCTGTATACTTAGGAAAACTGATTTTTATATAATATTTGTACTGGTTAATAAATTCCAGAAAAATTATAATAAATTTCTATAGTTAGCAAGGATCGTTTTGGTACTTTGTTTTATGCAAAACTAGACTTTTTGCCTATCTCTAAAATTGTTAGAACACAATGATCTTTTGATTTATTTATTGATTAATTACGACTTGTAGCTTTTTGTGTTATTTGGAGTTTTAGTCGTGTTAAACCCCATCCCTCACTAGTGTAAAGACCCTAGAAAGTTAGTTAACATAGTGTGTCACCCCACATTGGTCTCCTATGCCAAGTCATCATTTTGGCTAGGTGCCCAGTCACAAGTCGTGTCGCACCAATTAGTGTCCTAGTGATTTAGCTTAGTGTAAAACTAAGTTGTTATATTTACTTCTACAGTGACGAGTTACCAGACATCCATAGCACTTTTATCGCAGCTTGTTTTGCTAGAGGCAAGTACTTTCTACGAACTTTACATACTGCTAGAACAATAAACTGCGACTTACCAACCATGTTAAAATGCTGATCCTTGGGGTAGCAAGTTTGAACTTTACATGTTGTATTACTTTCAGTCTCTACCATATTTAGGACAGTATCTCATATCTCTCACATGCTTTATATCGTTCTCGTATCTTCCACATGTTTTTACTGTTCTCGTATCTCTCACATGTTAAATAACGGGTTAAGGGGAAACTGTTAGTATTGTACGTGAACATGACCCCCTTCTCCGTATGTATTTACCGCGCTCGGTGACATTCTATATGTACCCTTGCCGTATGTTCTGATCTCGCGTTTGTGTATGGATATACACCGATGCCGCTCGTGCACGTATGTGCATGCCAGAAAAACTTGATATGTGCCGCTGTACATCTTGATTACCTATTGACCGATTCACGTACATGCTACAGTTTTAAACTTTTAAACTATATGTTGTCATTTCTAAAAAGAACCAATTAAAACCATGATATGCCATGATTCCAGTTTATTACCTTTCTGTTCAAGTTTTGTATATTTAGTTTGCTAGAAAACAGTACTTGCTCCCGTCCTGACAGGATAACGTTGTAGGTATACTTACTGAGGAGGAGTTGCTCTGTGATTCGTATTATGGAGTCACTGCCGAGGACCCGGTTTTGCCATACGAGGATGTTCCTGCGGGGAGACTCGTCTAGTTTGCTTAGCTGCTTGGGATACTTAGTGTAGTCATGTATTAGACTATACCATTTTGTAACTGGACATGTATCCAGTTTTACATTTCAGTTTACTTGTACTTGGATATTTCACTATATACGACGACTTTTGTGTTTGGAGCATTTATGATTCTTCTTCACTTATAGAACTGTTAGCACATTTAGTCTTGTCTTGTTATCTCTAGAACAGCTTACTGCGCTTTATCTTAAGCGTAGGCTGGACATGGCTCGGCCCGGCCCAACAATTTGGGTATCGGATCGTGACAGCCAGTAGGTGCTGGTTGCCCCACACAGAGTTCTGACCGAACTCTGTGTCGTCAGGGGCTGAAGCGGATTCCTGGATGAGTTTTCATCATTGGATCTAATCCAACGGTCCAGGTTGGTTGCGGGATTAGGGAGATATATTGAGTTTTCTCAACCCTAATTCATAATCGCAAGTAACACAAGTTTGAGAGAGAGAAGGAGGCAAGAGTGCCATTGGAACTTCGGAGAAGAAGACGGAGGATTGAAGGTCCTTTTCGAAGGAGATCGTGTTTCGGGTAATCTCTACTCGTCGTTCTCGTTCTTCGTAGCCTTGTGATCATTGTTCTTGTCTCTGAGTGTTGTGGGGATCTGATTTGGATCGGGAGGAGTTTGTAGAGGGTGTAATTCTTCTATTCCATTAGTGGAGGCTTCTCAGGGTTGGACTCCGATCGTCCCGTGGTTTTTTCCGTAAGGGTTTTCCACGTCAAAAATTCTCTGTGTCTGCGTGGTTTGTTTTGTGTGCTTGTTTTTGGGTTCGTGCGTTGTATTGCTCGGTCCTCTCGCAGGTACTCTCCGGTTTGGGGAAAGGTTTCCGCGCTTCTCTCTGCATTCTTCTATTCCATTAGTGGAGGCTTCTCAGGATTGGACTCCGATCGTCCCGTGGTTTTTCCCGTAAGGGTTTTCCACGTCAAAAATTCTCTGTGTCTGCGTGGTTTGTTTTGTGTGCTTGTTTTTGGGTTCGTGCGTTGTATTGCTCGGTCCTCTCGCAGGTACTCTCCGGTTTGGGGAAAGGTTTCCGCGCTTCTTTCCCAACATGACATGCATATGTTCGTACCTATTTGTTGCTGGTGAAATTACATACTAACCTGTTCTTATTTATTCCAAAAAAATAATCTTCTTCCTGACTGCAGATGTAATTATGATCAGAGATTTATTTGTGACTAGTAGTAGAGACATGACCCTTCTGTTGCTGCATGAAAGGTCAAAATTCTGCTGATACTCTTTTCAGGTTCTGAACTATGTAGACTTGTGTAACAGAAAAGCTTGTCTTACTATTATCAAGTGTGAATTTGGATTGTAGCAGGAATGGTGTTTAGGCCTCTGCGCGTGCACACACACACACACACACACACACACACACACACACACACACACACACAAGCACATGCACGTGTAAGTGTCCTTGTGGTGGTGGTGGTCTCTTGTATTTAATTAATCTGGGCTGTGAATGAGATTGGTGCTAGGAATTTACTTCTAACTTATCATAGGATGTATGTATTTGTTTGTGTAACTGTGTGTTTTTGTTTGCTTAGAGGCGAATCTTGTATGTACTATGAACTATGGATCTTATTTTTGTTTCCAGAATAGACTTCATAATATGTAGCAATCTCTAACATTCCTTCTGATTTTGTTTATTGTTTTTTATTTCTCAAGGTAGTAAAATTTGTATATGTTATCCATTGAATTTTAGCCATTGTAGAAATTTTGTTTTCCGGTCCTTTTCTGATCAGACCAGTAACCCCCTAAATATAGATCATATGTTTATCTACAATGGTTGTGTCCTTGGAATCAATTATATTATTTTTCATTGTTGTGCAAAATTTTCAATATCTACCTATATGAGGGGTATTTCTGGTGATTTGATCCCATATTGGTATTGAAATGTTTCCTGACACTACAAGAAAAATGGTTATTCTTGACGGTTTATTTCTCGACGGACGTGAAAAACCGTCGAGAAAATGGGTTATCTTGACGGATGTAGTCTTACGTCAAGAAAGGACATGTTTTATGTTAATTTAACAATTTTATAGCGTAATAGTTGACGGTTTTTAAATGATCCGTCAAGAAACATCATTTTATTTATTGACGGTTTGGTGATAACCGTCAACTAATGTATGTGCTAAAAACTTGGCAGAATTTTTTCAGCTGCCATTTTGGTAAATTTTTTGAAATAATTTTTATTGCATATCTACGTTGACGATTTTCCTTCAATAACATTCTACTTATTTCCCGATCCTTTCCTTTTCTCTATTCCTTCCTCTATGTCATCCACCGGTGGATGGAGAAGGAGAGCCCAAACCATGAAACCCCTCTTCATCCTCTTCATCTCCCTTCCCATCTTCTTCCTCTTCCTCCTTCTTGCTCTCTCATAAAGATCTTTTCTCAATCCCAAAACCCTAATCCCCAAATCCATCTAACGTCATCCCCGAACCCTAATCCTAGATCTATCAGAGTCCAGAGTGTGATCAACAATGGCCGTCGAGTACGTCAAGAGCGACATGGTCCTCGGCCTCGGCACCGGCTCCACCGCCGCCTTCGTCGTCACCAAGATCGGGTGCCTCCTCTCCTCCGGGAAGCTCACCGGGATCGTCGGCTTCCCCACCTCCACCAGGACCTTCGATCGGAGGTGGTTTCTCCCTTCCTCTCATGGATTCCAAGAATTTCTCCGGATGTCGCGACGACAATTTCTCAATCGAAGGTGGTAGTTGTTTCTTTTCTTTGTGATTTTGTAGATATTTCGATGCATATAGTTCTTAACAATTTCTTTATATATTAATTGATTTTTTTGTGGACAAGTGAGAGGGTTTTTATGGATTTTTTATTATTTTGTTGGGATTGATTTGTTGTTTGATTCATAAGCAATTACTCGCCTCCAGCTCCCTCCTCCTACTCGCCGCCGTCGTCTTCCTCTGGGCGAAGGCCGCCGCGCTCCTCAACCGCCCGCTCCCGCCGGTGCCCAACCTGGTGGTCTTCGAGGAGGCGGTGGAGAAGGCCGTGGTCAGGGCTAGGGTTTGGATCGATTCTGTGTTGTCGCTCGCGAGGGACATCACCATTGAGAGAGATCATAAGGCTTTCCTCCAGGTGGTTCACTCGGACCTTTCTCTATTTGATTCGTTTATTTACTTGTTAGTACCGATCTAATTTTACTCTCTCTCTTTTTCCCTCTATTTTTTGCAGGTGATTTTGAGCTTGTGGGTTGTTTCGTACATTGGGAGCTTCTTTAACTTCTTCACAGTTGTTTATATTTGTGAGTTTGGATGATTTGTCAAAAAAATTTTTGTTCCATTATTGAATCGTGTCTTTAGGATCTTATCGGCCGCCGATATGGCACGACACGGTGCAGACACGGAGACACTGGCTCGAGACAGGATTTGGTGGTCCTAGTGTATGTTTGTGTGTCCGTGTCGTATATATCGAACCGGTTTTTGGAATGTCTTGATGTGTCTGATACGTGTGCAACATGAGGCAACACGGAAACGGCACCTAGGTTTGAAGGTTCCATGCTTCTTAGTTAGTGAGGGATAGAAGAGGAAATAAATATGTGTGGAAATAATATAAATGTACAGGAAACCTTATGAATCAAAAAACAAACCAATAATATAAATATTTTTATTATTTTGTTAGAAATTTGGTCTGAAATTAACATTTTAATTTCCTATCATCCTATGTTCTATATTTTTTTGGACATAAGGAAACCTTATGCTACTGATCTGAAACCAATTGAAATTTCCTCTATTAATACTCGTAAAGAGGATTTGAGCTGATACCGAGTTTTTTTTTGTCAAAAAGAGAATGAAAACATACATGAAACAAATCTGAGCATGGACTTATATCTGGTGATTACATCTCGTATCTTTACCTATTTGGAATTGTTTTGGAAGTACAGAAATAGAGATGTTTTGTTCAACTTTAATTATTATTTCAATTATGAAAAAAAAATTTGACATTCTTCTTGCTCACATTTGTTTATGATTGCTCACAGTTGTTCGTGATAGAGATGGTTGTGATTATTTATATATTTTAGAAGTGATTTCAATTTGGTAAACTAGTCTGAACATTTGTAGATGTCTTTTTTATGAGTATATAAGGTAATGTTTTTCTCTGCATTCAACTTTGTCAATAGTTGAACCTGCATGTTATATTTTGATTTCACCAACATGCAATCACCTTTGATGATTCTAACTTGTTATTTTTTTGTAGAAATGTATCATAATACTAGTCCAGATGTTTTTGTTCTGTCATCAAGTACAAGTGTAAACGAGGGGCTTGGGTTAGCTACTGGTAGTGATGATGAAGATGAGGCTGAAGCTAATCCGCAGTCAGATACATGTAAGAATCTCCACTTCTCTTATTGTTACTTCTTTGAGGACTAGATTTTCAATCGAGTCTACACGCGCACTTGAGTTTCAATCTTGCAGTTGGTAACACTAGCAAGGACAAGCTTTCTCCTTTCCATTATGTCAAGGAAGAAAGTTCTTTTCTTGAGTTTATTATCTCATTACACCATTTAAATTCTAAGGTTTCTGTTTTATCATGTCTTGATTTTTAGTTATTATTTGAATTGAATGTTTTCTATTCCATGGCCATTTAGTAGTTTTGTTTCAAACAGAGGATAAATATGAACTCCAGTCCCAAAAACTTAATATAGAGTCTATACAAGCTTCCTTGACAACATAGCATTTGATAGATTAAATAATGATAAAAAAATTATTATCAGGTTTGTAAATAGTAGAGGCTTTTATCAGAGTCACCCAACTGAAATTTGTAGCCTCTGTATGGTTATTGAACTACGCCATAACTTTGTAACTTAAGTTGAATGCATGAAAATATACTATGTGGTCAATATACAAATTCCTTAGTTTTTCATAAAGATTATGGGTCCTAGTCTATCCAATTGCATACAAGTTCATAGTTGAACCTTGCAGTACTATAAGTCTTTCTTAAGGGCATAATTGGCTTTAGCAATCTGAACACCAGGATAATAGGCTTGACCATCCTACAAATATAAATATACAAACTAAGTAGAACAATCTGAACTTACCATATTAATGCATATTGATAGTTTAGTTGAGTTATTATACTCTTCTTATTTTCTTTAGGATATTATTTTTTTCGGTCAACAAGCTCACTAACTTGTTATGTTGTGCTCTTGTTCTCTCAGGAACTACATGGAAATGAAGGTGCTGTGAATATGGAAGGGATGTGCTCCGGCTTAGTTTTGCTATTTATTTTGGTTTTATTTATATAATTTTCAGTATTGGTTGTTTAAGATGTATGGAAACTATATACATTGGTTGGATATGTTTATGGTTAGACAAGCGTTGGATGTTTGTGGTTGGACGTGTGTCAGAAGTTTAGGGTGTATGGACAATATACAATTTGTTAATGTAGAAAATTGGGTTTTGTAGTTATTTGATGTATTAAATCTTCTGAATTATTGATATTATGTGTGTGTTCGATTCATAATATTGAATTATAAATAAAATTTTGGCTTTAGCTTCTCTTGACGGTTATAAACGTCAACAATTAACTCAATTCTGCAGCAGAAGGGTTTTTCTTGACGGCTAATAGCCGTCATCTAGGCCGGAGTCAAGAAAATTTTTCACCTATATTGACGGTTTCTAAAAACTGTTATCTTGACGGCTAAAAACGGTCAAGAAAATTACTTCATATGACGGCCAAAAACCTCAAGAAAAGTTCTGCCAGCGACCGTCAAGAAAAGGGGGGTCTTTTCTTGACTCCGGCCTACTTGACGGATCCACAACCGTCAAGGTACCCATTTCTTGACGGAGAATCCCCGTCAAGAAAAGATTTTTTTCTTGTAGTGATTGTATCTTTAGTTAAACTTAGGTGACTAAGAGAGAGTGGTTTTGTGCCAGAAATACATCAACCACTTGCGTCAATGCTCCACAATAGTAGGGCTTAACTGAAAGCAAAATAGGAGAATAATGCTTGGGAAGGATTCCCTACAAGTTTATCATTTTCTATGTCCTAAAGTAATACACACAGTTATTTGATTTGAAATTAAGAAAAGCCAATGCAGATTATTTCTTAACTTTTGTCATTAATTGTGCCGATTAAAAAGAACTTTTCCTCTCCTGGTCTTTGGAGGGGGTCGCCAACGATTTAACTTTCAAGCAATCTGGTAAACCACTACTAAAATCTGTCAATTCAGCGACGCGTAAAGACGTCGCTAAAAAGGGAAAATGCGTCGCTAATTTCTATTAGCGACGTATTTAGCGACGTTTTCAAGTACTCGGGATTAACCTAGTCGCTAAACAAGAAAACATCGCCATACGTCACTATTGCGACGAGCTTTAGCGACGTGTCCACGTCGCTAATTTAGCGACTGCCGGCAACATAAAACGTCATAAGTTACCGACGTAATCTAGCGACGTTGAGCGACTTGACATGCATCGATGCTGACCTGGCTTGAGAGCCATATGGCGATGTTCTACGACTTTTCTACGTCGCTACAGTACCGACGTTTAGTGACGATCAACGACGATATTCCTCATAGTTAGCGACGTTGATAGCGACATTTTTTTCGTCGCTGAACGTCGGTAATCGTCGCTGAACGTCGCTAATATTAAAAAAAATAAAAAAATACAACATTTGCAGCATCCCCTGCAGCATTTGCAGCATCCCCCACACCATTTGTTACAGCAACAACGGTGTGTATCACGAACACAGTATCAAACAACACAGATACATACAATCACGAACACGTTTGAAACACAATCTCATCAATCAACACAGATATATGAAAATTTGTAACAACAATGTCAAACATAATGGTCCACAACTTAATTACCAAGTATGGGAACGAATGGCTCAGAACACAACCTAAAATTCATTCTAGCATACATTAGTGTGAATCATCTATGTTCTGTACATATGGTGTAGTATATGTTCTTATCGTATGTAGTATCTGAAGAATGTAACAGAATCAAGATGAACTCACATAATGTAATACTAAGACATCATCTACTACTATATATATAAGATATAGTGATAGGTTGTCGTATCATCATTGCCGAGAGATGAGGGTCGGAGGACAGTCAACTTTATCTACGGCTACATAGTTTCTGCCTCGCCAGTCGAATGGCTGCAGGGACCATGTCCTGATCACGATGTCGTACCGTAGATTAATGCAAATGGAGCTGGAGCCAAAATACAGAAACCAAAATATGATATCCACCTGAAGTGTAGAGTCGGGGGAGAAGAACTTTTCCACCCTCTCCCTCTCTCACGCTATCAACGTCACAACTTTTCTACCTCAAGTTCTGATCAAGCATCTTCCTTCTCCTCTCCTCCACCATGGCTCTGAACCCATCTGCTCCTCCCTACTTCCCTTCTTCTTATTTGACTCTCTCAGCCACATATGATATCCAGCTCAAGTGTAGAGTCGGAGGAGAAGAAGTGGACAGGAAGAGGAAGCGGAAGCAGCACAGCCGGCGGCATGACCCGGAGGAAGTACAGAGGTTTTCTTCAACATACGTAGGAGAACTATAAGGATATATCTTTTCACACCATATCACCTTCTCAAAGACCCTTAATGTGATATCCATATTACCGCGGTGTCGAAAGACTAACATGTCATAATTTTCTAAGCCGTGTGTTTTGACATAATCCACCAACCGGATTTTAGTTCTATGTAATAATGCAAGATTACTACATAGGAGGAAAGAGTTGGGAGGATTATGTCAAAGCACACGGCTTAGAAAATTATGACATGTTAGTCTTCCGATACCGCGGTAACATGGTTGTCACATTAAGGGTCTTTGACAAGATGAAATATTATTAAAAGATATATATAGTTCTCCTACGAATTTGAAGAAAACATCTGTACTTCCTCTGGGTCATACCGCCGGCTGTGCTGCTTCCCCCTCTTCTTTTTGTCCACTTCTTCTCCTCCGACTCTACACTTGAGCTGGATATCATAAGCGGTTGAGAGAGTCAAATAAGAAGAAGGGAAGTAGGGAGGAGCAGATGGGTTCAGAGCCATGGTGGAGGAAAGGAGAAGGAAGATCATGCTTGATCAGAACGGATGGCTCAGAACACAACCCAAAATTCATTCTAGCAAACATTAGTGTGAATCATCTATGTTCTGTACATATGGTGTAGTATATGTTCTTATCGTATGTAGTATCTGAAGAATGTAACAGAATCAAGATGAACTCACATAATGTAATAATGAGACGTCATCTACTACTATATATATAAGATATAGTGATAGGTTGTCGTATCATCATTGTCGAGAGATGAGGGTCGGAGGACAGTCAACTTTATCTACGGCTACATAGTTTCTGCCTCGCCAGTCGAATGGCTGCAGGGACCATGTCCTGATCACGATGTCGTACCGTAGATTAATGCAAATGGAGCTGGAGCAAAAATAAAGATACCAAAATATGATATCCACCTGAAGTATAGAGTCGGGGGAGAAGAACTTTTCCACCCTCTCCCTCTCTCACGCTATCAACGTCACAACTTTTCCACCTCAAGTTCTGATCAAGCATCTTCCTTCTCCTCTCCTCCACCATGGCTCTGAAGCCATCTGCTCCTCCCTACTTCCCTTCTTCTTATTTGACTCTCTCAGCCACATATGATATCCAACTCAAGTGTCGAGTCGGAGGAGAAGAAGTGGACAGGAAGAGGAGGGGGAAGCAGCACAGCCGGCGGCATGACCCGGAGGAAGTACAGAGGTTTTCTTCAACATACGTAGGAGAACTATAAGGATATATCTTTTCACAACATATCACCTTGTCAAAGACCCTTAATGTGATATCCATATTACCGCGGTGTCGGAAGACTAACATGTCATAATTTTCTAAGCCGTGTGTTTTGACATAATCCTCCAACCGGATTTCAGTTCTATGTAATAATGCTAGATTACAACATAGGAGGAAAGAGTTGGGAGGATTATGTCAAAACACACGGCTTAGAAAATTATGACATGTTAGTCTTCCGATACCGCGGTAACATGGTTGTCACATTAAGGGTCTTTGACAAGATGACATATTGTTAAAAGATATATATAGTTCTCCTACGGATTTGAAGAAAACATCTGTACTTCCTCCGGGTCATGCCGCCGGCTGTGCTGCTTCCCCCTCTTCTTCCTGTCCACTTCTTCTCCCCCGACTCTACACTTGAGCTGGATATCATATGCGGCTGAGAGTGTCAAATAAGAAGAAGGGAAGTAGGGAGGAGAAGATGGGTTCAGAGCCATGGTGGAGGAGAGGAGAAGGAAGATCATGCTTGATCAGAACGGATGGCTCAGAACACAACCCAAAATTCATTCTAGCATACATTAGTGTGAATCATCTATGTTCTGTACATATGGTGTAGTATATGTTCTTATCGAATATAGTATCTAAAGAATATAACAGAATCAAGATGAACTCACATAATGTAATACTAAAACGTCATCTACTACTATATAAGATATAGTGATAGGTTGTCGTATCATCATTGCCGAGGAGGAGCCACTTCCCCCGGCTCTACAGAATCAATACCATCCAAGGAAGGCAAAACTGAATCACCATTGTCTTCCGGATCGTCCTCATCAAGGCATAACGGGCTGCTCAGCGTGCCCAGCTTTTTCAACTTCTCGCTGGCTACAGAGTCGAAATGGGAATGGGTCCTCTTTGTCGGCCCGGAGCTCCGACTCGCACTCGTCGCCTCGCTACCGGTTTCCTCTCCTCCTCTGACGCGGGTCATAAGAAAAGAAATTCTGTACCTCTTCTTCACATAAACATCATTGTCTCCTTGTACTCGAGCCTCCTCGTCTGTGACGCTATCCAACTTCTCGGTGTTTACATTGTCACTCGAATCTTCCCTTCGACTCGTATCTCCTCTTAGTCGTCTGTCTTTTCGCTCCCTGTCTTACAATCATCTGCTATCACCGCCGACTCATTCGACTCATTCTCCAAGTCTTCCTCCTCCTCCTCGAAGTCATCAGAGAAGGAGTCGAATGAGACGGCGGTGATAGCAGATGATTGCAAGACAGCGAGCGAAAAGATAGGCGACTAAAAGGACGATACGAGTCGAAGGGTGGATTCGAGTGACAATGTAGGCACCGATAAGTTGGATAGCATCACAGACGAGGAGGCTCGAGTACAAGGCGGCAATGATGTTTATGTGAAGAAGAGGTACGAAATTTCTTTTCTTATGACCCGCGTCAGAGGAGGAGAGGAAACCGGTAGCGAGGCGACGAGTACGAGTCAGAGCTCCGGGCCGGCAAAGAGGACCCATTCCCATTTCGACTCTGCAGCCAGCGAGAAGTTGAAAAAGCTGGGCACGCTGAGCAGCCCATTATGCCTTGATAAGGACGATCCGGAAGACAATGCTGATTCAGTTTTGCCTTCCTCGGATGGCATTGATTCTGTAGATCCGTGTATAAAGAGGAAGAGATTGGGAGTAGAGTGGACCCAGAGGGAAATGAGAGATAAAGGATGGCTCAGGGGAGGGGGCAGATGAAGTATGGCTGAGAACACAACCTAAAATTTATTCTAGCATACATTAGTGTGAATCATCTATGTTCCGTACATATGGTGTAGTATATGTTCTTATCGTATGTAGTATCTGAAGAATGTAACAGAATCAAGATGAACTCACATAATGTAATACTAAGACATCATCTACTACTATATATATAAGATATAGTGCTAGGTTGTCGTATCATCATTGCCGAGGGATGAGGGTCGGAGGACAGTCAACTTTATCTACGGCTACATAGTTTCTGCCTCGCCAGTCGAATGGCTGCAGGGACCATGTCGTACCGTAGATTAATGCAAATGGAGCTGGAGCCAAAATACAGAAACCAAAATACAAAATCAAATTCCTGGTTTCCCCGAAAATATAAAACACAGTTCTAATTAATATGTATTTTAAGTGTAAGAACGGATGGCTCAGAACACAACCCAACTTGAGAGGATACTCTGCAGATCCATCTGAGTAGGACGTATACTCTGAGAGATCACCTTTACAAGAATGATATCAGTAGTGGGATTGAGTGTTTACGTCCTACTCAGATGGGTCTCTCACCGTTACTATTTTTTTGACAGCATGGTGGATGTGCTCTGTCAACAGATTCTTGCTTCGAGCCAAAACTTTGCCCCGGAGCTCAAGTGGACATCCTTGGTGTAGAGCTCGAGTGAGAGGTTCCTGACAGCATGGTGCTCTCCTTTGTCAAAGTATCCGTGCTCATCACACATTGGTTGTGGGACGAGCACGGATACTTTGACAAAGAAGACCACCATGCTGTCAGGAACCTCTCACTCGAGCTCTACACCAAGGATGTCCACTTGAGCTCCGGGGCAAAGTTTTGGCTCGGAGCAAGAATCTGTTGACGGAGCACATCCACCATGCTATCAGAAAAAAATAGTAATAGTGAGAGACCCATCTGAGTAGGACGTACACACTCAATCCCACTACTGATATCATACTTGTAAAGGTGATCCCTCAGAGTATACGTCCTACTCAGATGGATCTCTCAGAGTATCCTCTCTGGTTGGTTGTCGTATCATCATTGCCTAGGGATGAGAGTCGTAGTACCAATACAATCCAGAGATTGACATAGTACTAATCCATATATGTAGTCCAATACAAATAGTCTAATACAAAAACAACCCAATACAAATAGTCCAATACAAATAAGTACTAATAGCTAATGAGAACCATACTGCTCACGCAAATGCTCAGTGATACTTTCACGCAACCACCTCGAAAAAGCGAGATTTTTGGCACGAGGAGAGCTGTCGTCCCTTGCAAGGATTGCATGAAAAGTCCTCTCGGTCTCACTAGCTACCGGTGCTGGATGAATAGAACTCCCGGTCTCACTAGCAACCGGTGCCACTTCCTCCTTAACTTTAGGAGGAGCCACCTCAGCATTCACTGTTTCCCTCAAACGACGTGCCGCTCCTCGGGTCATGGGTGCCATCTGGTAAGCAAGCTAATATAATTGTAACATAAGCAAGCTAACTAAAGGAACCATCATGTAATTTGAGTACATTTTCGAAAGCAGATAAAGTACAATAAATTTGATTTTTTTGCCAAGTAGCAGAACGGATGGCTCAGAACACAACCCTAAAATTTATTCTAGCATACATTAGTGTGAATCATCTATGTTCTGTACATATGGTGTAGTATATGTTCTTATCGTATGTAGTATCTGAAGAATGTAACAGAATCAAGATGAACTCACATAATGTAATACTAGGACGTCATCTACTACTATATATATAAGATATAGTGATAGGTTGTCGTATCATCATTGCCGAGGGATGAGGGTCGGAGGACAGTCAACTTTATCTACGGCTACATAGTTTCTGCCTCGCCAGTCGAATGGCTGCAGGGACTATGTCCTGATCACGATGTCATGCCGTAGATTTAGGATTTAAAATATGGTATTCAGGTCAACTTAATTCGGTCAAAGGGTACTGAACAGAAAGTCTAATTATCCTATATTTCAGTAATGTCAGTGAGCTAAATCATACTCAACTGTCGAGAATACTTAGGAGAAAACTCATTCACAGGATTAGTATATCCATCCTTCATGACATAGCTAAAATTTTATAGGGCTCGATAATAATTATTAGTCAATTTATTCATCATTTCAAAACCCTGAAAATGTCCAAAAAAACTTCCAGTATCAGTAAATAGGGCTCGAACCCTAAATTAGAATTCGAATCCAAGCAAAACATCAAATTGACAGTTGATATGCCCAAAAAAACGAGATTTTTCAGTATATAGGTGTCACACTGTGAATCTCATGTCCACACAGTGGGACACGACGTGTCCAAACCAACAAAATAGGTGTCACACGAACTAGAAGCGAGTCCACGCTCTCGTGTCCCCCGCAGCGAGTCCACTGTCAGTCTTGTATCCCCCGCAGCGAGTCTACGCTCTCGTGGACACGAACTAGAAGCGAGAGAGAGAGCTAGAAGACGAGGAGAAACTGGGGAGGCGCTACCAGAGGAAGGAGGAGGAGGAGAAGGAGGAGCTACCTGAGGAAGGAGGAGGAGGAGAAGGAGGAGGCCGGAGGAGGGAGATCGCCGGAGGAGCGCCGCGGAGGATGTAAAACCCATAAATTTCTACTATTTTTTTATTATTAAATTTAGTACTATTTTAAAATTTATTGTATTGTACGTCACATAGTCGTATTGTACGTCGTGTACGAAATTATTTTTGCTCGTCGAGTGCGAATATGTACGAGCGCATATATTTTTGAAAAACATTATTTTTAATGTAGACAAAATTATTTCTAGCTATTATTTTCAAGCTTATGACTTTATGAAAAGCCTTTCATTTATACAGTTTTAAATAATTATTTTCCTATTAAATGGTATATAAGAAAAATATAATTACCTAAACATTATTTGTACATACTTAGTAATTATTTATTAGTTATTTTAAATAATAAGTGTATTTTCGAAATTATATTATAGCATTTTTAGAAAACATATTTTGAAAATATTGTATCAATTCAAATCTTGATTTGGATTATGTATATATTTTAAATAGTACATAAATATCTATATTTGGAAATTTAGTTATCTTAATTGGTTTTAGAATAAAGGATATAATTTAAATTAGATTTGAATTGGACTTTTGAATTGGATTTGGATTATGTAATAGATTTAAATTTAGTAATTTAATTATCTACTTGGGTTTTAAATCTATTCCTAATCCTATCCAAATTGGGAATTTCCACATCCTATAAATAGGCAGGTACTCCTCCACATTATTTATCCACAAATTATTTCCACCATCCTCAATGTGCGTGCCTCGTGTCCATGTCCAACATCTTTCCGTGTCGGCCGTGACAGCCTCGGGTCCGACCCCGGTGACCTTCTTATTCCATCTTTTTACACATACATTTATTTTTTCTGTCGACAACCCGACAATATATATCAAATTCCTAACCCTAACCCTAATTCTAATCTAGCCGAATAAGCCACCGCCACGACGACCTCCACTTCGCCATGCCCAGCATCTCCCCAACCTCCTCGACGCCACCCGCTACCATCTGCCAACCCCGTCGGGCCAACTCCGGCCAACTTCCATACCGCCACCACCATCAAAATCCTAACCCAGCCAGCCGTCACGACCGCCACCCGACACCACCCAGACCACCCCCGTCGCCAACGTCATAGAACTCTAGCCCGACCCGACATCTCCATAACCACCAGCGACACCGGCCCAAACACCGGCGCCACCATCGCACATCCATCCCGGTCGACCCACGGCTCCAACCAGCCACCACAACAGCATACCGCCTACAACCCCGCCACCACGGCCCTCGCCGGCCGGTGGCACCACCAAAACCCCAAAAAGAAAACCCAAATAAAAATTTAATTCGCCACCGCCACCCTTACCTCACGCCGGGGTGGAGAAACCCCAGCCGAGCCGTCCGCCCTTGCCGCTGAGCCGCCTCCTCCAAACCCTCCCGGCCGTGCCATGACCACCGCGCCTAGCCGCGCCGAGCAGCTCCCAGATCTGGCACGACCGCCGGGAGCAAGCCCTCCTTCTTCCGCCGCTCGTCGGAACTGCGACCCTCCGCCGGACCACCACTCCGCCCCCGTCTCCTCAGCCGAGTCACTCCTCCTTCCCCTTCTTCTCCGCGTCCGCCCCCGACTCCGACTTCCCCATTCCGCCCTAGCCGTCGCCACTTCTGCCGGAGCCCGGCGCAGCCACCCGACAAACCCTAGATTCGCCCGCCTCTACGTCTTCGCGCGCGCGACGTCGCGCATCCCTCCGCCGGCCACTTCTTCCTCTCTGCCTACTCCTTCCGCCCTCGATCCCCTCTCGCCGGATCCGGCGTACAGCCGCCGCCCGCTCTCTTCCGATCAACTCTCTCCTCTCCTTCGTCTGCTTCTTCACATGACTTTTATTTTTTTCTTTCTTTCTCTTTCTGTTAAGGAGTGGTTCTCCCCAAGAGTGGTTCTCTTTCTGGAAAGAAGTGGTTCTCCACAGGAGAACCACATAGATTTCGTTATAAGTTAATTTTTGTTTTGCTATTATTATTAAATTTATTATTATTCTTATTATTCTTATTATTATTATTATTATGATTATTATTATTATTATTATTATTATTATTATTATTATTATTTCTTTCTCTCTCACTCCTTCTTGCTTTTTCTTTTGCTTCATTATGTATCAAAATCTTATTATATTTTTATTAACAGCTGACTTCCTTTCTCGTAAAACGAGAAGGAAGAGAGAACAGGTTGTTAAGTTTTCTTTTTTGTTGTTATTTTAATAATTGTGAGACAACGTCTTATAAGTTGTTGACATTATTAGTTTTTATTAATATGTTTATTGTTATTATTTACTATTACTATTATTGTTATCAATATTATTATATTTTACATACAGTATATTATTATTATTGTACCATGTAGATATATACATGTATATCATTATTATTATTCTTAAAACATAGCTCTCAAAAGTCTATTTTGACTAAATTGGGTTTTTAGCACTAAATTAGCTAATTTATATATTTTTAAGTAGCTACTTGAAAATATTTTGAACAGCAAAAATATAGTTTTAGTACTATAAAAAGTTTTCCAAATAGTATATAATAAATATTTTCCAAGACATATATATAATGGTTTTCTTCGCATATCTATTCCCATCCTTTACTAAGCCAAAACCTTTCTATCTTCTTGCGAATTTCGAACTTCCTCCTGTCAAACCTAACTAACTTGACCCTTCTGGACCCAATGGAACAGTCTGTGCCGACATCAGAGGTCACTTTGTATAATTGTTGCGCCAAAGCCGCAGTTCGTGCCACCTTGATTATCGCAGCACACCAGGCGTACTACCAGGCAAGACACCTTGCCATTTGCTGTTTAATTATTTTAGCTCATATTTCATGCATGTTCATTATTTTCTTTATGCAAAATAAACTGTGATACATAGCATAACTGTTAGAATTTACTGTTCAGTTTCCTGCTGTGTATTATTTTTCTTACAAATTAAACCTAGATTTAAGGGACCACCTTGTGTGTTGCATTCATTGGCCTTGACACATTGTAACACGAAGTTGTGTGTCGCATATAGAATACGGAAGTGCGTGATTTGCTGGCCACCAGTACGTACAAGCCGTGCGATAGGAATAACCGCTAATAGAAGTTGCATGCTAGTTTGACTTAGCGGTTATAGTGGTTTGTGTTGTGGATACAACACAGTAGGCATTGGGCGGGGAGGATAATTCCTTAGCGTATGGGCTTCGATGCACTTTCCCTTTGTAACCCGTGAGCTCCACCGGAGACGTGGGTCAGATTACCCATGATTACTGACGGCCACTGACGATTCTGTGGAACGTTATGCTCTTATTGATTGGGCCTCTAGTGCCCCAAGGGGGGACTATGCCGATCCTATTCAGCCAGGGCCCATGCGTAGGAAGGATTGTTCTTAACTACATTTCACTTAGAACGGTAGGCTACCCTATCCGTTAGGTACGAGTACTTTTGGTTTGGGTACTTGTATCTGACCGTGGCTTGGAACAATAACTTGTCGCGGATTAGTTCGTCACATCTTGTCCTTGTTTGGTTGTAGGTGTGACTTACTACTTCGATGAGAAGGTATTGAACCTTGTTGGGGTCCGGATACCATATTGGATTCATAGCATGGGAAGATACGTTACCGTGAATTAGTTTACCATCTCCTGTCCTTGTTTGGTTGGGGGGATGGTACGCTCGTTCAGTAGGTGCGTATTGGAACATGTTATAATTCGATTTACTTATTTATTTGAGCAATATTTATTCAGTTATATGGCATGATATTATGTGTCTTGTTACGTCCCTCTGAGGACCTGGTTGTCTTGCCAGGTGTGTGCTATTGTCTTTCGCAGGTGCTTAGCTTTAGCCGTGTTCATCGCTATTTCTCGAGGATGATTACACTTGGATCGTCTTCGCTTCGCTCGCCAAATTCCTATCTTTACTCATGTTCTTTTCCTTTACTTGTTGGTAGTGGATTTGTCTCCGCCCAACATATTGTATCAAGACAAATTCATTTTTATTATATGATATTCTTTATTCATTTATTTTGTGTGGATGAGATTAGTTATGGTTCTACTGCATTTTACAGCTTATGTATTTATACGAGGCTTCTATATATTGGAGTATACTTCGTATGAATACAGCTGGCATGTCTACGTTCCTAGTCCTACGTATTTTGGGACTGGGGCTTTACAGAGGAGGAGGAAAATCGCCGGAGGAGCCTCGCGGAGAAGGAGCGCGCCCAAAATTTGGGGGGAAAATTGTGAAATGATCGAAAAGGAAACCCTCGCTGGCTATATGAAACATTTAGCGACGTCCGCATAGGACGTCGCTAAACGTCACTGATATATAATAAATGGCGATGCAACTTAAAATGCGTCGCGAAACGTCGCTATATCAGCGACGAGTACCGACGAACTTGCGACGCACTACCCCATTTAACAAAATGTAGACGCTAGACGTTGCTATTAGTCGCTGTTAGCGACAAACAACAACGTCTTATATTAACGTCGCTAAAACCCCAAAAATTAGCGACGAAATTTCACGGAGTCGCTAAATACGTCGCTGATTTGACTTATTTTGGTAGTGAACTATAAACCATCTTTTTCAAGTTAGCATGCACACACAAGTAGTTTAACACCTAAAGAGATGTTATTTCCACATCTTAATTTCAACCACCTATTTTATATGGAAGAAAAACAAAGCACAACTGGGAGAGAAATTTTAGAAAAATTTTCTCCCTAAGATTATGCATAAGTGATTGGATTAAACTACATAGGCATTTCGATAAACACTAGCAATATAAAACAACATTTGGCTAATAAATAAACACAATAGAAATTAAGCTTTTGTTACCATGGAGAGGAAGTGGCAGAAGCACCGAAAGTACTACCAAAGGAAGGTGTGAAAAGGGCAAAAGCGGAGAAGGAAGATCCTAAAGCACTGCCGAAGGTGGGGGTGGAAGCGGCAGGAGCGGAGGATCCGAAGCTGCCGCCAAAGAGGGGAGGAGTGGAGCTGAAGCCAAAGCTAACGGTCGGAGCAACAGAGGAGAAGGAAATGACTGCAGCAATGCTAGGGTTTGCGGATGAAAAGAAGAAGCTAGGGTTTATGGAAGCTCCGAAGAGAGAGGAAAGGGAAATGCTAGGGTTGGAGGAAGGTGTTCCGAAGGAGAGTGGGGGTACCGACGGCTGATTCGAACAAGAGAGAGTAGCAAAGGTTGGAGAGAGAGAGAGAGTAGCAGCTATTTTTTTTTATCGAAAAGAGAGAGCATCAGCTAGTAGCAAAGGTCGAATGGTTTTAATCTAATAAAATCTGAATGGTTTTGTGATGAACGGTCTAGATTTAGGTCATCCAATCGAACGGTCTGGATGGAAACGTATAGAGGAAAACGTTCCCTCCTAAATATTTGGCAATTAGCTGCCAAATACTTGGCATTTTTGCCGAGCTATTTGGAACGTTAATGTGAATTATTTGGGGCAGAAAGTTTTATTAGTCCCAAATAGAGATCCATTTTCACAATTTGTCCCAAAAAAATACTACTTTTTTGTTACCAAAAATATAGTCGCCCCCATAACTACATTTTTTAGGACAATTTAGACTAGTGTTCCTAATAGTGTCGTCCCAAAAAGATACTTTTTTATAGTGATAATTGCAGTAGCCTTTGGAGTCCAGTTCTTCATGAGAGCTCTTAGTAATTTATGAATCTTCTCATGGTTATTATATTCCTTACCTAGAGAAGACAAAGGATTTACAATATCCAAAAATCTCGTAAACATCTGTGTAACTGATTCATTTGGCTTCATTTTGAATGCCTCATACTCTTGAGTAAGTCTACTGATCTTTGACTCCTTGACTTGTGTGATGCTTTCGTGAGTAACTTCGAGAAGTTTCCACACTTCATTGGATGTTGTGCATATAGACACCCTGTTGAATTCAGTCATGTATAAAGTACAAAATAAAGTGTTAATAGCACGTACGTCAAGACTGGCCTTTTTTTCAGAGTCAATATACTTGTCATTTGCTTTCTCAACCAAGTTTCCATCAACCAGAACACGGGGAGGGCTTTTTATAGCCGTCAACTACAATGGACCATAGGTTGAAATCTAGAGATTTTAAGAAGAAACTCATACGTGTTTTCCAGTATGTGTAGTTGGTACCATCAAACATTGGGGGTCTATTTATGGCTTGGCCTTCACTTATGAATTTCATAGTTGCCATGTGTGATATAGTGATCTATATAACAGCAGTTGTAATAAAGACAATAATAGTAATATTATCTCGCTTTACCTGTATAACTCACTCTGATACCAATTGTAGGAACGAGATATGAACACTATACTCTAGAGGAAGGGTGAATAGAGTAGGCAGCAGAAAATTAGCTATTAAAAATTGTTAGTAGCAAGATCACAGAAATATATCATAGATATGGAAATTTAAAAGTAGAGAGCATAGAGCAAACGCAAACACAAGGATGTATACTGGTTTTCCGCTTGTGAGGACTAATCCAGTCGGAAGAACTCTAGCTTCAAGTTGAAATCCACTATAGAAAAATGCAAGTTTTCATGCAAAGTCCTTGCAACTTCTACAACGCGAGCTTTGATCCGAATCACTCGACCAACTTCAATTGTGAAGTGTCTTAATTCTTGTCAAGCCTCTGATTATAATCACTCTAAAACTTTTAGACCGTACCGTACTGGCAAATCGACTAGAGGATTGTAATTGGCTTGGGATATTAAAATGAAAGCATAAAGGCTTTGGAAGAACGTAGTAAGCTTAGAGAGAAGAGAAGAGAAAATGAATTGGTGTGTTGAAATGGTAGAAATTCTTTTCTATTTATAGGTTTTCCAAAGAAAGAATTCGGGGCAAATTCGGGCAGAATTCTTTGAGAGAATCTCGGCAAATAGTCGTTGCATCCGTAACTGCGGGGAGATTGGGTTTCAAAGCCAACGTTCCAGTAACCGAAATTGGGCCGAATTCAATCTGAATTATGTTGGTCCAGAATTGGTTTGGTTATGGTTTTGCAAATCAGATTTTGGGCTTTTTTAGAGGTCAAGCAGTTAAGGATTGGGCTTTTTGTAAGTGGGGCTTGTTTTCAAAATGAAATGGTATTTTGAAAACATTTATGGGTAGCCTATTTGCTAGTATGATGCGATTTACATCATATTCCTGGACTCAATAAAATATGAAAAATACATTGATAATTGAAAATGAAAAAATACAGACTCAATGGAAAAACGACTTCAAGTCTTGAATGATAGCAGTAGTAGTTCATAGCAGTTCGTTCAAGTTGCACTTATATCGAGAAATGGTTACATCAGTTATTAAAATCATGTTTGACCATGACCAATAGGCCAACATTCATGCGCTTCGGATCAAAGGAACAAGTCTTTAAGAAGTTGCAAATGCTTCAGATCAAAGCTTGTGTTTCACTTTATAGTGGATTCAACATTGAGCTAGAGTTCGGAGACTGGACAAGTCCTCTCAAAGGAAAACCAGTATAAACCTCGATGTTTATATTTTCTCTTCTGTACTTATTTACTTTGCAAAATTTTATATTGTTATCTTATTATAGTTGGTTAACTATTGCTTAAGTTTAAATTGAGGATTATTATTCTGTTGTACTCTATTCACCCCCTCTATTGGTGATTTACGGTCCTACACCATATCCATATATGTAGAGTAAACTCTCTCCCCACCTTCGCATTCTTTACTCATTGTGCCATTACTAGCTATTTGTTTGGGCGTGTCTAGGTACTAGTCTACAGAGTGACCAAAATAGCAACATGTCGAGAACCTGACCATCATCCATTCATACTCTAGTTCTCGGTCACAAATCTTTCCTGAAGCAAGCGTAACTCTAACTCCCCTTGACAATTATGGATCTACCTCTACTTCAACAAATACTCTAGCATATGCCAGCTTTTGTCGATGTGTAGTAGGCTCATCCATTCGTAACGGTGTCTATAATATTTGCCAACTTTATTATAGCTGCCTAGTTCCAAAGAGACAGAGAACGCCATGGGAGATTTATCCAAATTGGAACTTTGGATAGTTTGTCTCGTTCAAAGCTCATAGAGGAGTCCCACATCTGTATAATAGAAAGTTGACCATAAAAAGTTTATGGTCCTCTATCGAGCACTCACTCTACATCACCGGCCATGTCGAACTTGAAGATAACTCGTCCTCCCTCAAGTAGAGCCTGATCTCCCCTGGTTTCCATAGGGATCTTGCCAGCATCAAAACCGTCCAACAACTTGCATGTGAACCCACTAAATAGAGCACCAGGGTGTTATTCCACCGCTACACCACCTCCTCTATATTATTTATCGATATGTACGTCGTCTCGATTCCGTCAACCATAACGGGCTCGACGTACTGCAGCTCCGATGTCGTAGTACTTTGTTTTGCGTTATAAATCATTGTACATGATACTATGGAGCTTACCTCAGTCACAATAGAAGCACTCAGCCGAGAAGCCTCTCCTCGATCTCTTTTATACAAAGACAATATGGAAGATTTATCTCCCTCTATGGGAGTCACCCTCACGGTGTGGCTGCCATTGAGCAGTTCTAGCGAAGCATGCGGCCTCGCTGGCCGTGTCCTCTGAACGGTTGCCTCATGCTCCGATCGAGGCTTCGTGTCCTTATGCAACATGGCAGTCCCTTTTCTCGATTTGGTTCATCTACCTTGGAATCTGTGCCAGCGATACCACCTTTTTGCCACTTGGCCACTCAATGCTTACCTTGCTCCTACGTAAGGAAGCTTATCCCCCCTTACTTACTAACATTTTCAAAGGCCAAGTCACTTGGTAAAGTTGTTGAATTCAAATCCTTACACATATGTTTGAATTTTATTTTAATTTTTCAACTTGATATAATAAACTTTAAAACTAGACAAGTTGATACCTCAAGTACAATTGTACAACTTAATATCCTAGTGTTAATAGAAAATGCTAAATAAGCAAAATACCCATATTCTCTCCTCCCTTCTCTCTTCGAGAGCAATGACGGGAGGGCACAAAGGCATGGCGAGAGTAGCGCCGAGAGGGGGGCAGCGGGGTAGCCGAAGGGGCACTGGGGCGGGTCGCAGCGGCGGGGCAGAACGGAGTTTGTGTTGGGTCGGGGATAATTTTGTCAAAAAAAATTATTTATTTTTAGCAGAAAATTTAACCCTTGGAGGGTACTAAGTTGAAAATATTCAGTAGTTGATATGTATCTAGTTTTCGAGTAAAAAAGTATAGAATATCAATTGAAAAATATAATAATTGAGGGTATCAAAATAAAATTTATCCATTTTTACTTTGTCTTTTTTCAATTATTTTTTTGTCCCCATTAACAAAAGTACATGGATCCACGTACATAACTAGAATATTGTCGAGAATGACAAACTACTTAAAGTAAGAAATAAACTACTACCCGTGATAATGTTGGAAACATAGAACCGTAAGGTCACCAAATAAAATTTTACCAAAATGTGAAATATAATTTTTCCCTTAGTTGATTTGAGGTCCCAAACAATAAGATTTGGCAAATTTTATAGGCACTTTATATTTTAATGAGGACAACCTATTACTTGTTAGTTCAGGCTGACCCAATTTTAACTCACGATAATCTAAATTATTCTTTGAGGCTGCCCATATCCCACATCCAAAAAAATTTCTTAGGGGCTGACCCAATTCTACATGACCACTATGCCATCGTCGCCACTACTATGACCTCTACACCACTATTCTCGCCACATCCAGCTTCCCCTTAGGCTTTACCGTAACCCCGACCAATCCGACCTCTTTGGACCTCCCCCAACTCCACCTTCTCCCTCTCCTTCCTTCCACCCCTCCTTATCCTCCTCCTCCTCCTTCCTCATCGCCATCTCCTACTTCATCACCTTCACCCTCTGGTACCCCACCTCCCCCAACCTCACTGTCAATCATGATGCCTCCTTCTCCCTCTTCCCCGCCGACGACCTCCTCATCAACTCCTCGTCTTCGTCTTTGTCTTCGGTTGCATGCGACAGGAAGTGGAGTCGGGGCTCGACAGGGGGATCGTGGTAGTACTGGCCGTGGCATCACCATCATCAGGGACTGTCAATTTTTTTACAGTCCTAAAAAATTAGTACTGTCGAAATATTTGACAGTCCTTCCAATAGAAAGAATTGTCAAAGTTTTGACAGTTCTTCTAATAGAAAGAACTGTGAAATTTTTGACAGTCCTTCCAATAAGAAGGACCGTCAAATTTTTTAACAATCCTGAAAAAAATTGGGTAGCCTGAATCATTTTTTTCGATGGCAAACTTGTAAATTTATAAAAAATTAGGCTAACCTAAGTAAAATATAAAGTGTATATAAAATTTTCTAAATTTTGAGGATCTGACATTGTAACCCCTCTTCCCAAAATTTTGAAATTTTTTTATGGAATCAAATGGTGATTTATGAAATTTTTATAATATTAAATAAAATAATTATTATTATAGAAGATCTTAGTCATGGTTAAGATTTGGAGTGCAATGTGACTAGAAATCATGGCACGGATAGTGTAGTTGCGTGCTTTGACTAATGTATTAGCCATGGTAGGGAAGACCGAGCCATATGTGTCTTCTTGCTAGAAAAAATAAGTCAAAGTTGTGACTTGAACCCTATAAATGATTTATTTATTTATTATTGAGATTATGATTTTAGGAATCTGGTTGTACCTAACTAGCCCGAACCTGACCCAACCCAAACCCAATCCCAGGTAGAAGGTTAGTGCGTTCAGAGACGTCCATGTAGGTGTATATTATATATTCCGTACTTTAGTTTAAATAATCTAGTAATTATTTTCTAAATATTTAATATGTATATAATTATTTTTATTATAAGACCTCTTGATTTTTTACCAATAGGTATATATTGTATTTAAATTGCATAGGGCCTCAACTTACATATATGTAGTATATGTTGGCCCATTCCATGGTCACACCCGATTTCGATAATCAACATACACTTAAGTTAATACACAAAATATAGAAAATGCTGCTACTTATTTCAAGATACATGAAATCAAATTCAACGGACGATGTACTGCATCAAATAAAGCGTCAACTTCATCAAATCTTCAGAAGACTCATTTTTCATTTTATTCTGTATTTTATATTTTATTGAGTCTAGGAATTATTGTGTAAAATCAATTTTGGTAATACTGGCGTAGGGTTAAAACTGTCTATATTCCAAAAGCCTACCTATTCGTATTTTTATTTACAAAACACTTTCAAAAACATATTTTGAAAATAGCCTTTACAAATAATTTTACAAATAACCAAAAACATTTATTGAAAATTATTTTTACAAAAGATTTTTTCAAATATCTCCTGACAGAACTCGCAACCGAGTTCGGCCCGAGTTCGGTCCAAACTCTGACCGAGTTCGGTCAAAAATGTTTCAAACTTCTGTTGCCTCCAAATCAGCGAGCAACGTCTCTTTGCGAGATATTTGCACCCGAACTCTGCCCGAGTTCTGCACGAGTTCGGTTGGTGAAAACACCTATAAATAGAGAAGAACTTTTTTATTTCAATTCACTCATTCATTCTTCATTCTCTTCGCTACTACTCAAGTGTTTTCAAACGATCTAAGATTTTCAAATCATACCTATACATCTCTTAGCCAAAAGCCAGTACTAGCAGAGTTGATTTAGAGTCTTTTGGTGTTCCAAGGGTTGTAAAGGGGTCGTTCAAGTTCAACAACCTTTTCTGTTGTGGAGCTGGTCGTGCGCTCGTCACCAAGCACGGTGTTGTGAAGCTGGTCGTGCGCTTGTCACCAAGCACGATGTTGTAAGAGACTGCAAGCTCTCAGTTAAAGCTTGTGCTATAGTGGATTAACATCGAGCAAGAGTACTCGAGACTGGATTAGTCCTCTCAGAGGGATACCAGTATACGTTGCTGTGTCACTGAGTTTGAATTCTTTATCTTTATTTACTGTCTCTTATATCACTGCCATAGTTTAATTTTTAATTGGTGATTATTTTTCCGCTGCACACACACACTCTATTCACCCTCCTCTAGAGGTGCTCAACGGTCCTACAATTGGTATCAGAGCAGGTTATATTCTTATATAACATACCTTAGAGAGTATATATATATGGCAGCCGTAAAATCTATATTCAACGGTGAAGGGCAATCCACAAATAGACCTCCCCTATTTGATGGAACAAATTATACCTATTAGAAAACACGAATGACTTTCTTTCTAAAATCTCTGGACTTTGATCTTTGGTCAATAGTCATTGATGGTTATAAGAAACCACCACCCACAGTGGTTGAAAGTATTCTTATGGAAAAACCTCATGACAAGTACACCGATGCTGAAATTGCAAAGGCTAGTCTTGATGCTCGAGCCATCAATGCACTATTCTGTGCAATTGACAAAACCGAGTTCAACAGAGTTTCAACCTGTAAGACGTCTCACGAAATTTGGAAACTTCTTAAGGTAACTCATGAAGGTACTTCCCAAGTGAAGGAATCCAAAATTAGTAGACTGACACAGGAGTATGAATCTTTTAAGATAAAACCTGGTGAGTCAATTACACAGATGTTTACTCGTTTCCTTGACATAACTAATCCTTTGCAATCTCTTGGTAAGGATTACAGCAATCATGAGAAGATCAGAAAAGTGCTGCAGGCTCTAACAAAGAACTGGAATCCAAAAGCTACAACAATTATTGAAGGAAACGATCTCACCACTATGTCCTTGGAAACTTTGATGGGCGAGCTCATGACCCATGAACTTGATTTGCAAGAGTTTGAGGAAGCAACACCAAAGTAGAAATCTATTGCTTTCAAAGCTCAAGCAAGAAAATTAACATGCAATGACTCCGATGAATAATCATCAAGTGGTGATGAACAAGCCCTACTTGTGAAGAACTTCAGGAAGTACCTAAAGTTTACAAGCAGAAAGAAGAAAGATATCCAAGAAAGCAATGAAGATGAAACCATATGCTTTGGATGTAAGAAGTCAGGGCACATGAAGAAGAACTGTCCAACCACCAAGAAGAGCAGTCCATATGACAGATCAAGATCAAGCAGAAAAGCAACAACTGGTCAAAAGTATGCTAACACAAGCATCTGGCATGAAAGTTATGCCAGTGATTCTGAAGAAGAGGATAGACCCTGCGGCAATACAAATGTCTGTCTTATGGCATTTGATAAGGTATCGTCAAACCCTCTATATGATGAATTTACTTTCGATGAGTTAGAAAATGCCTTTAGCGATTTACTTGAAGAACAGAAAAATGTGCTTGACAAGTATAAGCAATCTCGAAAAGAGATTAAGACATACACAACCGAGTTAGCTAGACTGTCCAATCTTATTCAAGATATTAAAGAGACGTCTACTACCGGTAACACGGAAGAGATAGCCAAACTCAAGGTAGACTATCATGAGGCTATCCTCAATATTGAAAAGAAAGAAAGAGATTATGTTAAGATGCAAAAACTGTATGACACAGAGAAGAAGATGCACTTAGTAACAGAACAGAGACTCTCAGTTATGACTGCTAAATATGAAGAGTCTATTGCGATTTCTAAAAAGTTAGAAATCAAGTTAGGCAAACAGGAAATGCCTGTGACACTGCCTAATTTTAGTCCTAATGCAAAGCATACACCTAAGAGGACTAAAAACAAGAAAGCACAGCGGAAACACGAATATCATCATGCTTTCACTTATAGGTTCTCCAAGAAACCAAACAAGCATGTAAACACAGTTTCAACCACATCTGGTTCTAAACTGACTTGCACTTATTGTGGTACACACGGATACATATCACAATATTGTTTAGCAAGAAAGCTTGTTGACAATCACACTTTAGTCTGGAGACCTAAAGCTAATCAGTATGGACCCTTCAGAAAATGGGTACCAAAGGATTCATCTACTTGTTTTGTAGGTGGACCCTCAACCCTCTCATGCTAGAAGCAAATGGATTCTCGATAGCGGATGTTCGCGACATATGACTGGTGATGCATCTTTATTCGCTACGCTATCGAAGAAGAAAGAAGGATATGACTCCTTCGGAAATAACTTGAGAGGTGATATAATAGGTAATGGTACTATAGGTCTTTCTCCTTATCCAATAATAAAGGATGTTTGTCTAGTAACTGAATTGAAACATAACCTATTGAGCATAAGTCATTTGGCAGATAATGGTTATGGTATCAATTTTGTGAAAGATAAATGTACTATATATGATATGTCATCTGGTGATCCCGTATATAAAGGGATTAGAGAAGACAACATTTATGTTTTTTTTGGAGAATACTAATAATGCAGGAAGGTGCCTAGTAGCCAATCAAGATGAAAGCTGGCTATGGCACATGAGATTAGGACATGCAAACATGGATACTATCTCACGTCTAAATACTAAGAAGTTGGTAAGAGAACTCCCTGAAATTCCATTCAAGAGAGATATGGTATGTGCTGACTGTGAAAAGAACAAAGCACATAGGTCTACTTTTAAATCTATCAACGCTGTAAGTACTTCAAGACCTTTGCAGTTAATTCATATGGATTTATTTGGTCCTAGTAGAGTCGCTAGTCTTGGCGGTAAGCTCTACGCTTTTGTTATTGTTGATGATTTCTCTCGATTTACTTGGGTTTATTTCTTATCAAATAAAAAGTGATGCAATTTTTGAATTTCAAATTTTTTGCAAAAAGGTACAAAACGAAAAAGGCTTCATGATTACTCGTTTCCGAAGTGATCATGGTGGCGAATTCGAAAATTCTGATTTCAAAAAGTTTTGTGATGATAGTGGATATTACCACAAATTTTCTTGTCCTAGAACTCCCCAACAGAATGGTGTTGTGGAGCGGAAGAATCGTACTCTAAGTGAAATGGCTAGAGTCATGCTGAATCAGTATAATCTTCCTAAATATTTATGGGCAGAAGCTGTTAGTACAGCCTGTCATATTTTAAATAGGGTGTTAATTCGACCAATCTCGAAGAAAACACTATATGAGATTTGGTTTGGAAGAATTCCAAACATTTCTTATTTCAAAGTTTTTGGTTGTCGTTGATTTATTCTGAACACCAAGGATAACTTGGGAAAGTTCGACTCCAAAGCAGATGACGAGAAATTTCTCGGATATGCTGCTAAGAGTAAGGGATATAGGATTTTCAATAAAAGATCTATGATTGTTGAAGAGAGTATTAATGTTACCTTTGATGAGTTAAATAGTCACAGATCTAGCGACAGTGATGATGAAGATACACATACAAAGACTAAGAAGAGTTCTGAGGAAGATCTGACCCAAGAGGCAAGGACTGATAAAAGTTCCGAAGATACAGGAACTGAGAAGAGCCTTGTGAAAGGTATGGCCCAAAGATTTGAATCATTGAGATTCAAGCCAGATCATCCAGAAACTCTCATTATAGGTGATGTATCCAAAGGTGTAAGTACATGTTCATCTCTTAAAGATTCTGATATAGCAGCAAATGTAGCATTTATTTTACAAATAGAACCTAAGAATGTAGTTGATGCTTTTACAGATGAGTTTTGGATTTCTGCCATGCAAGAGGAACTTAATCAATTTGAGAGAAACCAAGTTTGGGAACTCGTTCCTAAACCTATTGGTCAATCGATAATTGGTACCAAATGGGTGTTCCGAAATAAACTCAGTGAATATGGACAAGTTCTACGCAACAAAGCACGTCTAGTGGCACAAGGTTATAATCAAGAAGAAGGAATTGATTATGATGAGACCTATGCTCCTGTTGCTAGACTAGAAGCCATCTGCATGTTTTGTGCATTTGCATGTTTTAATGATTTTAAACTTTTTCAAATAGACGTGAAAAGCACATTTTTAAATAGATTTTTGAAAGAAGAGGTTTTTGTGAAACAACCCCCTGGTTTTGAAGATTTTCAAAAACCTGATCACGTCTTCAAGCTTAAGAAAGCACTTTATGGACTCAAACAAGCACCTCGTGCTTGGTATGAACGCCTAAGCGCCTTCTTACTTGATAATAGATTTTCGAAAGAAAAGATTGATACTACTTTATTTATTAAATCCATGAATGATGACATTCTTCTAGTGCAAATTTATGTAGATGACATCATATTTGGTTCTACTAATAAAAAACTTTGTCAAGATTTTGTCAAGTGTATGCAAAGTGAATTTAAGATGAGTATGATGGGGGAACTAAACTTCTTCTTAGGACTTCAAATCAAACAGCACTCGAACGGAACATTCATCAACCAAGCTAAGTACACGAAGGACATACTGAAAAAGTACGACTTCGAGAATGTAAAGCCAATCGGGTCGCCTATGGCTACATCTACAAAGCTTGATGCTGGTGAAAGTGGCAAACCTGTCGATCAGCGTAAGTATCGAGGTATGATTGGTAGTTTATTATACTTAACTGCTAGTCGCCCTGATATTATGTTTAGCATTTGCATTTGTGCACGTTTTCAGGCAAACCCTAAGGAATCACATCTTAGTGCCGTTAAGCGTATCTTTCGATACCTTAAAGGAACTTCTACAGTTGGCTTATGGTATCCCAAAACCAAATCCTTTGACCTTATAGGTTACTCGGATACGGATTTTGCTGGATGCAAAGTGGACCGTAAAAGTACCAGTGGCATATGTCATTTCTTAGGAAAGGCCTTAGTCTCTTGGTTTAGCAAGAAACAAAATTCAGTAGCATTATCAACAACTGAGGCTGAGTATATCGCCGCAGGACGTTGTTGTGCTCAGATTTTGTGGATGAAGCAAACCTTAGAGGACTACAATCTGTACTACACAAATGTTTCTATTTATTGTGACAACACTAGTGCTATAAATCTGACTAAGAACCCTATTTGTCATTCACGCACAAAGCACATAGAAATTAGACATCATTTCCTTCGTGATCATCAACAACACGGAAATATCTGCCTAGAATTTATTGACACTGATCATCAACTAGCTGATATATTCACTAAACCATTGGCTGAAGTCCGTTTTAACATTTTGAGGCGTGAGCTCGGCATTCTTGAATTCTCAGACTCGTGATGTATACGGTAATTAAAATTGAATTTATGACTTGATACTTTATTATTTATTTAACAAAAATTGTTTTTGGGTACAAACTTAAAAAGGGTATGTCTATCACCACGGCTACGGTCGAAGCGAAGCGGTATTTAAGAGATCCCCGGTGAACCTCCGTTAGCTGGGACAACCCCTACAGTTAACCCAAAAATAACAATCGTTATTTAAATTTTGAGTCAAAGTTATTAAATTTTACTTTTAAACCTACCAGAATGCATTGACTATCTCGGGAATGCAAGTGGCCGAACTCGGCCCGAACTCTGACCGAGTTCGGATCGAATTCGGACCGAGTTCGGTCGGCGCTGTTATGGTTCCAAAAACGAACAGCCGACCCTAGTACCTAAATAATCCATCTTTTCTTCCACTTTTTCCACACAACAACTCGTGGAAATTACTTCTCTCTTCCTAGAAGCCTCTCCTCCTCCATCCTAGCAAGGTTCCGAAGAGATCTAGTGGGCGTTCATCTTGTTCCTTTTTCTTTTTTTTTTCAAAAGGTACTTTCTTCTACTTTCTCATGGCCCCCAAGCGTCAATGAGGAACCACTTTCCAAGGTGCCTCCTCTTCTTCTGAATATACCCCTGCAAGTCTATTCAGTCCAGCACGACCTAGAGATCCCGAAGAATATGACTCTACTTTGTTCCCGGACAAAGATTTTTCGGACCTCTGGTTCGACTCTTTTTCTGGTCGTCGTATTTGTAATGGAGCTTTTGTAAATTTCACTACTTTCTTTGAGTACGCTCCAACTTTTGACCAACTTGGGTACCGAGATTTCTTTGAGGTACAAAAAAATATTTTTGACAATGCCATCTGTATGTTTTACTGCAATCTGCAAGTAAAACCAAACGGAAATTTCTATTCTTGCGTTGCTGGACAAGAGTTAGAATTTAGCGCCACCGACATCAGTAAATTCTTCCATATTCCTGATCTTGGTGATGCCTTGGTTGACATCTAGCATATTCAATTTCCTGCTGATGTCACTCTTGCTTCTTTCAGGGAATTAATTTGTCATCCTAACCCTGTTCCTCGTAGAATTTTTGCCAAACATTTGAACCAAACTTTCTATGAACTCCATCACATGGTTTTCTCCGTTCTTCTTCCAAAGAAAGGTTCTACTGATGAAGTAACCTTTCTGGAACCATCTGCTTTATATCATATTCATTTTGGCATCCCATTCTCTATTCCCAAAACTGTGATGTCCTGGATGCTTAACTGCAAAAATGCAGATAGGAATCTAGTATATCCGATGCACTTAGCATCTATCTTTCGACGTTTCGAGATTGATCTTGAGACGTGTGCCTTCTCCTCCACTTCTGTTGAGCTGACTAGATCTCGTCGATTTCCTGCTCTACCTCTGCCTCCTGGAGCTCATCCTGCTCCAGCTGCTGATGCTGAGGTCCCTCCTGCTGATGCTCCTCCTGCTCCGGCCCCTGTCCTAGGATTTGATCCGACGTTCTATCAGCGCTTCGATGACTTTGTTGCTGTCTCTACGCAACGTCATCAGGATTCGAAGTTCCGGCGCATTTCTCAGGCCCAGGTACTGAGGAATAGCATTGCTGACCTCCACTATAGCCTGGCTCATGATCCTGTCCATCCAGTCGTCATCTTACCTCACCCTACCTTTTCGGGTCCTCGATTTACTGATGAGGCTACATTTCAGTATTTCGACCCGACTACAGCCTACTTTCCTCATGAGACTCCTGGTACGGACGACCCCACTATGTGATGTGGATTCAGCTATGGGCTAGTGGATATTGATTAGATGATGATTAGTTGATGTAGTTTTCTTTATGATCAGTTGATGTAGTTTTTCTTTATTTCATGTCTAAACTGATTAGTTAGACATTTTCAGTTGTACTTTTGGATTATTAGTGGAAATCTTCATGATTATTTCAGTTTAGTATGAGCTGTTTTAGTTGTTTCCATATGTTTTATGTTGTGATTATGTCTTTTTGCTTCACTTTGTCTTGTGTTTGTCTATTGTTGGCTTCACATATTACGGGGGAGCTGAGTCATTTTACTACTTGACAAAGGGGGAGAAAAAGAGTACCATACCAAAAGCAATTGCAAATCCAAAAACAAAATCAAAACATCTCATTTTTTTCAGGTACTTTGTATTTTGTTCTATTTCATATAAATATATTTGGGTATAGACTCAAGTTTGTCAATTATCAAAATGGGGGAGATTGTTGGCCCATTCCATGGTCACACCCGATTTCGATAATCAACATACACTTAAGTCAATACACAAAATATAGAAAATGCTGCTAATTATTTCAGGATACATGAAATCAAATTCAACGGACGATGTACTGCATCAAATAAAGCATCAACTTCATCAAATCTTCAGAAGACTCATTTTTTATTTTATTCTGTATTTTATATTTTATTGAGTCTAGGAATTATTGTGTAAAATTAATTTTGGTAATACTGGCTTAGGGTTAAAACTGTCCACATTCCAAAAGCCTACCTATTCGTATTTTCATTTACAAAACACTTTCAAAAACATATTTTGAAAATAGCCTTTACAAATGATTTTACAAATAACCAAAAATATTTATTGAAAACTGTTTTTACAAAAGATTTTTTCAAATATCTCCTGACAGAACTCGCAACCGAGTTCGGCCTGAGTTCGGTCCGAACTCTGACCGAGTTCGGTCAAAAATGTTTCAAACTTCTGTTGCCTCCAAATCAGCGAGCAACGTCTCTTTGCGAGATATTTGCACCCGAACTCTGCCCGAGTTCTGCCCGAGTTCGGTTGGTGAAAACACCTATAAATAGAGAAGAACTTTTTTATTTCAATTCACTCATTCATTCTTCATTCTCTTCTCTACTACTCAAGTGTTTTCAAACGATCTAAGATTTTCAAATCATACCTATACATCTCTTAGCCAAAAGCCAGTACTAGCAGAGTTGATTTAGAGTCTTTTGGTGTTCCAAGAGTTGTAAAGAGGTCATTCAAGTTCAACAACCTTTTCTGTTATGGAGCTGGTCGTGCGCTCGTCACCAAGCACGGTGTTGTGAAGCTGGTCGTGCGCTTGTCACCAAGAAACGGTGTTGTAAGAGACTGCAAGCTCTCAGTTAAAGCTTGTGCCATAGTGGATTAACATCGAGCAAGAGTACTCGAGACTGGATTAGTCCTCTCAGAGGGATACCAGTATACATCGCTGTGTCACTGAGTTTGAATTTTCTATCTTTATTTACTGTCTCTTATATCACTGCCATAGTTTAATTTTTAATTGGTGATTATTTTTCCGCTGCACACACACACTCTATTCACCCCCTCTAGAGGTGCTCAACGGTCCTACAGTATATATATTCTTTGAGCCCATACATATATTATACATTTCATGGTATACCGATCCATATCCTTCGATATGAACATATATCGGTTCCTATCACCTTGAAATCTCATGTATTTAAAGCATATATAATCATATATGTAACCTATGCTTATATATATATATATATATATATATATATATATATATATATATATATATATATACAAAATCTCATAAGATTTTTCCAATAAAGCATCCAGCCCAAATAAACTCAAGCCCAACCGTCCCATTCACTTTATTAGCTTTTCTAAGCTAGGCCCAAACTAACTTAGCTGCCAGTATAATGGAATATTGTAGTAGCCTTCAAGAAAACCCTAGTCGTAGTTCTTCTTTCCCTTTCTTTCTCTTCTTCACCGCAATCTAAGAATATAGATACCACCATTACCCCTAGCATGTGACCACCATCAACCCTACCCCATCACCTATAACAACCTTGTCGGGCACCCTACAATGCCGTCCAGATACCGAACAGATTTACGCCCACGTTCTCACCTAGTCATAGCATTCTCCAACATCGCAGCATCACCCAGCCAACCACCACCTGTAGTGTCGGCGTTCGACAATGCGCACAGATACCCGCATGATCAGCCACTCGAGTCAGATGCCCTCGCAGCTCTACGTTGTGTGGGTCGTCTTCCATTGCCTCCACAATGTGTCCCCATCTAGGAGCGTCGCCACCTGCACCACCTCGCTTGGCCATCCCAGCACACACGGCTATGTAGTGTAGTGCTAGCGCGTCGGCAAAACTGAACTGTGTATCTTCGACTTCAGGAATACTAGAAGTTCATCACCTTCATCATGTTGACCTCCTAACATTCTCGATATGCAGACATCTTACGCAGACATCTTAGTCGCATCTCGTCCACCGGAATGACGTCGCTGCCGACTTCCATCCAAGCGAGCCTCGTCGTCGTCCCCATAATCGCCTAACATCCCCTCGACTGTCGACTACTCCATCTATGCCTATCCATCCACTTCCTTAAACTAGTCGACCTCGCTGGCTACCACGTCGACCCTCACTCTGCCATTAGCCGAACGACATCACGTCAATGACACAGCATCACCCAGACATTTTCAAACCCACTAAAATGGCACCTCCATGCTTCTCTCCTCTATTTCCCAATTTTCTGACACCTTTGTCCGAGTTCTCTGGATTCTAGGCGTTGTGTCACATCTTCATGGCATTCCTGCACGTCGGGCCACATCGAGAAGACGCCAATCCGACTGGCCAAGCATCGTTCGCGTAGCGACTGCATGCGTCAGAGAACCGGGGACTGCACCGTCGTACCGACTTGCTAAACTAAGGCATCGTGGTTGCTATCGTCCTGGCCGCCGAGAGGTTGTTCTCATCAATGGAGGGAAATACCAGTAGTAGTGTACCTAATGAATAGATAGGTAAATTACCTTTTGCCCATTGCCTTATGAATAACCACATGATAGTTGTGGGTATGGTAGTTCTAAATAGATACTTAATGGCTTGTATGTATGTTAAACAATTATAAACAAATATGCAATATTAGAAATGTTAAATACAATTATACATATATATGTTATATGTGTATAAGGGTAATAAAGACTCATTTCCTAATGAACCTAGGAAGATTTTGTTATATGATAAAATGATATATAAATATTTTTTTACTAAAATAAATGGTGCATACGAAATTATGAATATTATCAATGATAACCTAAAAGGAAGTTTTGAATATTATACTATTACTATAACAACCCTAATAAGGATTGTGTCAGTAAGTAGGCTTATATAAATACCGTGGTGATGATTCTGGGTCGTTTGATGGGTTGGTATATATCCCATGGACATAATGGGGATAGCTGGGAGCATATACTTGGATGTGCTTTTGTTACATGCAGTCTCAGCTCAGATTCGACAAGACTCCAGGCAAGTATAACTTGTCTTTCTTTATAGTTTATTTTACATGCTTATGTTTTTTTTCCTTTGATACATGTCATTGTCCAGTTTCTTTGGTTGATTGTTGATATGAGTTTTCTTTCATATTATGCATATTAGTTTAGTTGTCTAGTTCACATATCGTCTTGGTTCACAATTGGCATTATAGTTCATATTGGATCTGTTCTCACCTGTATCTTGATTGAGTCGTACCGTATCGTAGGACGAGTGCGTCATAACTAAACTGTTATTCCTATTTTTGTTTTTCTCAACCTGTGAGTCCATACTAAGGGCGAGAGTTAATTGCTTGAAGCTAACCTGCGAGTCCACACTAGGGGAGAGTGTTCGTTATTTGTTCAAACCTACGCGTCCACAGTAGGGGCGAGGGTTTATTCTTTGAAGCTAACCTGCGAGTCCACACTAGAGGCGAGGGTTAGTTATTTGTTCAAACCTGTGAGTCCACACTAGGGGCGAGGTTTGATTATCCGTTTGATTTTCTTGCCATGTGTTCACTTTTTTTTTTCTTTCCAGCAGTTCATTTATGCGTAGTTGTTCTCATATTTATGTTCGTAGTTACTTGTCATTTTCTGTTTCTTTCCTGCTTATTTCTTTATGCATGTTAATACTGTTAGATAGGCATATTTATGTATCTTGCTAGTCTCATGAGGATCTGATGATTTCTTCAGGTAGCTGATTGCACGGAGTTAGTTAGCTGATCATGATGGTAGTTGATTACTTTAGATTCAGATATCTTTCGTGATTACATATTTACATCCGTTATTTGCACTCTTCTTGTTGGCCTAGTTTTATAGACTCATACTTTCTTTCGAGTCTATTCGGACGTATATGCTGGCGGACGGCAGACCATAAACTATAATATTCCTTTTTGATGTTTATTATTTATATAGATTGAGATATAGTTTTGTCTTGCCATAATTAGGCATATTACCATAGTCTAGACAGCTTATGCATATTCGGGTTAGACTGGAGTCCACTTGATACGTTGTTGGCATGCTTACGTATCCTGGTCCTATATATTTTGGGACTGGGGCGTGGCAGACAGAAATAAGGCCAGCTTGTAGAGAAATTATTAGATGGTCTCGGCTCACCACCTGGCTAAGGTTAATGGTGAGCCCGGCCAATGAGTTTGTGACACTTGGAAAAAAAATTATTAACTCACTTTAGTTTTAATCGAAAAAATTAGTTCTTTATAATAATTTTGAAGAAAAATAACCTAATATTTTTTTAATTTTATGCAAGTAGATTTATATATTTTTATATAGTTTTTAATATATTTTTTAGAAATTTTTTTGCCAAGTGTCAAAAACTTATTGGCCGGGCTCACAATTCACCATAGTCAGGTGGTGATCCGGAACCATCTAATAATTTCTCCAGCTTGTTGTCACAGACTTAGTGTTTTTGCTAGTACTTCAACCCGTACGGCGCACTATCTTCCTTCTCGAAGACTCGTACAAGCCTTCCCACCCCGACTTAGCTAGAATGCTAAGAAAATTAAGAAGAGTGGAGCAAAGATGGGACTCGTAAGATTTTTTTTATTGCTTGGAGAATGCTTACAAGTTTTGGAGGTGAGGAACAAATGAGATCTCCCTCTTATTTAGAGTGATCATAGAGCTTTACATGAAAACTTCTGGAAAGGAATATTCCAGGAATTATTCTTCTACTAAATAAGGACAAAGGAAGCTTCTAATGCATCCAGAAAGATCATGACATACCTTGAAGGGTCCGGAGCCTTCTGGAAGAATCTCGGGTCCTCTGGAAGATTCTAGGGACTTCTGGAAAGTTCCACCATCTTCTAGAACGTTCTGGAAGCTTCCCGCATAACCTTGATCCGTGGAAAGGCTATGCAACTTAGCCTCGGGCGGGACGCATCTTTTTGGGCGTTACATTCTCCCTCACCCAAGGCATTAACATCCTCGTCAACCATGCTCGCTAAGAAACGCCTGGACCTCGGCCTCGAACTGATAAAGCGTATCGGCACGTTCCCAGCTAGACTCGCCGTGCAGCATGTCCTTCTACTAGATGAGGTACTCGACATACGAGGACACGCCTCGCCGACGAATGGCCTCCTTGTCCAGCATGGCATCCACATCTTTTTCGAAAGACGTAGTCATGGTCATCATGGGTCACTTCGAAACTCCTCTCTGGGGATCCTCCAAGTCTTCGTGGTACTGCTTCAAGCAGCTGGCATGGAAGACTGGATGAATCTTCAGCTTGGCAGGGAGCTCGAGCTTGTACGCCACCTTGCCTACCTTCTTGAGTACGGGTAAGGGACCTTCATACTTCTGAATCATTTCTTTATGCACTTTCCAGAACATCTTGAACGGTTGCGATTGTAACTTTACCATCACCATGTCCTCCTTCTTGTACTCAATCGGCCTTCGCTTCGCATCGGTCTATTTCTTCATCTTCCTCGCGGCCTTCTCCAGAAATGCCTTAACAATGTTCACCTTTGCCTTGAAATCTGAACTGAACTGGTTAGCCGCACTCAGCGTGTGCAGGAAAAGCGGTTGTCGACCCATCACCAACTCGAATGGGCTACTATATGACGACTCGCTCCGTTGAAGATCGTAGCAGAACTGAGCAACGTCGAGGTGGTGCACCCAATCCCGCTGGTTTGTACTCACAAAGTGTCATAAGTACTCCTCAAGCAGAGAATTGACCCGCTCGGTCTGCCAATGCGTATGCGGGTGGAAATTAGTTGAGAAGTGCAAGTCTGTACCGAGAATTTTGAGCACTTTCGTACAGAACTTCCCTATGAAGCAGGGATCTCGATCGGTGACAATGTTCTTGGGGTGCCCCAAAACTTTACGACGTAGCTGATGAATAATCGCCCGGCCTCCTCTGCTGTGCAGTCCATTGAAGCAGCAACGAAGGTCGCGTACTTGGAGAACAGGTCCACCACCACGAGAATGGACCAAGCACCCCCACTTTTGGCAGGGCGAAGATGAAGTCCACTGATATGCTCTCCCATGGACGGCTCGACACGGGTAGAGGCTCCACATCCTCGCGCATGCAAGGCAAGTAGTAGGCAGCTTCCAGCAACGCTAAGGTCCGCTTCTGCCCCAGATGTCCAGCCCACTTTGTATTATGGCACTCCTTGAACAGCTGTCTCCGTACGCCACTCTACTTAGGCATGACCACCATATCGCCCTTTCTATAGAGAAGCCCTTTCTTCAGCCAGAACCGCCTCATTTTGCCTTCCTGAACGAGCTTCACTATAGCCTGTGTCAGCGGGTCCTCCCCAATACCTACTCGAACACGGTCCGAAATGTCCCCCTTGAGCAAGCACACCATTGCGAGCTCGGCCTTCCTGGTAAGGGCATCGGCTACTTGATTCTCCTTGTCGGGCTTATATCGCAGCTCTATATCAAACATGGCTAGAAAATCTTGCCATCTCACCTGCTTTGGGGACAACTTATTCTGGGACTGGAATAGCTTATGGCAATATTGTCTGTCATGACCATGAACTTGGTGCCGAGAAGGTAGTACCGCCATGTCCTCAAGCTATGCACGACTGCAGTCATCTCCTTCTCTTGTACCGTACAACACCGCTCGGTATCATTAAACTTACGGCTCTCGAATGCGATGGAGTGCCCTTCCTACACCAACACCCCACCGATGGTGAAGTCAGATGCGTCCGTATGCACCTTGAACGCCCTGGAGTAGTCTGGTAAAGATAGGACCGGCTCCGCCGTCACAGCCCACTTTAGTGCCTCAAATGCCTCTTCGCATCGGGCGTCCAGCTCCATGCCCGGTCCTTCCGTAGCAGATCGGTCGAAGACACTACGATGGTGGAATATCCTCGGATGTACTGCCGAAAGTAGTTTACCAGGCCAAGGAATGATCACAGCTCCGTCGGCCTGGTGGGAGCCTCCCACTCCCGAATATACTGGCCTTTGCGTCGTCCATCCATATCTTGCCATGCCCGATCCAGTGCCTCAAGAACGATACCTCTTCTTGAGCAAATAAGCACTTCTTCCACTTGATGAAGAGTTCATTATCCCTTAATACTTGGAAGACGGTATTTAAATGCTTAATATGCTCCTCTATCGTGTTTGATTGTACCATGATGTCGTCGAGATAGACCACGACGAACCGATCCAGGTAGAGATGAATGAGCTTGTTCATCAAAGTACAAAAACTCACATGAGCATTTGTTAGCCAAAAGGCATAACCAGAAATTTATGTGTTATACCTCGTGATGCACGCCTTCTTAACCTCGTTGCCCTTTGCAATCCAGACTTGATAGTATTCCAAACGCAGATCGATTTTGGAGAAGTATCTTACGCCTCCCAGTTTGTCGAACAGGTCCACCACCAACGGAATAAAAAATTTATTCTTAATGGTCACCTTGTTTAGTACACGATAGTCGATGCAAAAATGAAGACTTCCATCCTTTTTCTTCTAGAATAGCACTGGTGCGCCATATGGGGCCTTCGATGGTCTGATGAAGCCCGCATCAAGCAGCTCCTTGAGTTGCCTCTTCAATTCGTCTACCTCAGTTGGGGCCATACGGTATGGAACCATGGCGGGCGGATTCGTGCCCGGTTCTAACTCGATGGCGTGGTCTACCTTCCTCCGCGGAGGTAGCCTCTTCGACAACTCCTTCGGCATGACATCTGCAAACTCCATAAGGACGTCATCGATCTCAGGCAAAAGATCCTCCAACGCCTCCTCCATCTTGAGCATCGCAAAGTAGGTCATCTCTTTGTGCCGCATCCCTTTCTTAAGTTGTAAGGCGGAGAGAGCCTTCCCCTTCACAAGCACGCTATCATGACCTGCATCCAGTATAAGAGCACGAGAATTGGGTAAGTCCAGCCTACGCCGCAGTATCAGCGATAGAACGCTGTCCTAGGTCGTAATCATCTAACACAATATATAAGGTACCTGTACAGTATATACACTCCAATCTATTGTGATTGGTTGAGCTACTATATACTTTGCTCTGTTTCTTGACAGGACTGTTGATTACAGGTGAGATCGAGCACTTAGAGGGCTATGACCAGCAGGAAGACCTAGCAGCGGAGCTCACTCCGGATGTTCAGCAGGACTATATTCCTGGATTTTAGATACTTGTATAGGATTTGATATGATGTATTGGAGATGTAGCAGACTTAGATAGCCTTTATCTTTCATTACCGATTTTGTACCCAGACATTCATGTAAAAGTCTGTAATAACTGCATATGTAGTGAATTGTGATGGATAGTAGTAGTATATTCATGCTAGATGCTATGATGAGTGTATGACTACTTGATTATGATTAGACTAGACGGCTGACTACTGTTGTCAACGACAGCGTAGACCGGGCATGACTCGATTCGTATCCGATTATTCGGGAGCTGGTCGTGACAGATAAATGGCACGATAAAGATATAAGACATGATATAAAATATCCAGAAAAATTCTAACATAAATATAATAGAAGTCCAAGAGAGTCTAAGAATCAATTATCTCAAGTATAAGTCTAAATTAATAACAGGTCAAGAGTCATAAAGCTGGAGACAAATCCAGTAAATAGCCTAACTGAGTCACTAATAAGGCCTCCTCAGCTGGAGGGAAACCATCATGAATCAATCTCCTAGTCTATGCCTACTACATCCTAGGGGCCGTAGTAGGTAGGCAACCGTCATCTAAATCGTCTGAAAAATATATCCAGTCAGGATTGGAGCAAAGCTAATGATAGTTTTAGTAAATGTTAAAGACTATGTAACAGTAAATAGAGAGAATATACAAGATAAAGTAACATGTACATGAATGTAACATATATAGAAATACTATAAATAAACATGAGAACAGAAAACATCATATACAATAATCAAAAAATAACTAACTACGTGAGTGAGCACTAGTTACAACATGTGATCGGCTTAGGAACTTGATACAAGAGTTTATGGCCTGGCTAATTATACATGTGGTGTATGGTTAACACTATTCAAGAAATAATACTTGATAAAAGGGGGGTATGATCACATATCTACGCTAATATTCCTCGCCCCCGACTAGTATAGTTGATCCAACCATGATACATTATGACATAGGATTCTCTGAAGGTCGCGAGCCTTCGCAGTAATCGGTGTCCATACAATGCACAAGAACAACAACAAGGCTTGCACAAAGTACACCAAGATATACAATGAATAACATCTCATGACAGAATCCACAAATATCAATCTGTGTAACCAATGTGCCAAAAAATCAAGGATATTTACACTAAATACAAGCGACATAGAAGATATTATAAATGAAAAATTATCAGAGAATGTACTCGTCTGAGATCCGGTGTGAAATGTCAAGAGTATGCAATACGGTACCTCGAAGACCTAATTATGGAATATCAATGTCAATTGGAATTTTGAGATGATAAACATGCTATACTAGCTCAATACTAGGTCTCCAAGTTATTTCAAGGTCAAACTAGGTCGACTGGGTCAATACATTGCTAAACTAGGTCAATCTAGGTCAAACCTAGATTATTGGGTCATACCATACCATACCAAGGTATGCTAGTCTATACTAGGCTAATACCCTAGGTAAATACCTATCTAGTATACCAATATGCTTATTTAGCAATATCCGAACTTCAACCCAATACCTTTGCATAAGCCTAAACCTAAAACACAAGGTAAAGTAATCACCTATACTCAATCCCCATACTCTACAACATAGGTATCCTAAATCTTTCCCATATATTTACTTTACACATTACCTACCCCACATATCCTATACATAATCTATTCGATGTATCCAATACATTACCTACATTGGTAACCAATACATATCTCAATACCTTATACTCCATCTCATTTCCAATTACTGGTATTTCCTAGGTAATTCCCATTACCTACTCTCACATAGGTAAACCATCCTATACCTTACCTACACATCTACCTATACACACTATGAGTACACAAACACTCATACATTCCTATCTCTAACACACCTTAACCCCTACATATTCCTAGGAAAATCCCTTAGATAACACTCACACACTCAAAACCCTTCCCATACTACACTTTTGTCAAGCCTCTACTCCTTGCTGTAACCACAGCAGTGTAACTGCCATAACCTACTGCTTTTAATCCTGCAAAGGTAGCAAAACCCTCTTGCTGATACTTCATGTTTCCTACACCCTACTACTTGCTATTACTGGTGCTAAATCAGTCATGTGCACATGTGTGCACAGGTTTCAACCACCCTGTTGTTACCTATCAGGTGCACATGTGTGCATAGAAGCTTAACTCATCTAATCACTTATCTACCAATCCCTAACAGCAGATAGGGTTCTTCTTCTCTTTCAGTCTTGTGCACTCTAGTGCACAGGCTCCCCTTTATAATACTGCTAAATCTTCTAAGCCTGTGTAAACCCCCTATTTTTAAAAAGTTTATTTTAATTATTTATTATGTTTTATTAATTATTTACGATAGTTACCTATTTACAAAATAGCTTAGTAAATAACTAAATGATTATTTTTTATGTATTAGCATATAAGTAAATGTTACACCATTATATTTTTATTCTATCAAATAATAATAATAATAAAATAAATAATCTATTTTTGAGTGTTGAAATTTTTGTAAATTATATTGGATTTTTTTACATTCATACTGAATGTATGGACTCACATTTAGTTACATATAAACACACACACACACACACACACACACACACACACACACACACACACACACACACACATATATATATATATATATATATATATATATATATATATATATATATAAAGGGGATATATATAAAAAAAAAGATGCTCATGCGCTCCCTCTTTCGCTCGTGCTCGCTCGGGGAGCCTCGCCCCTGCTAGGGCCGGCCTTCGCACGCCGCCTGGGTCTACGCCGCCGATCGGGCGCCCCCCGCCCCCCCTCCTCCCCCCATGGCCTCGCCTCTGCCTGACCTACTGGGTTTCCTTGGGCTCCCTTCCGGTCCCGTACTCTTCTCCTCCTCCCGAGCGCCTTTCCCTTCGCCGCCCGTCCGCCAACCCCCCCTCCACCCTCCTCCTCCTCCCTCTCCAACGCCCGTCCGCCAACCCCCCCTCCACCCTCCCCCTCCTCCCCACCCCCTCCGGGGTCTTCCCTTCGACCGTCCCCCCTCCCTTCATTCCGGGCCTCGCTGCAGTTCAGGCCCCCCCGGAGCCGGTCCGGCCCCCCGGAGGCTCTGGTTCGGAGGAGCCCCCCGGGGTCCCAAGCCGCCTTCCCCCTCCCTGAGCCTTCCCTTTTCGAATTCCTGTGGGGGTCAAACCGGGGAAGCATCCAACACGGCGGGGAAGCATCCACCACCTTTCCTCTCCCCCGAGCCGCCTTCCCCCTCCTTTAGCCTTCCCTTCACCCTCCTCCTCTTCCAACACGACGGGGAAGCATCCACCGCTACCAGGAAATCGAAAAAGAAAGGATCCGCTAAGTCCCCTTCCATGCATACTAGGTCTGCTGCTAAGCGGTCCAACCAACACCACCCAAAACTCCAATAATGCTGAACATCCTCTCTTAGAATGTCCGCGGTCTTGCGAACAAACCTACTATGAGGAGAATTACCGCCCTTAAGAAAACTCACAATATCGACATCTTGATTATCATCGAACCAAAAATTCCTTACAGGAAACTCAAATCCATCCAACTGCAGTTAGGCTTTCACTCGACCATAGCCGGCAGACACGATATTTGGAACCTATGGTCCAAGGCCGTTCAAATAGGAGTCATCCGCGATTCCAGCCAAGCCCTTTCCTGCTGGATGAAATACCTTTTGATCCCTAACCGCGCCATCCTTTCTGCGGTTCACGGCAGCTGCGATATCGCGGATCATAGACACCTATGGAACGACCTTCTGAACATCAACAACCACAACCATAACCTTCCATGGCTTTGTATTGGGGACTTCAACGCTATCACCAGCAGAGATGAGAAAATTGGTGGCTGTCTTCCCCCTTCCAGCCATGCAAGCCTTCAACGATTTTATCTTCAACTCTCACCTCACTACCCTCCCGTACACTGGCAACGCATTCACCTGGTGCAATATGCAGAAAGAAGACCGTAGGCAATTCTTCCGCCTCGACAGGGCCTTAACCAACGCTCATTGGCTAGGGATGGGGTCTACATCCAAGCTCTCTCACCTTAACGCCACAGAATCTGACCACGCACCCCTGCTGGTGGAAATTGCCAGCACCTCCATCAAGCCCAGGAAAAGCTTTCGCTTCTTGAACTTCTGGAGCAAGCACCCCCAATTCCTGGGAGTGGTCGCCGAATCTTGGAACAACATGGATTCCCTCGAAACCCTCAACCGGGTGGCTTACAAACTCCAAGCAACGAGGGAAGCTCTAGCAGCCTGGAGCAAGCAAGCTTATGGCGACATCTTTCAAGCCATTCGCGGGGCTGAGGACGACGTTACTCGTGCCGAAGCTAGATACATCACTGACTGTTCGCCCTAGTCCAGGAAGGCGCTGAACCTCACCAAAGCCATCCTCAAATTCAGGCTAAAAATTGAGACTGATTTTTGGAAACAGAAAGCCAGGATCAAATGGGACAGTGAAGGGGACAACAACTGCAGCTTTTTCCACGTCTGCGTTATTGGTCGCAAGCAAAAACTTACCCTCAACCAGATTGCCGGAGACGATGGTACCAACATCACCGATCCTAAAGGCATACAAGCGGAGGAGGCTAAGTTCTACTCCAGACTATTCTCCAAAGAAACGGTCACCAAAGACAATGCCTTCCTAGACAAGGTTCCCCATCTCGTTATTGACACAGACAACACCCGGCTCGAACAGCCCCCCTCAGAGGACGAAGTGAAATATGCCGTCTGGGCCCTTGACAAATACAGTGGTCCCACGCCAGACGGATTTTTGTAAAGCTTTTTCCATACTTGCTGGGACATCATCAAGGGAGATACTCATAGGACGGTCTCCGCCTTCCTCCAGGGAGCTACTTACCCCAGAGCCATCTCGAGTACCAACCTAATCCTCATTCCGAAGAAAGACAATCCAGAGACATTTCGCGACTTTCGCCCTATCAGTCTCTGCAACTTCACCAATAAGATCATATCCAAGATCATCGCCTCCCGTATGGCGGGCCTTCTCCCCAAGATCATCTCGGAGGAGCAGAGTGGTTTCGTTCGGGGAAGAAATATCCAAGATAACATCATGTTGGCCCAAGAGCTTGTCACCTGCATAAAGCTCCCTGCAAGAGGGGGCAACATTGCCATCAAATTGGATATGAAAAAGCCTACGATAGACATGATTGGCAATTCATGATCTGGGTCCTCAGAGCCTTCGAATTTTCAGAAACTTGGACCAACATCATATGGAGATCGATCAGCAACTCGTGGTTCTCTACGGTTATTAATGGCCATGCAGACAGATTAGATCCTTTATCTTCCACTATCTTCACCATCACGGCGGATGCTCTGAGCAGAAACCTTAATCAGATGGCGGGCTCCCCCAACTTCAGCACTACCATACTGCCAGCGGATGCCCAATCATCACTTACCTAGCCTTCACTGACGACATCCTCATATTCTCCGTCGGGGACGCCGGATCGGTTGACGTCGTCCACAATACGCTCCAGAGATACGAGAGGTGCTCCGGACAAATGATCAACCTGGATAAAAGTGTTATTTACACCCACGACAACCTCAAAAGAGAGCAAGTGGCGAGCATCACGACTATTACCTCCTTTCCTACCCAGTATCCTCCATTCCACTACCTGGGGTGTCCCTTGGTCTACGGCAGATCTAACGCAGGGATTTTTGAAAATTTGATCACTCGCATCAGGAAGAAGCTCGAGGGCTGGCACAACGCAACGCTCTCCCCCGGAGGCAAGATAATCCTCATCAAACACGTCCTCTCCTCCATTCTCATCTACACCTTAGCGGCATGCTCCCCCCAAAGAAAGTGCTATCCTACATCGAGAGCATCTTCAGAAAATTTCTCTGGGGATACAGTGGCGGTCACGACAAGCACCATTGGGCCAGCTGGGATACCATAGCTCGTACCACCGAGGAGGGGGGCCTGGGATTCACTAAACTTTCTCACATCGTTAATGCCTTCTCCATGAAATTGTGGTGGACGCTGCGCACGAGCAATTACTTATGGGCCAGGTTCATGAAGGCCAGATACTTTAAACACATCCATCCGTCGAAGGCCATCGCGAACAGCAGATCCTCCGTGGCCTGGCGTCGCATTCTCATCGGGCGGTCCCTTGTCGAACCAGCGATTCGCCTTAAGGTAGGCCTCGGCGAAGCAGCGCCATTCCTGGAGGACTGGTTTGACGATAGATTGCTGCCCGACATTTCTGCAGCCCCCAGGAACAACACTATCAAAGACCTATAGGACCTTCCTAATACCACCTGGAATTGGATCAAAGTCAGGACTTGGGCCGGGTCTAAGGCGGTCGATTACATTCGCCGCAGCAACGTTAAGATCGTACCGGACGCTGATAAGATCGAGTGGTCGCCAGATGTTAATGGTGCATTCTCGGTTAAGTCGGCCAGAAGAGTGATCTTAGGCAATGCGACCCCACCTCCTACAGTTGCCTCCTTCTGGCAGACCTGTATTCCAAAGAAGTGGTCCTTCCTTATCTGGAGAGCCCTTCGTAACATCCTCCCCACTGATGACGATCTCAATACCATCGGGTTCAGCCTTGCCTCCGCTTGTACAAGCTGCGCAGATCGTCAGGTGGAAACTCTCAACCACATCCTCAGCCAAGGGGACCTACCGACCCAGGTCTGGAGAGCACTCTCCCAGCGTTGCCATTTGCCTCAAGAGGGCGACAGCTTCCACTACCTCATGGCAACCTAGGCATCAGCGTCTCACGGCCATCAGATCACCGCAGCGGCTGCCACGTGGGTGCTCTGGAAAAATCGAAACAAAGCTAGATATGAGGGCCGCCAGTACAACACCAACCAACTTATCCGGGAAACCATTCGCCAGTGCCATAAAAGGAGAACCAGCTGCCATCACGATCAGACGGGATTCTGGAACTCACTCCTCTCCTCGGATCAGCCATTTTGATTCTTCTCTCCCTAGTTTTGCTCTTCTTTTGTCAGTATACGTGTATAGGCATCGGCATTTTGCGCCTCATAGTATACTTATAAAGGTTCGACCTTTAGGCCTTCATTAATAAAATGGGTTTAAATTTTATATATATATATATATATATATATATATATATATATATATATATATATATAAAGGGGGGAAGATATATATAAAAAAATATATATATATATATAAAGGGGGGAAGATAACTCGCGAGATATTGGATATCTCGCGAGTGGCACAACCCCATTTCTCCCACGCCCCTCCTTTATATATACTCGGTTGAGTATAAACTGTTGTCCTGGAGATTGAGAGATTTGATGGATTTAAATTTCCCGAATCCTCATCTTAGCTACACCTAATCTTTCCTAACCTATCCTACTTCAAATTCTCCTATAGAATACCTATCATAATCTCTAAAAGATTACATTAAACCTAGTATAATCGGATTTAAATTCGACAGAAAGCCAGATATTTAAATTAGGTATAAAATTCGGGACCTGCTCGTTAGGAAGCATCATAACAAAACCTACAAAATCATTTTAAGGCATAACCTCAGCGTGCCCCGACCCTTCCCCGACCTAGGCGACTTTGATCGATGCTTGATGCCATCTGCACGCCGTGGAGGATCGTCGTGATCGTCGCTGCCAACCGCCCCGAACAGAACACTCTGTTCCGAACAACATAGTTATGTACCCAATTCTAGATTACGATTTCTTAAGTTATGTTTGATAGTTTCTTGAACTATAAATTCCTAAATAAAGCCTATATGACCCTCCTCGGACCCCTTCAAAGGGATTTAGTGATAACTCAGTAGACCGCTCAGAAATTCGACGCAAACATCGTCGAAAAGCTGATCGAAAACAGAGCATTAGAGCCGTTCCAACCCCGACTTTGAAGGCATTTTTTGAACTAAATACTCTGAGTTTTCTTGAAGCAATTTTGAACAGTTAGAGACAACATATATAAGATTAAATCTAGTAGATTTATTTTTCAACTATTGTACAGAAAGTTATTCGTTTTTAAAAATCAAGAAAAAATTATTTTTCAAAAACTGAACTTTTGGAAAAAATTTCGATACGGCGTGCGCCCCCAACAACGGGCGACGTGGTCATAACCCATGAGCATCAAAATACGTGTATGGAAGTTGTCGACGTGTAGGATTCGACGGAACTCAATTTTGTTGTGCGTGCACAATAAAATCGAGACGTATCGGTCGAGATATCCCGTATCGGTCCCTTTGCAAACTAGCAAATAACTTCATGCACGTTCGTCATCTCGAAAGAAAACTTGCACGCCATCAGGACCAAGTTATTTTTCTGGTCCTGTGTGCCAAGTTTGGTCCGATTCTGAGAAAGTCGACCGGAATACCATTTTGGCGGGCCCGTGAGCCGATCGAACGGACAAATTTATGCACGGCCCACCGAAATTCAAGTTTAGACATACGGTCGGGTTCTTATTGTCAAATCGGACCCGTAGTTTGACGAATTTAGAGACCGTAGGTACTGGCATGCTTTTCGGTGCAAAACTTGTCTAACGGCGAACATCATTTTGACCCGAAATTACGATTTTGCTCCTGTATCCAGAATTGGACTTTTGGGCAGGTGTTTTTAGATATATCTTTTATACCAAAAAAATATTGATGTTTATTTCAGCATCCGAAAACGTTTGCAGGATTTGACTTTCCTTTGGTACCGATTCTAACGATCTAAGTACTGGACTTTGTTATTACTACACACTACCCTCATGCAAGATACCTTGCTATTATATGCTGTATTTTATTGCTATTTTCTTTCTGCTATTTTTTTCACTTTTATTTTACACTGCATTCTTCTATCATATTGTGCGTACAAGCCATACTTGGGTGCAAGCGATTGTATTAGTCGTTTTATAATTTTGCTTATTATTCTGCATTGATTTAGTACTAGTTGACCACCCACTAAAATAAGTTATTGGTATATCTCATATGACCTTGAAACTTGCTTTATTATGAGTTGTGAGTGACATGTAGGACACGGACTTGCATAGTCGGCTTTGAGACGTACGACGGCTGGTAATAACTGCCAACTGGTACGGGGTCACCGGGGTCATCAGAGGATTCTGTCCCTCCGGGATAGCCTCTTCACCAGATGTGAGAGCCAGGGCAGAAGTGCGTCCGCTTCTTAGATTCATATAGTGGGTACGAAAATAGGATAATTGTTAGGAAGGATCAGATATGAGGTAATTCAAGTAATCAAAGAAAATTCTAAAGGTTGGAAGTCAAAGGAGGTAGTAGTTCTGGATGAGATAATATTCCTATTCCTATATACAGGCTTGTTGGGCACAGTCACGTAACCCAACAATATTTTCTAACCTGCATGGGCCACCACAAAAACATGTAATGCCCCAGTCCAAAAATACTTAGGACCGAGTACATAGACATGCCAGCTGTACATATACGAAGAATACTCCAATATATGGAATCCTTGTATACGTACATAAGCTGTATATATGATATAATCACATGCCAGAATATAAATGAATTATATCTCATCACAGCTCAATACAGAAGAAAATAGAGTCCAAATAATAAATAAGTACATCAAAAAGATAGCCGGGTGGACATACCCACTCCAAACAGCTGTATAAAATGGTCTCATGGGAGTCTAACCTCCGTAAAATAGAAATAAAAGAAATAGAAGATGTCCACTAAATGTCTCAATGTATAAATAAACTAAAAGTTAGCTGGAGATGCCTCATCATCGATGTAGGAAGGATCCAATGCCGCGCCGTACTCCTGCAGGAAATCGTCTAACCCTGGAGAGAGAACCAGGACCTCAGAGGGACGTAATAAGATACAAGAAAACACCATGCCATATAAACTGTGATATATAATAGAGAGTAAAAGGGAAATGAATGCAAAGGGTTCCTAACCATACTATTGTGAATATGTAGTTGAGATACAATCCTTCGATGCATGAGCCCTGGCTGATAATAGGATCCGGTATAGTCCCCTCTCGGGCACCAGTGACCAAGCGGATAACGTTCAAGAACGTCAGTAGCCAACCTGGCTGAGTGGATAATCGTACCCGTATCTCCAATGGAGCTTTCGAGTTACAAGAAAAAGTGTAATAGAAGCCCATACGTCAGGTATTGTTCTCCCCATCCAATGTCTAGTATTCTCATCTTTATGACTAATATAAACCTCTAGTAACCACCAAGTCCACTATCATGCAATTCTTTTGGCAGTTACTCCTATCTGTCGCCCGCCTCAGACGTATCAGTGGCCAGCTGACTACACGAGTACTTGTCCTACATGTGACTCACAATACGTAATAAAGCATGTACCAAGGCCCTATGAGATATACCAATACCTCATCATCAATGGGTGGTCACTAAGCTAAGTCAATGCAAGAGAATAAAACAAAACCAGTAAAAAGATCGATATAGTCGTTCGCACCCAAGTGTGACTTGGACACACATTGATATAATACTAACAACAAATAAGTAATATTGAACATAAATAACTGAAAATAAGAATAAGTAAATCACAGAGTAAGGTGACAAGGTATCTTGTCTGGCAGAGCAGGAATAGCAACTCCAAGCAATCAATCACGTAAGCAAAAAATCTCAAATTCATGAACGGCTCCGGATGCTGAAACAGACATCAAGAACGTTCCAGGTGTAAAAGATATATCTAGGAAACATTTGTCCAAAAGTCTAATTCTAGAACAGGGGCAAAATCATAATTTTGGGCCAAAACGATGTCCGTTATTGGACCAGTTTTGTATCGAAATGTGTGCCAGTATCTATGGCTTCTAAAGTCATCAAACTACATGTCTACGGGTCCGGTTGAGGAGACGAACCCAATCGTATGTCCAAAGTTGAATTCCGACGGGCTGTGTATAAAATTTTGATACGATCCTGGTGGCACAAGGTTCGTCTCAATACGACGAACGTACACGAAGTTATGGCCAAGTTTGCAAAAGTCGATACGAGGGTATCTTGACGGATATGTACTGATTTCGTCGTGCACGCGCAACAAAATCGAGTTTCGTGAGTTTCCACACGTCGACAACATCCATACGCACCTTTCGATGCATATGGGTTGCGACCACGTCGTCCGGTTTGTCGGGGCCCACGTCGTATTGGGATAATTTTCTAAGTTTTTATAGTTTTTAAAACTATTTTTCCCTAAGCTTTGGGATCAAAAATCTACACATATAACGAATGACAATTTGAACTACTAGAAGGGTGTTGAAGTGCTATACGTAGTCTAAAACTTTCTTCATGAAGTTTTCAAGAAATCCTACTAGTGTGTCCAGAATTCGTTTCCAAACAGGGGTACATGAAAGTCAATTTCAGTCAATTGTGATAGTAGATTTTTGTCAACTTTACATCAGTTTCACGGGCAACCTAGTTATCAATTCCTGATTCTATTTGCTAGGGGTTCAAGAGGGTCATGTAGACTCTCGATAGGATCTTCTGGATCACAATTTCGTGGAACAGAATGGAAGAAAAAGAAGGAAAATTGGAGTACCTGGTGGTGGTCGAAACAGGGCAATGCTCTGTTTTGCGATCGGCCTAAGGGTGTGCGGCAGCGCTCCGGCGTTCCGTGGTGGCTGACCGTAGCGTGCAAGCGACTGTGGGCGTTCCTGGGGATGTCATTGGGGCTCTGATGTCGTCGCTCGAGTTCACAGGAGAGTTTCTTAGGGTTTTGAAGGATTTCTATCGGATGTGTCTCCATATATATCCGAATTTTAAACCCAATTAAATTCGAATTCACCTAGGGTGTTGATTCGGATTTGAGGTCAAATTTTCGTAGAGAATCTTACTAGGATTACAGCAAAGAAAATTCGAAGCGATTTGGTCGAGATTTAATGTAGATTTGGGTTACTCAAAATTTCTAAAAAATACAAATTGTACCATTCTGTTCTCATTAGGGGTCGGGGAGGGTTGCTCACTGTTTCGAAAGGAACAGTAATTCCTTTATTTCTTTTTTTCTTTTTTTAGACTTATACATATGTAAGTATGTATATATGTATAGATCACTAAACTCATATACATATCTACCAAGTGTCAAATAATATTTCTAAAAAAAATTTAAAACTTAAGAAAATATTTATGTGACATTTTGATAAACTCTTGCACAAAATATTTATAATGTATTTAGTAGAAACAATGATTTGCTAGTTTGCCATATAAAGAAAAATTATAACCAAATGATTAAGCTTATTTAATAAATAAGATATATACCAAAAATAAACCAAAATTTTTATATATAAATTATTTTATCGATCTTACTAACTAAAATAATGCACTTATAAAAATAATATTTATAGTAATAACTAAAATTTAGGGAGTTTACAGCTGTCATCCAATCTCGAGCTGGCAACTTGAAGCCTTCAGTAGCTTCTCCATGCTAATAAGCCATTGAGACACCTCTAGTGGCTTCTCCGTACCTCTGAAGGGCTTGGGGTTCATGTCTGTGAAGTTCTTGATTGAGCCTTCATAAGGATGAAAAACCTGTGCTGGTACCGGTGCCGGAGGTGGAGGTGGAGGCCTAGCCACTGCTGCCATCATAGTCTGTCTCAACAGCTCAGTCTGCTGCCACTGAGCTTGCATCATGGCATATATGAACTAGGAAGTAGGGCTTCCATCAGTCGGTGGTGGAGGCATCTAAGGTCCCGACTGTGGTAGAAACTGCTTAAGGAATGGTGTTGGTGGAGACAGGAGTACATTCCCTCTTGGTGGCACGGTAGTGGTTTGTCCAGCCTGGCTGACTGTGGGTACTGCGATCTCTGGGTGCACCGTCGTCGGAGTCGTAGTAGGCTACGACTGTCTTGGCTGGTACGGTGTCACCGGAGTCATTGAAAGATTCTGTCCCTCCGAGGTAGTCTCTTCACCAGATGTGAGGGCTAAGGCAGAAGAGCGTCCGCTTCTTAGATTCATATTGGTGGCACAAAGAAAGTAGGATGATATTAGGAAAGGTTAGATATGAGGTAATTCAAGTAGTCAAAGAAAATTTTGAAAAGATTGGAAGTCAAAGGAGGTAGTAGTTCTGGATGAGATACTATTCCTATTCCTATATGCAGGCTTGTTGGACACAGTTTTGTAATCCAACAATATTTTCTGACCTGCATGGGCCACCACAAAAATATGTAACGCCTCAGTCCCAAAATACTTAGGACCAAGTACGTAGACATGCCAGCTGCACATATACGAAGAATACTCCAATATATAGAATCCTCGTATACATACATAAGCTGTATATATAAAATAATCACAGGCCAGAATATAATAATCTAATCTCATCACAGATCAGCACAAAAGCTATAAGAGTCCAAAATAAATAAGTGTATCAAGAGATAGCCGGGTGAACATACCCACTCCAAACAGCTATAAAAAATAGTCTCAAATGATCAGAGTCCAACCTCCGCAAAATAGAAAGGAAAAAAGATATAATAATGCCCACTAAATATCTCAATGAATAAATAAACTAGAAATCAGCAAGATATGCCTCGTCATCGATGTATGAAGGATCCAGTGCCACTCTGTACTCCTGCAGAAAATCGTCTAACCCTGGAAAGATAATCAGGTCCTCAGAGGGACGTAAAGAGATACAAGAAAATACCATGCCACATAAATTGTGATATATAATAGAAAAGAAAGGGATGCATGCAATAGGGTGCCTACCAGTTCTACAGTGATAATGCATTCAAGAATAAATCTTCAACGCATGGGCACTCTGGCTACAGAGGAATCAGTATGGTCCCTCCAGGGATACCAGGGACCTCAAAGCATAACATTCATCGAATGTCAGAGGCCAACAGGATTAGGAATAGAAAAGTCCATACGTGACCCATACGTTAAGGAACTGTCCTCTCCACCCAATGCCTAGTAGGGTCACATCCATATCCCATAGGAACCTCTAGTAACTGCCAAGTCCACAACCATGCAATTTTATTGGCAGTTATTTCTAACTATCGCACGCCTCATACGTATCGGTGGCCAGCCGACTACGCGAGTACGTGTCCTACATGTGACTCACAACTCGTGATAATCATGTGTCAAGGTCGTATGAGGTATACCAATACCTCATCATAACTGGGTGGTCACAAGGCTAAGTCAATGCAAGAGAATAAAACCAAAAGCAGTAAAAACAACCGATGGAGTTGCTTGCACCCAAGTGTGATTTGGACGCACAGTAATATAATAATAATAGATAAGTAATGTTGAACATAAATAACTAAAAATAAGAATAAGTAAATCACAGAGTAAGGTGGCAAGGTATCTTGTCTGGTGTTACGGGAATGACCAATCCAACAATCAGAAGCGTCAGCAAGAAACTCAAAATCCACGAACGGCTCCGGATGCTGCAACAAACATCACGTTCCCGGTGTAAAAGATATATCTAGAAAATGCATGTCCAACAATCAAATTCTGGAACAGGGACAAAATCGTAATTTTGGGTCAAAACGATGTTTGCCGTTGGACCCGTTTTGTACTGAATTGCGTGCCAATATCTAGGTCTCTAAAGTCGTCAAACTATATGTCTACAGGTCCGATTTGAGAAGACAAACCCAACCGTATGTCCAAAGTTGGATTCCAGCGGGCCGTGCATAATTTCGTCCGTTAGATTGGATCATGGGGTCCACAAAACAGCGAATCAGTCAATTATCTCAGAATCGGACCAAACTTGGCAAACAGGACCAAAATTTTGATACGATCCTATTGGCGCAAGTTTCGTCTTGATACGACGAACGTACATAAAGTTATGGCCGATTTTGCAAAAGTTCGATACGGGGGTATCTTGATGGATACGTACTGATTTCGTCGTGCGTACGCAGCGAAATCAAGTTCCGTTATTTTCCACACGTCGGCAACATCCATATGCGCCTTTCGATGTGTATAGTTTGTGACCACGTTGCAATTTGGGTTCTACTGTCGTATATGTTGTCTTATACTGTTTTAATTATTGTTTTAGAAAAATTCTAAGTGTCTGAGTCGGGATAACCCTTCCAAGTCAGGGTTCTGGACAGCCCTAAAGTCAACTTTTTGAACAAGTTTTTCCTAACTTTGTGTCAAGTTTCTGCTCAAACTAATAACTTATACTTGAATCCCTTTGAAGGGGTTCAAAGAGGGTCATATAGGCTTCGTATAGAACTTCGTACAATCGAAATCGATTTAGTACACATGAAGGAACATGGGGTCGAAGGGGGTTACCTCGCGGCCGCATTATCAAAACAGGGTGTCCTGTTCCGTCGGGTTTGAGCATCTCTCCAGCGACTTGGTGACAGATGGCTGTGTGCAGACGGCCGGGGTTGCACGCAAGGGGGTCGGGGTTCTCTAGGCAGGGTCGGCCCTGGATAAGTGCACCAAGTGCACCCGCCCCGGGCCCCATATTTTCGGGGGCCCCATAATTAAGATGCAAGTTATTACTTACTAGTCAAAAAAAAGAAATTAAGGAGCATTAATGTTAATGACTAAATGCTATGAGAAGAGAATTCAAAAAGTAATTTGAATGGTAATAACTAACAGCTATCAAAAAATTATTTCAATGCTAACTTAAATGCTATGTTCGGCTATCATTTAAATATTTAATCAATGGGCATATTTTTGGGGGCCATGTGTCATTTAATTGCTAAGTGAATGCTGAATATATGCTAAGTCCGGTTGGCACCCCTCAATATCATTTAATTCTTTTAAATGCTATCCAAAAAAAATATTTGAATTTTGAATTTGTAACTATGTGTTATGCTCGGCTGCCCTCCCCCATATCATTTTTTATTTTATTTTTTAAAATGAATAAGCATTAAATTGTAGTCATAATCAACTCAGAATTCAAAGAGCCATTTATCAATGCAGAATCCAAAGAGTCATCCTCGTTAATATTTAAAACTTCTTCTTTTTATGTCAAGAAAGACTTGCAAATGCCAAATGGTTAGGCTAACTGGAGGCAAAAAAGTTGTAACAATTAACAAAACTCTTTATTTGAAAGCTTCCTTGATTCCTTCTCCTTCATGAATCACCAGTAGAAAGAATCACTCTTGGTGGAGAAGGCTGAAAGTCAAGAACCACTCTTCTTTTTCAAAGCTCCTCTTGGCACAGAAGGTAAATAATATAGTTAATACTCTTCTTTAAATTTTCAGAATTCAAAGAGTTTCTTGTATTTTTTTTATTTTTATTTTTTACTTTGAGAGCCATAGCAAATTCTTGATTTTATTCTTCATCATTCTATAGACTTTGAGAGCCAAAGCTAAAATCTATTGGAGGATCTATAGATTTTCGATTGGCATCTTGGCACTTAGGAGTCAACAAAAATAGGTTATATTGTTCTTCTTTTTTTAATTTTAACTGCAGTTGTTATTTGGATTTTTAGCATTTTACTTTAGTTACTATTATAAACATGTTTCATAGGAAATACGAATCAGGTAGTGAAAAAAGAAAAGAAAAAAGAAAAAGATTAGAACAATTGGTTGAATCTCAAAAAGATTATAAATTTTTGCAGGAATACATAAAGGGCCCAACTTTGATTTTTTGCCCGGACCTCTTCAATGTCAGGACCGGACCTGTCTCTAGGGTTGCCGCTCAAGTTATCAGATGGAAAACTTTCTAGGTTTTTCTTGATGTTGCTATCGGGGTCGGCTTATATATCAAATTTAAATCCCAATTAAATTCGATTCCATATCAGGGTTTTGATTTGGATTGATAGGTCGGTTTCATAGAGAATCCTAGATAGACTCATACAAAAAAAATTGAAACGAATTCGTAAAGGATTGAGGAGAATCAAATTTGAATTCTCTTGACCATTTGGCTGTGCTCACGTGTGTCAGGGTGGAGATGAGTACTATTCCCGTGAACAATACTCCATTGGTTTTTTTCTTTGTTTTTTTAACAGTTTTTTATACATATATATGATACACTTGTGTGTAATAAAATCAAAATACCTATAGCCTGCATTAAAATAAATAAATAAATAAAAATAATATATTGGTAAGTAAAATAAGAATTATTCATAAGTTTTCTAAATAACCTTAGTCTTCAAGACATAACTATTTTATTTTATTTATTTTTGCTAACCAAATAGAAGATGAAATTAATACCAAGCTTAAAATATAAATTAAAATAAATACTAAATTTTTAGGGGGTTTACATTCTACCCAATTTTAAAAAAAAATCATCCTCGAAATTAAAACTAACGCCGGGGGTATGCAATGCAATACGAAAATTAAAGGATCTAACGTATGAAAGTCGTACCTCAGTTTTTGAACAAATGAGGGTAGCGATTTCGAATGTCACCATCGCGCTCCCAAGTAGACTCTCCTGGCGAGTGATGCTTCCATGCCACATGAACCAATGGTATAGATTGATTCTGCAACACCTTCACTCGGTGATCAAGGATACCTACCGGTTGCTCTTGCTACGACAAGCTCGGTCCAACTGTGATTTCGGAGTGATCGAGCACATGACTGTTGTCTGCCACGTACCTCTTCCGCTGAGATACATGAAATACGTCATGTACTCCATCTAGCGACGATGGCAATGCCAATCTATAGGCAACCTCTCCAACACGTTTCAAGACATCGAAAAGGCCGATGTACCATGGACTCAACTTGCCACATCCTCCGAATCGAATCGTGCCTCTAGTGGGGGATATCTTCAAGAAAACATGGTCGCCTTCCTTGAACTCCAAAGGTCGACGACGATTATCGGTCCACTCCTTCTGTCGATCTTGCTCTGCTCGCAGGTGCTCTTGTATCTTCTTCACCTTCTCCACTGTGCTCAAAACCAACTCAGGACCCAATATTTATCGCTCTCCTATGTCGCTCCAACAAACAGGAGATCGACACTCCCTTCCATACAATGCCTCAAACGGAGCCATCTGAATGCTCGCTTGATAGCTATTGTTGTAGAAAAACTCTACAAGATGAAGGTGGTCTTCCCATGATCCGCCAAAGTCAAGCATACACGCTTTCAACATATCCTCTAGCGTCTGAATCATACGCTCTAACTGGCCGTCTGTCTGCGGATGGTATGTTGTGCTAAACTTTAAATGCGTACCCAAACTGTCTTGCATACTTCTCCAAAAGTGCGAAGTGAACCTCGAGTCACGGTCCGACACGATGCTAACTGGTACACCGTGTAGCTTCACTATTTTCTTCATATACATATTCGCCAAAACTTCTGTGGAATGTCCCACTCTACAAGGTAAGAAATGGGTTGACTTGGTAAGCCTATCAACAATCACCCATACCGCATCTCGTCCACTAGGACTCCGAGGAAATCCCATGACGAAGTCCATCGTAATGTGCTCCCACTTCCACACGAAAATGGGTAGCGGCTGCAGTAATCCGGCCATCCTCTGGTGCTCGGCCTTCACTTGTTGGCATACCAAACACTTGGCCACGAAACGAGCTATCTTCCGCTTCATTCCGTGTCACCAATAATGATGTCGTAAGTCCCGGTACATCTTAGTTCCTCCAGGATGAATACAGTAAGGCGAACTGTGTGCTTCCGCCATCAACTCCTAACGTAGCTCTCCATTAGGAACATAAATGCACACATGAACAAGAAAGGATAATATGACAAGTGATGTAAAAAATATGAACAAATCCACACACATGTAAAATAAGGAAAATAACAATGATATGAACAAAAATTGTAGGTAATCAAGTATGACTGAAAAGAAATAGCAATATAAAAAATGTATTCAAATACTGTGCAATTCGACAAGGTATACTTGTCGGCCGTCCTAGTTCCTGTTGAATTCATAATACTTAACCTAGCAAGAGTCCACATACAAATAAAGAATTATTTTAGCATTCCAGTTACATATGGGACACATGGATTTCCTAATCGACAAGTCTACATGCTTCTAGAATTTCTAGATCTAGTTTTGTAGTTTTAACTTCCGAAATTCAAGGTTAAGTCCCCAAATAAAGGACAAACGTATAAATTACCTAAAAATTGTAAAATCATTAATTAAACATGAATTATATGGAGTTTAACCTCTGAATTCCATATTTAGAATTTTGGGTATAACTCAAGGTTATGTCGATTCTATGCTAAATAGTCACGTCCGAAACTTGTCCGTAACATTACCAAATCTTTGCTATGATCTATATCTATGAAATAACATATAAAAACACATTTAATTCTGATTATAACTCAGAAAATAATTCCTTATTTCTGAAAAATGGCAGCTATGCCTATATAAGTAGAGTTCTAGAGAATGAGTAAATCAATATCCTACATCCTACATTGCTCAAAAGAGGAGCTAACGACTACAACCATGACGTCCAGTACCAATGGAGATGAAGCTGTTGGTGACCTCCACTCTGCTGCTCAGCTCGCCAACACCATCATGCAGTTCATGAAGCCCATGGCACTCAAGTGCGCAGTCGAGCTCGGAGTCCCAGAAGCCATCCACAAGCACGGGAGGCCAATGTCGGTCCCTCTGCTCGCCGCCGAGCTCTCCCTCCCCCCGTCCAAGGCCTCCTGCCTCGCTCGCGTAATGCGCACGCTCGAACACTCCGGCTTCTTCGCAAAGACCTCCGCGGAGGAAGTAACCTACGCGCTGACCCCCTTGTCGCGTTATCTCGTCGAAGGAGGCTCCGACCTGGTGCGCGGGCTCCAGCCCGCTTTGGTGACCCCTTCGTTCCGCCTGGGCGCGTGGTTCCGCAGCGACGAGCCCACCGCGTTCCACATCGACCACGGCATGAGCATATACGAGTACGCCGGCAAGAACCCCGAGTTCAACAGGCTGTTCAACAAGGGCAATGCCAACAACTCGGAGCTGGTCATGAGAGAAGTGGTCCAGAAGTGCGGGGACGCGTTCGAAGGCGTCGCGACGCTGGTCGACGCTGGCGGAGGCAACGGTTTCGTCTCCAGGGCGCTCGCGGCCGCTTTCCCGCACCTGAGGTGCACCGTCCTCGACCTCCCCCACGTCGCGTCCCAGACGCCGAGCGAGAGGGTGGAGTTTGTTCAGGGGGATATGTTCGAACATATCCCTCCAGCTGATGCAGTCCTTCTCAAGGTATATACATATAATAATTTAAATTCAATACCTAGTTCAAGTTGGTTGCTGATACCATGTTAAAGTATTGTTGTTGCGGAATTGGTTGCAGTGCGTAATGCACAACTACGACGACGAGGGTTGTTTGAAGCTTCTAAAGAGGTGCAAGGAGGCCATCAATCCTTCGGAAGGGAGGAGGAGAGGAAGGCTTATTGTCATTGACATTGTGATCGACGCATTTGTAGATGGATGCTATAGTGAGTCGCTCGAGACCCGGCTCTTCATGGATATGCAGATGATGACAGTCTTGGGAGCGCAGGAGAGGGAGGAGAAGGAGTGGAAGAATATCTTCGTTCAAGCAGGCTTCTCGAGCTACAAAATAACACCACTGTTCCATGATTCTCTCTCGCTCATTGAGGTTTATCCTTAATTCTTCGTCCTGTTATGAGCTTGATGGACTTTCAGTACTACTGCTTGCAAAATAATTTGTGGAGTTGCTCATGAAGTTGGTAGATGAATTGTGTGACGTCGTACTCTTTTGAAGATTATGCAAATAAATGAGATCTTAAACACCAAACAACATCATGAATGATGAATTTGGATCTCTCCGGGAATAGATATGTTGTATTACATATTTTGTTCCAATTCCGTCTCTTATAAATAATCATATCCAATATTGTCTCTTATAAATAATCAGTAACTCTATCATGAATGATGAATTTGGATCCTCTTCGGGAACAGATTTATTGTCTTACATATTTTGTAACAATTCTGTCTCTTATAAATAATCTAGATCCAATTTTGTCTCTTATAAATAATCAGTAACTCTGAAAATTATGGAACTTTAACAAATATAAAATAATCAACAACTCTATACAAGCAAATAATTGGCACAAAATATCTAGAACAACCGATCTACTCCCATCCTCTCCACTTTCAAAGTATGACTTATAAAATACGTGGAAATGGAATTATGTTTGTGTGCAATAAACCATTTGTGACCTCCAAACCGCTCCTAGATAGGATTTTGATAAGGGGTACGACACAAAATAGTGACCATAGCGACGGTTTTAGAATTGGACTTATGTAGTATGACAATTTTGATGTTGCACATCCAATGGCACAAGTCACGTCGTACGATGCAAAGAGCGCATATGGAGAATAATTGCATATTTCTAAAAAATATCGATACAGTTAAATTCAACGAATACAGGACAAGTTGGTCGCAAACAGTCAACGAATTCGAGTTTCGTCAATTTCCATACGTCAGCAATGATTGTACGCGCATCTCAGTGTCATCGGTTCGTGCCTGGTTCTCCCTGATCAATGGATGATGGCCACAATTTTTAACTAAAACAGAAATGTAGTTCACTTCAAGCCTCATGACGAAATCGGATTTCAACAAAATTTAAAGCGAAGGGGGAGGAGTTTTCCATGATCGTGGTGTTGGAATTATTCAATAATATGGGCCACACATGTAAAATTAATTGTGTTGGGCTATCTAAATAATTAAGCCAAATTAAAGTGGTCTATTTGAAAAATTGGCTTAAGGGTATAATTGTCATGGAATTAATGTGTAGATACCGGAGATAGATCTAATTTGATGAGGGGCCAAATTAGAAATATCAAAACATATAAATATATGTATTCATTAGGGTTATGGTCCCCAACTTATACGGCCACCAAAAGAGAGGTTTTCTCTTTTTTCTCTTCTGCATCCCCATCAACACAAAAGAGAGGGACAAAGGATTCGGGTTCTCTTTGTCATTAAGGTTCTAGCAAGTTGGAAGATCGAACCCCATAAAAGGACGACCGCTTCAAGATCCATCAAGCCTAGCAATGAATTCTGGTAAGCTTCCGCAATTTATATTTGGTCTTCATCCCATGAATCAACAGGCGTTATATAATTTCTAACAAGTGGTATCAGATTCATCCTGTTTAATTTATGAGGTCGAAGTTTTTGAATCTAATTTTTTATTGTTGTTATGGAACCCTATAATTTAATTTAGGGTTACGATTGTTCGATCAAAGTTTTTGTTTTAATGATCCATCAAAGGAAGAACAAATTAGGTCAGCAAATGCTAATTCGGATCTTGTGTTGTTGGTAAATTATATTCAGATCTAAACATTCACATCATGCCTACAGTTTATGGAAAGATAGGGTTCGGTTGTTTAAAAAAAAAGATATTTGGTGGTCGTATAATAATAGGATTGCTTCTAGCTATCCTATTATACACATATGGTTAAGGCTCACCATTACAGTTGGATTCAGCACAAAGGGAGATCCATCGAGTCATTTCTTGAATCCGGATTTTAGAAGTAGGAATGTAGTGCTATGCAAATGCAATAGTGCTGCTTTGGTACTTTTGAAAAGAATCCAATGGTGCTTGAGTTATGACGTATTGAAATGTACGATATACTTCAATATATTTTGGTATCATAATTTTTTTCTAGATGTTATGCCAACAAAACTTTTTAATGATATTAATTAGAGTAATCCTCGAGTAATGATACTGATTGATTAACAATTGCTTTTGTTGGTTGCTTAATTGTATCAGGTTATGATAATGTACTTCTAATAAAGTATATTTTTTAATTAAACAGATTTAGTATAAGTTGTTTTAGGCATATTTAAGGAATCTTGATAGTATTCATAATTTTTGTACAATAATGATCTCTCAATAAGATATGGAGACATGTGATGATGACGGTATAAATTTTCCATTTATTAAATATGCATGAATATGTTTATTGCTGGACATGTGATAATATGGAATGCATATTTTAAGTCATGCAAAAGATTCACACGTTTATCATGTAGTAGATAGATTTTTGGTGTAACCTTTATAGCTTATTTAGTGTAATCTTTTGATGCATATATTAAGTACAATCTAATATGTTAATTATTGATTATTTAAATTTAAATATGCATGTACATAAGGTTTTGGACATGATTCAGTTTTGTAAAATTTAGTCAACATTCATATTTTTAGTGCTTTTTGTGACTAGTAATAGTCGTCTAATATTCTAAATAGACACATTGAAACAAGATATCGCCAAAGTGACCTCTCTTGTGTAGATAGTCTATGAGGGATGTTGGATGTTTGTGTGTATATTCTTGCGGGTATTAGTCGGCCCAAAGGAAGGTTAATACTTGGCCGAATTGCACACATGCTTGTGGTGATAAATGTGTGACAATTGTAAGGTTTATATGTTAATAATAACCCGATCCAAAGATATGCTTATTATTTGACATGGCTTATTGTCAACGTTTGATCATTATACCAAGAGTACCACTTGCAGTTAATATCACTGTCCAAAGACTTGATATTAATGATGTACTAGGTATCTTGAGATGGGGTTCACCATTATTTAAATTTGTTTGACTATATTTTACTCTTTGGTTATTAATTAGAGCATGTTTGTCTACTTATTTATATTCTCTTTACAGTTAATATTGCTACAATATCTGCCAATAAGAATTTAATTTTCATGTTTAATGGGATAAACTTTAAGGACGAAAAAATAAATAAATACAGAAGCTGCTAAGGGTCCAGCTCAAAAGAAACAACGATATAAAACTAAGGGTTATTTTTTTTGTAACAAGCCAAGACATATAAAAAAGAAATATATAAAGTACCACGCATGGCGTATAAAGAAAAGTATATTTCCAAATTTGGTCGATTCTGAGGTTAATTTAGATTTAGTACCTTAAAACATGTGATAGTTAGATTCTGGTGCTACTACCCACATTAGTGTTTATAGACAAGGTTGTATGAGCTACCGAAGCCAATTGATGGTAAAAGATACATCTATGTGGGTGACGGCAAATCGGTAGAAGTGAAGGCAATATGACATTTTAGGTTATTTTTAGTAGCCGATTATTATTTGGATTTGATAGACACATTGATTGTACCGTCTTTTAGACGAAATTTAGTTTCACTTTCCTTAATGGACAAATCTGGTTATCGTTGTTCATTTAGAAATAATAAGTTTAGTCTATCTTTAAATCTAAATATTATTAATAACGGTTCCCTTAAGTTTTATGATAACCTATATTCATTTAAAACTATTGCATCTTACAATGAAACCTTGAAAGTAGAGTCATGTGGTACTAAATGCAAATTTAACAATAAATGTTTTTAGTTTTATTATGACATAAGCGATTAGGTCACATCTCTAGAAATAGAGTTGAACGATTTGTGTCTGATGAGATTTGGATTTCATTGACTTTATAGACTTTAATGTTCTATACTAATGTGTAAAGAAAATACAGACCAAAGTTAAATTATAAGCAGCTACTTTATTGGTTATGCTACAGATCAAGGGGTTAATAATTATACAATCTCATACTAAGAAATTTTTTTGAGACGAGAAGTATAATATTTTTTGAGGATGTTGAGTTTGGTGGAGAAATAAAGTCAGGATCATTGTCTTTGAGAAGGAATCAACGATTTCTACTATCACTTTTGACGATGTACATGATTTTATACCTGTCATGATCAAGAAGTGAATTCAGAGCCTCAATAAGACAATATCGAATTACGTCTATAAGTCGTTGTTGAGATACCTTAACAATGACAATGTAGCGGCACCACATTCAAGATAAGGTAATTATTCCTTAGGAACAAACTCAACAACCTCAAGAACCGGTAATATTAAGATGGTCCACCAGAGAAAGGAGAAATATAATTTCGGATAATATTTGTCATATTTTTCTAGGAATGTGAGGAAGACTGTGGATATTGGAAGATATCTAATCAACTTCCGTCAGGCCATGGAAATTCTCAAAGTGGATTGATACAATAAATAAGGAGTATAAGTCCATGCAAGACAATAAAGTTTAAGAACTTGTCCCATTACCAAAAGGTATGAATTCCATTAGTTGCAAATGGACATTTAGAACCAAGAAACATTCGAAGGGTCGTGTGGAGAGGTATAAAGTACATCTTGTAGCTAGTGACTTTACTCAAAATTTTGGGATTGATTTTAAATATTTTTTTCTCTTCGGTATCTTTGAAAAACTCCTTTAAAACAATCATAGCAAATGTTGCACATTTTGATCTTGAATTACATTAAATGGATGTCAAAATAACATTTCTCATTGGTAACATTGATGAAACAATTTATATGGTGCAACCAGAAAACTTTGTGTCGAAAGACCAAAAGAATAGTGTTTACAAATTGACAAAATCTATTTATGAACTCAAGCAAGCTTCTCGTCAAAGGTACTTCAAGTGATTATCTCGTTTGGTTTTGAGATGAACACTGTTGAAGATTGTGTGTCTCACAAGTTCAGTGAGAGTATGAATAATTTTCCGGTTTTGTATATTGATTGAAGTATTCAATGCAAACCAGGTGATACCTCTCGTTAAAGGAGACAAATTTGGTCTCAATCAAGTGCCCTAAGGTTAGCCTTAAAATTAAGAAAATAAAATAGATTTTTCGTTCATGATCAGTTATAGGGAGTCTAATGTATGCTCAAGTATGTACGCATCAGGATATTGCGTACATATTAAGATGTTAGGCAGATATTTAAGCAAATATGGATAGATCATTGGGTAGCAACCAAACTACTTAAGTAATTAATAGAGAACAAGAACTTATATGCTCCTTGTAGGAGATCGGATAATTCTGGAGATCATAAGGTATTCCGACTCCGATTTTGTTGGATGCCAACACATCAGGAGATCCACATCAGGTTATGCTGACTAATGGAGATATATTTTGGATGAGTGTCAAACATGCACTCATAATTTCTTCCACCGTGGCAGCAAGGTTTATAACATGCTGTGGGAAATCTATTCAGAAAATATGGTTATAAGATTTTGTCACAAGGTTGCGCCTACAGTACGATGTTGAAAGACCATATAAAATTATGGTGTGACAATAAATCAGTCGTACTGTATTCTAATAACAACAAGAACTTGTATAAGTCAAAGGACGTTGACATAAATATTCTAGTTGTGAAGAAAAGAATTCAGAATGGTAAAAGTGTCCATATAGCACATTATGACAAACTCCATGTTAGCGGATCCGCTCATAAAAGCATTATCACCCAGGATCTTTCATGAGCATACTGCTCATATGGGTGTTATCTTAATTAAGAATATGACAATACAGAGGAAGTTTGTATCATATGGGTGTTATCACCCGAATCATCGTCCTCGCAGGGGGCATGATGCCGCACAAGCCTGGAGTTGCGTTCGTGCAATGCAAGATGACAAGTTCTCAAATGGTTATCTTTGAGCTGATATTAACAACGAAAGAAAAACAGAATATACGAAACAATTCTCTTTATTGATATTCGAAATGAGATTACAAAGGCTTTCGATAGCCCAACAATATATGCCATATTGGCTACAACACTTAGGTTCTCTCTTTCCCATAAAGGATTTACCGTTCTATACATCATGCATTCTATATCTCAGCCGTATCAATATTGTTACATGTTTGAGCATCAATGCGGTCGCATGCCTCAAAACGCTTCAATATTTCAAGTCTCAATGCGTTTAAGCGAAGCTCCGCCGCGAGCAGACCAATCCCTGAACCTGCTAGCAAACTAGTAGGGGATTAGTACTTTCGTCCTCATTGTTCTAATCAAAAACCTACTTAACAAACCGACATTTAGTATTGTATTGATTCATACAAACATACAATTTAGTTCTCTTTCTATGTTCTCCTTAGGATAGTTCATGGCAAAATTCGAAGACTGTAAGCATGTTATCATGGCAAGCATGTTATTCAATTCGTATAAGTAAACAGGCAACCAATAGCAATCCCGTGTTGTTATCGTGACTTCTTACCAACATCGATGCACTCGCTCTTGCACCGACGCAAGGTGAATACGCCTATCAGCTTTCCCTGTCATGTTATAAGTGCTCTCTATGTGGATCTATATGTGCACGATATGAGTGTACCTTACACTTTCGACCCATCGCCCTTAAACATATGAAGGTCACTAGCTTTTCGAGCTAGAATGGACTTATATTTATCAAATCGAATATGTAAGACATTGATCACTCTGTTGCGGTTGCTAACCCAAACAATCAGAGGACCCCCAAAATACTCGAGTATGTGGCTTATCACATTCACTAGAAGGTCGCTACTCGTCTAAATGAAGTGCACCAACAATACCGATTTTACCCGTAGACCCTCCTAGGCCGAACGGTCCTAGTGCCCTGGTGAACAATGTTCGAAGGAAGATAACACCCGTGCACGGGCAATATGTCTTTAAGTCCATTTGGCTATGCAACGCATCTTATCTTTTATACAACCAAGCAAGTTTGTTTATATCTATTTCAATTGGCACAATGCCCCAATGTTCTCAATGAACGCCCTGAAGGCCATGAACATTTTGAAGGAACCATGCCGTATCGACAGTTATGCCACATCCGTGCCACAACTGTTCTTCTTATCGCAACGATGCCATCTTTTGTAAGTATTGTGCAGCTGCGCACATTCACCGTCTTTTCTTATATCGTGCATTCAACGCATGCCACGAAGCTGTGTTTCCATATTCTACGCCTTAGTATTCAACGTGTTATACTTATGTTCCCTCCTTCCGACTCGTGCAACTAAGGCACGCCTCGATAAGGTGTTCAATGTTCTATCGCTCGTGCACTGAGGCACTCGTACCGATATAGTCTTTCAATATTCTAGCATGCTAACTCGTGCGCAGGGGCATGAAATGACTTATGCATTGGGGCACTCGTCGATACAGTTATCCTAATGTTCTTATGGATTTCGCACCGAGGAGCTCGCCTTTGCGATATTCAATGTTCCATAGCGACTCGTACATTTGCTGTACGATTCATTTCAATTGTTCTATCTAGTGTTCGACACTCACTATGTTTATCTCTCTATCGAGCCACGTCCGTGGGGTTGATAGGTTAACTCAGCATACAATAATATATATTTTACTTAGACATGAAGGAGTAGGAAAGAGAGTCAATGTCCCCCCCACCTTGAGTCGATATGCCTTGTCATTTTTGTCGAGCCGATGCGGCTCGATTTCATAACTTTGTTACACGGCCAACTCTCCTGACTTAGCCATTCGAGCACTTTCTACTTCATTGAATTATACATCCGATTTGACTTACCGTGCCAATGTCTCAGTCCGTCGCAAGGCGGCGATTGGTTTCGCGGGCCCCTTTCTGAGTAAGGCAAAATGTTGACCTCTAATATTTTAGCGTAAACGTATAGCCTGCACAGAAAACCAACTAAAATCAATACTTATTCGATTCGGTCAATTGTCTTGCGTCGATTCGATTTTTTAGAATCTTTGAACCAACTCAATGTTTTCCCTCGGGCCAACTTAACACTTGCATTAATATTACTCAATACTTTCCTCGGGTCGACGTAACTCTTTGTATTGATTTGAATTGATGCATTTCTTAGGACAACGTAACTCTTGTATCGATTTGCATCGATACGCAATCGGGTCAACATAACTCCTCGAGTCAATGACTCAGCATAATGCACTGTACGGAACGGGGCATTACATAATATACCACTCAAAACAAGGTTCGTCCTCGAACCGAAACCAATACTAAATTTCTAAGGGTTTTACTAGATCGTTCTACGATCTCGTCTCACTATCATTTGGATCATACAACTTTGTTTGGAATCATACACATATTTTAGGCATCTCACCAATATATGCATTTCAGCCAAGCTCAGTTGTAAGATATCGGAACAACGCTAACATATAACTTCTTATTCTCAATTACTTGCCATCTCGTGCTCTCGATCGGACTTGGCTCAAGTGTTTGTTCTTGTAATTCTAGCGCACATGAATATTGATACATACGCGATCGTCCAACAAAAGTCAATGCAATGCACTTGATGCGATTCAAAAATTGTATTTCTTACTTCGTAAGTTTCATCGGGACTATCACTTCTATGCGTCACGTCAAGCCGTCGCGCATTCGATCACAACGAGTCTCTACAATGCCTTGCATTCGATGTCGGTACCCAACTATTTCCGAAGTCTGGCTATGAAACTTATCTCGATACGATTTTCTTTATTGACTTACAAATGCATCAACATTCAGGACTACGTTCGCTAGGTGACTTACCCAGACACCGTGCTTAAATTCTCCCGACACAACTTTAAATTGACATTACACAAAGGCCACAATCTATCCGGCACAAAGTTTAATTCAAGTCGACAATGCTCAAGGCAACGACTCGCCTTAACACGAAGGTCTTTACGATGCGTCTTACATTTGATTCCTATCGAGTAGGAAATTTCTAGCCAAATTCTAAACTCGTACGTCTTGCAACATCGAATATAAGTTCGATTCACGCAAGCTCAATTGTAAGGGGAATCCAATCTAACGACATAACTTATAAGTCATTCCCTTATCGTTCCCTCTCGTGCATAGCACGACTCTCACAATCACCTATCCGAATCACCAAGTCTGTTGGTAAATTTCTAGTTCGATCGTCGACCAACATAACCATTCAAGTGTTCATCCGACGAATACTCAAAAACCACGCTACATCATTCTCAATTAAAAGCGGTTCCAATAATTTTTTATTGCCTAGACTTATCGTCAACATGCACCACACTGTATTTGTTACCGATACAATTTTATATGCTACATCGTATGGGTCATCTTACAGTCTGCAACATTCAATTTTATTTGGCAGTCAAGTCTTCTAGGGTCAGTTGCCCCGAAGCTACGCTCGATAATTGTGGATCATCACTGAAGGACAGTTTACTACGAACCATGCTATATCTTACTTCAGAGCCAAATCATGTTCCGACGATTTTTATGCGACTACCTAATTTCGGACAAAACCATTTCTATCGGCACAACTGATACGCAACTATCCTCCGAGTAAAGTCATGTACTGTCGTCGATGATTCCATAATTTATGAAATATCTACTCGTATCCAGTTTGAGTCTATCTTGTCTACGGTCGACACACGAGATGCTAAAAGCATCAAACAATCGTCGATGACTTATAGTCTCGTATTGATCAATCACAAAGTTTATGATCAACCAGTTCGTTCACTCATGCATTGTTATTTTTGAAAATCTCGATATCATAGGCCTACCCGTTGTGTTTTCTCATATCGTGCTTACGTTTCTTGGCATATCGATTTTTATAGTTCATATCAATTTTGATAGTAATAGGGTCGACTTCGAATCCGTTCCAACGTCAACTTAACTCGAATCGCATACATCCAAGTTCGCAAAGAACTTTTCCATACGCATCTACTCGTTTTTCCAATTCGTTGCATCCCGCTATACCTTGATCGCGTAACTGAGTTACCGATTATCCAACATCGAACCCTTAAGTCATACGATCTCTCCTTCTAAGTTTTGCATGTTTTTCAGTCGTACTTAAATGAGTTTTGTCGTAACGTAACCAACTATCTCTTGGACATTATTTATCCGCATCAACCAACTCTTCACAGTAGTCGCACATCGTACGATCCGATTATATTTTGCCTCGCCCAATATTTCTATCGAGATCGCAAGTCGTGCGATTCGATTTCACTTTGCATCGGCTAACATTTCTATCGAGATCACAAGTCGTGCGATTCGATTACCATACGCATATTCTAACATTTTTGTCGAGATCGCAAGTCTTGTGATTCGATTATAATTTGTATCGTCCAATATTTTCATCGAGCTTGCAAGTCGGGCTATTCGATTACAACATTTCAAGTTTTTTATCCCGCTGATCCGATTATTGCCTCAAGGCATAATCGTTTCGCTCGTTCCCGTCATTCGACCGACACATAAATTTTCAATCGACGTATCATTCAATGATACAAGTACCGCCTTGCCGTTCTAACCGATCATCGAAGAACACTTGCATCAACATGCAGTCATACAAATTCTCAATCGAGTCTCGGTACTATCCTATCTGTTGCAGACGAATCTTTTGCAATTTTTACAACGTGTTATGCAACCCACCGCACAAGTGGTATTGTATATACCACTCAGAATCGAGCCATTCATCGCACACGTGGTATGCCATATACCACTCAAAATTAAGTCATTTTCTCGCATACGTGGTATGGACCAACAAACTCATCCGACCCACGATTTTTGCAGTGATCATACCGATCACACCCGCAACTCTTGATTAATCAAAATCCGACACAACTCGGCTAATGCATTCATTTGCCAATACAAGCTCGGTGCACAACCGAACCAATTTTATTTCTCGATTTATAACTCTTGTTTTTTTCCGTTGCATCGTGTGCAACAATTCATTCTCAATATCCATTGTACTTCATACAGCGATTTTACTTTGATATGTATTGCACCACGTGCAACAATTTACTTCTGATACGTATTGTACATCATGCACCGACTTATTTTTGACATTTATTGCACTCGTGCAATGATTTATTTTCGATATCTATTGCACCTCATACAACAATCTATTTTTGATATGCATTGCACATCGTACAATGATTTATTTCTGACATTCATTGCACCTCGTGCAACGATTTATTTTTTGACATCTGTAGCACCTCGTGTAACAATTTATTCCCAACATCCGTTGTACCTTGTGCAATGATTCATTTTTGATATTTAAAGTCAATATGTGAATCCGTTCAACACATTCGATATCAACTTTTATTTTCTTTCAATGCTTCATTTAAAATCAACGCGTGGCAATTGCCGCAGCAACATTCCACGACTTTCATTATATTGGTGCAACCAACATTTCTCCTATCGATCGTTGCAAACAACGAACATCTCAAATTACAATTCACGATGTGTTGCATCTGCAGCAAGAAATCCTTGAATTCACATCTCAAAACTTGTTGCACTTACATCAACAAATCTTTCGCAACTTTTCCAAAAAACACCATGTAATTTCCAAAACAACACGCGGCAAAATTACGTGATTTGTATTAGACTTATTGTATGGAACATCCAGTGCGGCATTGAGTGGAGTCGAGAGTTGTGAGCAACTCTTTGGAATTGAAACGAAGCAAGCGTCCAGAGAAAATTGTGCCTAGAGCTTTGATACCAATTTGTCACGCTCCGACCCGGAATCACCTGAATCATCGTCCTCGCAGGGGGCATGATGTCGCACGAGCCTAGAGTTGCGCTCATGCAAGGCAAGATAAAAAGTTCTCAAATGGTTACCTTTGAGTTGATATTAACAACGAAAGGAAAACAAAGTATACAAAATAAGTCTCTTTATTGATATTCGAAATGAGATTACAAAGACTTTCGATAGCCCAACAATATATGCCAGATTGGCTACAACACTCAGGTTCTCTCTTGTCCAAAAAGGATTTTACTGTTCCATACATCATGCCTTCTATATCTCGGCCGAATCAATCCTATTGCATGTCCGAGCGTCAATGCGGTCGCATGCCTCAATACGCTTCGACATTCTAAGCCTCAACACGTTTAAGCGAAGCTCCGCCGCGAGCAGACCAATCTCTGAACCTGCTAGCAAACTAGTGGGGAATTAGTACTTTTGTCCTCGCTGTATTGATAAAAAAATCTACTTAACAAACCGACATTTAGTATTGTATTGATTCATGCAAACATACAATTTAGTTCTCTTTCTATGTTCTCCTTAGGATAGTTCATGGCAAAATTCGAAGACTGTACGCATGTTATCATGGGAAGCATGTTATTCCATTCGTATAAGTAAACAGGCAACCAATAGCAATCCCGTGTTGTTATCGTGACTTCTTACCAACATCGACGCACTCGCCCTTGCACTGACGAAACCTGCTAGCAAACTAGTAGGAAATTAGTACTTTTGTCCTCGTTGTACTGATCAAAAATCCACTTAACAAACCGACATTTAGTATTGTATTAATTCATGAAAACATACAATTTAGTTCTCTTTCTATGTTCTCCTTAGGATAGTTCATGGAAAAATTCGAAGACTGTAAGCATGTTATCATGGCAAGCATGTTCTTCGATTCGTGTAAATAAACAGGCAACCAATAGCAATCTCGTGTTATTATCGTGACTTCTTACCAACATCGATGCACTCGCCCTTGCACTGACGCAAGGTGAATACGCCTATCAGCTTTCCCTGTAGTGTTATAAGTGCTCTCTATGCGGATCTATATGTGCACGATATGAGTGTACCTTGCACTTTCGACCCATCGCCCTTAACTATATAAAGGTCACTAGCTTTTCAGGCTAGAATAGAGTTATATTTATCAAATTGAATATGTATGACGATGATCACTCTGTTGCGGTTGCTAACCCAAACAATCAGAGGACCTCCAAAATACTCAAGTAAGTGGCTTATCACATTCACTATAAGGTCGCTACCCGTCTAAATGAAGCGCACCAACAATACTAATTTTACCAGCAGTCCCTCCTAGGACAAACAGTCCCAGTGCCCTGGTGAACAACGTTCGAGGGAAGATAACACCCATGCACGGGCAAAATGTCTTTAAGTCCATTTGACCATGCAACGCATCTTATCTTTCATACAACTAAGCAAGTTTGTCTATATCTATTTCAATTGGCACAATGCCCCAATGTTCTCAATGAACGCCCCGAAGGTCACGAAAATTTCGAAGACACCATGCCGTATCGACAGTTATGCCACATCCGTGCCATAACTGTTCTTCTCGTCGCAACGATGCCATCTTTTGTAAGTATTATGCAGCTATGCACATTCGTCGTCTTTTCTTACATCGTGCATTCAATGCACGCCATGAAGCCGTGTTTCCATATTCTATGCCTTAGTATTCAACGTGTTATACTTATGTTCCCTCCTTATGACTCGTGCAACTAAGGCACTCCTCGATAAGGTATTCAATGTCCTATCGCTTGTGCACTGAGGCACTCGTACCGATATAGTCTTTCAATGTTCTAGCATGCTAACTCGTGCGCAGGGGCACGGAATGACTTTTGCACTGGGGCAGTCGTCGATACAGTTATCCCAATATTCTTATAGCTTGCATAACGAGGTGCTTGCCTTTGCGATATTCACTGTTCCATAGCGACTCGTATATTTGTTGTACGATTCATTTCAATTGTTCTATCTAGTGTTCGACACGCACTATGTTTATCTCTCTATCGAGCCATGCCCGTAGGGTTGATAAGTGTAATGCCCCAGTCCCAAAATACGTAGGACTAGGAACGTAGACATGCCAGCCGTATAATAAATATACGTAAGCTGTAGAATGCAGTAGAACCATAAATAATCTCATCCACACAGAATTAAATGAATAAAAGATATCATATAATGATAATAATTTGTCTTGATACAATATGTTGGGCGGAGACAAATCCACTACCAACAAGTAAAGGAAAATACATGGAAAACGAAATAAATTTGGCGGGCGAAGCGAAGACGATCTAAGTGCAATCATCCTCGAAGAAATAGAGATGATCATGGCCACAGCTAGAACACCTGCGAAAGACAAGGACACACACCTGGCGAGATAACCAAGTCCTCAGAGGGACATAACAAGACACATAATATCATGCCAATAACTGAATAAATAAAGCTCAACAGAAAAGTATATGTGACTACACAAATAAAGGTCCTTAACAGTTCAATGTGAAAATGCATTTTGAAGACAACTTTCCACACAAGGGCTCCCGAGACTAGAAACACGGCGTGTTAGCATTTCAACAGAGGTACTAGTGGCATCTAGAGAAAAGTTAATGCACGGCCACTAGCTCTTGGGTGAGTCACTAACGGCAGCTATAGGAAAGTAAATGCACGGCACATTTGTATTTCAACCGGGGCACTAGTGGCATCTAGAGGAAAGTAAATAAATGCACGACGCACTAGCCCTCGGCTGAGTCATAAATAGCAGCTAGAGAAAAGTAAATGTGTGAAAGCCCTTGCGCCTAATAACTGTCTTCCCCTCCCCATGCACTACTCGTGCTGAATCCACACCACGATATTTCTAATAACCGCTAAGTCTTCTAGGCAATTATATTAGCAGTTATATCCTAACGCTCGTCATATACGTACCGATGTACGGTCGGTACGCAAGTCCGAATCTATATGAGACACGTGACATTGTGGCACACAGGTGTCGGCTAATTAATGCGGAACAAACAAAAGTGGTCCCTTAACTCTAGCTAAATGCGTAAAGTACAATAATTTGCAACTATATATGGTTTTGAAAGAACAACTCATAAGAAACAAAACATGCATGATATTGAGCAAGAAATTAAACAGTAATGGCAAGGTGTCTTGCCTGGTAGGACGCCTGGTGCTGCGACGATCATGATAATGTCCAGATAGTCCAAAGCCATGGTTGTTGTGAGGAGGTAAACAATCGTGAGGAAATAAGAATGTGTGATTAGATTAGTCATGGGCAAGAACTTGATTTGAAGGAAATAGGTATTTATATATATATTTCTTAGGAAATAGTTATAGCATTTAAAAATATATTTTCTTATTAGCCAAAATATTTTAGATAGGTACTTGGAATATGAAAAATATTTAAGAAAAAAATTATTTCTTATAATGTATATACGATACCTTGCAAACTATATTTGGAATCCAATATACTTAAAACTATATTTTTGTTTTATTCAAATAACATAAATAAATGCTTAAAATTTGGAAAACAATTTGGCTAAAAATAAGTTTCTAAAATATATATTTATTAAACTAAGAAGTCATAACTAATATCAATCAATATAACTATGTTTTTATTATATATTTTTTTTAAAAAAACAACATTGGTACAACTTATTGAAACAAATGGGATTTGTAATAATAATACAAAAAGTAATACAAATTAAAAAGGGTAGAAATACCTATAGTAATAATAATAATAATAATAATAATAATACTACTAATAATCATAATCATAATAATAATAATAATAATAATAATAATAATAATAATAATAATAATAATAATAATAATTAACCTATTAATAATAATCTACCAGCATACATATATAATAACTATAATGATTATAATAATATTAATAATAATATAAAACCAACTACTCTTCTCCCATCATCCCTCAATCCAACGCATAGAGAGAGAGAGAGAGAAATGGGGAAAATGACTCACTGTTAGATATTTAGGGAAGAGAGGGAGATGGGGAGAAGAGCGCGAGTGAGGAATCGGAAGAGAAACTCACCAGAGGGGGAGACAGGGAGTCGGAGGGTCCGTGATCGGGCTCGGCTGGTAGACGTGTCAGGTTGGTATGAAAATTTCGAACGGAGGAGCTCGGTGGTCCGTCGGGTGGCATCGCGGTCTCTACGGGCAGGAAGAGGCACGGCGGCTAAGCTCTCGCCTAGGTGACCGGTTCCAACTAGATCAGGCGGAGGTGTTACGACAGGAGGCAGCAGCGGGAAGTCAGAGTCGGAGCGGGAGACTCGACTGGCGGCGACGGAGGGAGGCGCCGCTCCAGACTTGGGCGAGGGGACCCGGCGCCCGCACGGTGCTTCGCCGAGGCGGCGCGGAAGGGACGTACATCGCCGGGGTGATCCACCGGCAAGGTCGGGCAGGGCGTGGTGCTCGACGCAGTCGACGTCGAGCGGTGGAGAAGCGCTCGTCCGCGGCGGCACGCGGCCGGAGGCGAGGTCAGGGTTGCGCTTCTTTTCTATTTTTGTGAGTTTTAGGTGACGAGGTCGGTAGCGGTGGACCGGAAGCGAGCCGGTCCTGTGTCGATAACGGTCGAGACAAGGCGTCGGCCGTCGACACGGTGGCGGAGAGCATAGCGGAGGCTTTTGGTTTTCCCTTGTCTTTGGTGTTTGGGGATGGTGGCTGTGGTAGCAACTATCGGAAGATGGGTGTGGGAGAGGCTGTTTGGCCGTCGGTGACGGGACAGAGGTGGCCGAGAGGGCTGGGGCTATGGTGGTAATGGGTGATGATGATGATGAGGATGAGGGCTGTGGTGAAGGGGAACGATGTTGGTGGAGGAACCCATTGGCGATGATGGTAGTGGTGATGCGTAGAAGAGGCAGGGGTTGGACAGGGCTTCTATGGTCTGTGTCGGGATGCCAACACGGATTCAGAATTTGGGTTAGGTTTAGGAATTTGGATGCGTCCGGGGTGTCGGACGCGAGGAGATTAATGTAAATGTAATATTTGGAATAAGATGTGGGAGGGAAACATGGACACGATGCACGTGGGTAGTGGAAATTATGGAGTACCTGCCTATTTATAAGATGTGGGAATTTCCATTTGGATAGGATTGTGATTTATTTAAAACCCAATTAGATAATTCAATAATTAAATTTAAATCAATAAAATCAAATCTTAAATTCAAATAAATTTCCATTTTAAATATAGATAATCTAAACTCAATATAAATTCTATGTTTAAATTTAATCTATTTAAATCAAATCCATAAATTCTAATCAAGATTTAATTGCCACAATAATTTCAAAATATATTTTCTAAAATACTAATAATAATAATTTCAAAAATTATATTATTATTTAAAAATAATTCTAATAAAATATTTATGAAATATATATGTATGCATAAAGAATATTATTTATTATTAATAACTGAAGGGCCTTTTAAAATGGAAAGAACAAACTTAGCAAATTTTTGTATGATAGCAAAGTATTTATTATATAAATTAGTTTGAACTAAAAAACAAAAAAAAATATTTTTCTAAAAATATGTACGCTCGTACATATTCGCACTCGATGAGCAATTACGAAATACGCCGTTTGTGTACCACGTATAATACGACTACGCGACGTACAATACAAAAATTTTAAATTAGTACCAAAATCGATAAAAATATTGTAGAAATTTAGGGGTTTTACATCCTACCCAACTTAAAAGAATTTCGTCCTCGAAATTAAGAATTAGTAGGGGGTGAAAAGACACAAGGGATGTATTGGTGGGAAACAATCAATTATAAGGCTCAACAAAATCATGTCGTAAGAAGTTGCGATCTAGATCATAGAAAATAATACGGGTATAGTCGTGGGTAGTGAATGAGAGTCATGAGTTTTAAGCAACAATTAAAAAGTTAAGAGTTAAAGTTAGTCATGATAACATGCAAGGAGTAATATGGTATCATGAGGATAAATGGAAGACCTAAAAGATATGTTTTGAGAGTAGATTGAGGGCAGGATTTAAGAGAGCGAATTAGGCTTACTCCTGAATTAAGCGAATTGAGGGTCATGGTAGAAAATATAGGGCCGATAAGGAGGACGAGGAGTTTAGGATGAAGACATAGCAACATTTGAGTGGTGATGGTCATAATTGATAGGAAAGCTAGAGGAAGTTCTAGCACACGCCTTTGTCCTTCTAAAATGGTTGAAGGCTAAAGCAATAAGGAGTGCAAGGACGATATTATCGATTACGAATACGTGGTTCAAAGACGGTCGGATAGATTTCAAAAGAATCATCAAGGCAGTCGTGGATGGAATTCTAAGGAAAAGTTCAACTATATCCCATCCACGTAGATTGATATATAAAAAAAAAGGCGAACCAAAGTGCACTCGATTGATCAGACCATCATGCACCGGTTCTGATTAGACAATATGTTAGTGAGCGGCCGCTCAATAGCATATGCCTCGATCAAGCTTGATAAGGATTAGCTTGCCAATACTAGGCTATATTAGCATTATTAGTTTAGATAGTTAAACATAAGCACGAGGGTAGATGAAATAAGAACCAATATGAATAGTCTAAGAGTCATGAGAATCTAAGTCTTGTTTATTCCTATACTATCATTCTACGGTTTTATTGACCAAGGCTTGGTTGACCAAATGGGTTAAATTCTTCTAGCCTCTATAGTCTAGATAATACTGTTTGTATTCTCTTTAGCGGTCAAGGGTGTGTCAGGCCGTGGGGTATTCTACCCAACTTAAAAGAATTAAGCTAAGGGTGTTTGCGACATCTAACTAGTAGGGTCAATCTCTAGAAGCGCGAAGGAAATATAAGGATAATGATAGAAGGAATCAAGCAAGATGCAATAGATGAGTCGAACGGTAGTTCGAATATGGGATCGAGGAAAGAGGTCAAGTATGTGGATGAGATCCTACACTTCTAACCCTATTCGTAGGCTTGCTTGGTAGGGTAAAGTAACCAAACAATTTATCTTGACCTGCATGGGCCACCACAAAAACATGTAACGCTCCAGTCTCAAAATACGTAGGACTAGGAACGTAGACATGCCAGCCGTATAATAAATATACATAAGCTGTAGAATGCAGTAGAACCATAACTAATCTCATCCACACAGAATTAAATAAATAAAAGATATCATATAATGATAATGATTTGTCTTGATACAATATGTTGGGCGGAGACAAATCCACTACCAATAAGTAAAGGAAAAATACATGGGAAAAGAAATGAATTTGGCGGGCGAAGCGAAGACGATCTAAGTACAATCATCCTCGAAGAAATAGAGATGATTATGGCCACATCTAGAACACATACGAAAGACAGGAACACACACCTAGCGAGATAACCAGGTCCTCAGAGGGACGTAACAAGACACATAATATCATGCCAATAACTGAATAAATAAAGCTCAACAGAAAAGTATATGTGACTACACAAATAAAGGTCCTTAACCATTCTATGTGAAAATACATTTTGAAGACAACGTTCCACACAAGGGCTCCCGAGACTAGAAACACGGCGCGTTAGCGTTTCAACCGAGGTACTAGTGGCATCTAGAGAAAATTAAATGCATGGCCACTAGCTCTTGGGTGAGTCACTAACGGCAGCTAGAGGAAAGTAAATGCACGGCACATTTGTGTTTCAACCGGGACACTAGTGGCATCTAGAGGAAAGTAAATAAATGCACGACGCACTAGCTCTCGGCTGAGTCACAAATGGCAGCTAGAGAAAAGTAGATATGTGAAAGCCCTTGCGCCTAATAACTGTCTTCCCCTCCCCATGCACTACTCGTGCTGAATCAACACCACGATATTTCTAATAACCGCTAAGTCTTCTAGGCAATTATATTAGCAGTTATATCATAACGCTCGTCTTATACATACCGATGTACGGTCGGTACGTATGTCCGAATCCATATGAGACACGTGACATCGTGACACACAGGTGTCTGCCAATGAATGCGGCACAAACAAAGGTGGTCCCTTAACTCTAGGCCAAATGCATAAAGTATAATAATTTGCAACTACATATGGTTTTGAAAGAACAACTCATAAGAAATAAAACATGCATGATATTGAGCAAGAAATTAAACAGTGATGGCAAGGTGTCTTGCTTGGTAGGACGCCTGGTGCTGCGACGATCATGATATGTCCAGATAGTCCAAAGCCATGGTTGTTGTGAAGAGGTGAATAATCGTAAGGAAATAAGAATGTGTGATTAGATTAGACATGGTCAAGAACTTGATTTGAAGGAAATAGGTATTTATATATATTTCTTAGGAAATAGTTATAGCATTTAAAAATATATTTTCTTATTAGCCAAAATATTTTAGATAGGTACTTGGAATATGAAAAATGTTTAAGAAAAAAATTATTTCCTATATAAGAATGTATATACGATACCTTGCAAACTATATTTGGAATCCAATATACTTAAAAAATATTTTTGTTTTATTCAAATAACATAAATTAATGCTTAAAATTTGGAAAACAATTTGGCTAAAAATAAGTTTCTAAAATATATATTTATTAAACTAAGAAGTCATAATTAATATCAATCAATATAACTATGTTTTTATTATATTTTTTTTTAAAAATCAACATTGGTACAACTTATTGAAACAAATGGGATTTGAAATAATAATACAAAAAGTAATACAAATTAAAAAGGGTAGAAATACTTATAATAATAATACTAATATTATTAATAATAATAATAATAATAATAATAATAATAATAATAATAATAATTAACCTATTAATAATAATAGTAATAATAATAATATTATAAATTCTAAAATATCTACCAGCATACATATATAATAACTATAATGATTATAATAATATTAATAATAATATGAAACCAACTACTCTTCTTCCATCATCCCTCAATCCAACGCATAGAGGGAGAGAAATGGGGAAAATGACTCACTGTTAGATATTTAGGAAAGAGAGAGAGATGGGGAGAAGAGCGCGAGTGAGGAATCGGAAGAGAAACTTACCAGAGGGGGCGACGAAGAGTCGGAGGGTCCGTGACCGGGCTCGGCTGGCAGACGTGTCAGGCTGGTGCGAAAATTTTGGACAGAGGAGCTCGGTGGTCTGTTGGGTGGCGTCGCGGTCTCTACGGGCAGGGCGAGGCACGGCGGCTGAGCGCTCGCCTAGGTGACCGGTTCCAACCGAATCAGGCGGAGGGGTTTCGACAGGAGGCAGCGGCGGGAAGTCGGAGTCGGAGCGGAAGACTCGACGGACGACAGCGACGGGCAAGCACCTGCCAGCGGAGGGATGCGCCGCTCCAGACTTGGACGAGGGAACCCGGCGCCCGCACGGTGCTTCGCCGAGGCGGCACAAAAGGGACGCACATCGCTGGGGTGATCCACCGACAATGTCGGACAGGGCTTGGTGCTCGACGCAGTCGACGTCGAGCAGTGGAGAAGTGCTCGTCAGCGGCGGCACGCGGTCGGAGGCGAGGTAAGGGTTGCGCTTCTTTTCTATTTTTGCGAGTTTTGGGTGACGGGGTCGGTAGCGATGGGCCGAAAGCGAGCCGGTCCGGTGTCGATGACGCTCGAGGCGAGGCGTCGGCCGTCGACACGGTGGCGAAGAGCATAGTGGAGGCTTTTGGTTTTTCCTTGTCTTGGGTGTTTGGGGATGGTGGCTGTGGTAGCAACTGTCGGGAGATAGGTGTGGGAGAGGCTATTTGGCCGTCGGTGACGGGACAGAGGTGGCCGAGAGGGCTGGGGCTATGGTGGTAATGGGTGATTATGATGATGAGGATGAGGGCTGTGGTGAAGGGGAACGGTGTTGGTGGAGGAACCCATTGGTGATGATGGCAGTGGTGATGCGTGGAGGAGGCATGGGTCGGACAGGGCTTCTATGGTCTGTGTCGGGATGCCGACACGGATTCAAAATTCGTGTTAGGTTTAGAAATTTAGATGCGTCCGGGGTGTCGGACGCGAGGAGATTAATGTAGATGTAATATTTGGAATAAGATGTGGTAGGAAAACATGGACACGATGCACGTGGGTGGTGGAAATTATGGAGGAGTACCTGCCTATTTATAGGATGTGGGAATTCTCATTTGGATAGGATTGTGATTTATTTAAAACCCAATTAGATAATTCAATTATTAAATTTAAATCAATAAAATCAAATCTTAAATTCAAATAAATTTCCAATTTAAATATAGATAATCTAAACTCAATATAAATTCTATGTTTAAATTTAAACTATTTTAATCAAATCCATAAATTCTTATCAAGATTTAAATTGCCACAATAATTTCAAAATATATTTTCTAAAATACTAATAATAATAATTTCAAAAATTATATTATTATTTAAAAATAGTTCTAATAAAATATTTATGAAATATATATGTATGCACAAAGAATATTATTTATTATTAATAACTGAAGGGCCTTTTAAAATGAAAAAAACAAACTTAGCAAATTTTTGTATGATAGCAAAGTATTTATTATATAAATTATTTTGAACTATAAAAACAAAAACAAAAATATTTTTCTAAAAATATGTACACTCGCACATATTCGCACTCGATGAGCAATTATGAAATACACCGTTTGCGCACCACGTACAATACAACTACGCGACGTACAATACAAAAATTTTAAATCAGTACCAAAATCGATAAAAATATAGTAGAATTTTTTGGGTTTTATAATAGGTTAACTCAACATACAATGATATATATTTTACTTAGGCATGAAGGAGTAGGAAAGAGAGTCAATGTCCCCCACCTTGAGTCGATATGCCTTGTCGTTTTGCCGAGCCGATGCGGCTCGATTTTATAACTTTGTTGCATGGCCAACTCTCCTGACTTAGCCATTCGAGCACTTCTTGCTTTATTGAATTATACATCTGATTTGGCTTATCGTGCCAACGCCTTAGTCCATCGCATGGCGACGATTGGTTTCACGGACCCCTTTCTGAATAAGGTAAAATGTCGACCTCTAATATTTTAGCGTAAACGTGTAGCCTGCACTGGAAACCAACTAAAATCAATACTTATTCGATTCGGTCAATTGTCTTGCGTCGATTCGATTTCTTAGAATCTTCGAACCAACTCAATATTTTCCCTCGGGCCAACTTAACACTTGCATTGATATTACTCAATGCTTTCCTCGGGTCGACAAAACTCTTTGCATCGATTTGCATTGATGCATTTCTTGGGACAACATAACTCTTGTATCGATTCGTTTAGATACGCAATCGGGTCAATGCAACTCTTCGAGTCAACGACTCAGCATAATGCATCGTGCGGAGCGGGGCATTACAGCTGCCACTGGCGCTTGTGTTGTTTCCGACATCAACAACGAACGAGATGATGGGTATGAGGAAAATACAGCCCGGAGGACGTGGATATGAAAAGATAAGATGATAAAAAAATTTAAGAGAGAATGAGATAGGGAAATAGGGGATGGCTGCTAGGGAGAAGGGGTATTTGAAGGGCACATGGCATGGTACTATTTATATATAGTACTAATGTGCATGTTTCATTTAAATTAGTTATATTTGTTTTGTATTTTGATGCTTAAAGATTGTGGACCTAAGTATCAAATCTTAATCTAAATTCAAACACAACTGCAAATTCAACACACTGCTTGGTTTTTTATAAACTAAACATGATATAATAAATAAACTACTATTTTCATCTATCTACTCTTTTTTTTCTTTGATTTTGATGGCCGCTGTACTCTTCTATTTGTTTGTTTTTGCAAGCTTCATTTCTTGTTTGTTCATCAACATTTGAAGAGGCTCATCGTCATCGCTTGAAATCTTAAAGTCAAAGTTACCTTCTTTATTTTCTTTGCATATTCTTTTGTAGGTGACTTTCTTTTCTTCTCATCATCAGTCGGCATAACACCGTCTTTGCTTTTTGTTACATTTTTTTCCAATTTGGTTTGCATGATATAGTTGTTGTCTTTCTTTCTCATTTTTTGTGTTTCGGCTGAATTTTTTCAATTGCTTCTGCCACGACATTCAATTTTTCATTAACAACTTATGCCTTTTTGTTCAACGGAATAAGAACACGGATTTCGGTCGAAGCTTGCAAACTCAATCTCCTATAGTATTTGGATTTATGTTCACCCTGCATGCATTTATATTGATACTGCCTCTTGCAAACTAATACATATTTTTAGACATATGGCCTTTTTTTTTCTATTTTGTATTTAAATTAATTTATGATCTAGATAAATAATATTATACCTTCTCAATTGATTTTTTGTATTCCTCTACTAGACATCCAATATTTATTGACGCTGCCTCCTCGAACATCGTAATACATGCATTGTGATTTTCATGCACAACATTTAGCCCCAATCTGTATCTGCTGTTATTTAAATAATACTTAGTGCGTAGAATTACTGTATCAATAAATTAACTTTGAAGTGTCTATATAGTTTGTACCTTGGTACCACTTCAACTTCTTCCTCATTACATTTACTGCATCCCATTGTCTCTCCATTTTTTGAAATTGATATTGCACATTTTTTGCATGCGTCATACAAAATGAATGTCTTATTTTCGACTCTGTCTACGATTCCTCTAACTCAATAATATTTATCCAACAATTTGAGAAGAATGCAGTTATTTTCTTTTACAAAATGTTATAAGAAATTAATGTATCAAAATAAATATTTTTTATTCGATACCTTGTATATTCAAAAAAAAAATTCTAAAAAATATTTATATTAACAATATTTTTCAACTAAGAGACAATATTATATATATATATATATATATATATATATATATATATATATATATATATAAATATTTATATATATATATATATAGCCTACCTCAGATAAGTCCTGACGTTTACGAATGATTTGCTCAATTATCACTTCATTTTCACCTTGCTTCCTTCGAATCATTGACATCTCAGATATTTTCATTGGGTCATCGTTTTTGCTTAATTTATTAAGAATCCACATTACTATGCTCACATTTAATTATAAATAATGTAGTTCATATGTATGTGTATATATATATATATATATATATATATATATATATATATATATATATATATATATATATATATATATATTTGGAACCAGGTAAATTGTTTCTGGAATCTCTCCTGTAGAAGCATGGAATTTCACAACCAGAAAGCCCATGCGCCAGACACTACATGCGCCAGAACTCGGACAGAACACTTCACAGCAAAGTCAATAAGTATAGACATTTGAAAAAGGACTTTTTATTTATATACAAAAGTCTATTACATGTCTAGAAAAGGTTGTACAAAGGAGAATTTCTACAAAGGAAAGATCCTAAGTTTACAGCCAGCGGCCACCATGCGCCCCCAGATAGGCGCAGCAGTCACCATGCGCCCCCAGATAGGCGCAGCAGTCACCATACGCCGCCAGTTAGGCGCAGCAGTTACCATGCGCCTCCAACCAGGCGCATCCCATCATCTCTTCAGCAGCTCAGTTATGTACATCCAGCTCAGTTATGTGCATCCCTTCAGCAGCCCAGTTATGTGCCGCTCTTCCAGCCAGGCTCACCTGATAAGTGCTTCGCCAAGCAAAGCATTTAACCCTCTGGCTGGAACCAAGAAAGAGAAGAGCACCGCAAGGCTGTGGCCAGGGGAGGCTTCGAAAGAGCCTCCAAAGACCAAGGAAGACCGTGATCGAAACCGCGGTAAAAGGAGCAGCTTTCAAACCTACCAGAGTGGACAACCCCCACTTTGAAGGAAGAAAGAGCCTAGCACCGCCATTCCGATCTACGGCTCTTCCGGAATAACGGAGACGAGGCCCGAGCATCCCTATCTTTAGATGCAACAGGCACCTTCCGCCTGCCTCAGAAGCCCTCGACTCCGTCTTTTGGATGTAACAGTCACCTTCAAGTGCATCGAAGATGACATGGCGTATCATTTTCACCCTCGGGAGCACCTCGTCGACAGAATGCACCTGCATATCCAAGTTCACGTTGGAAGTACGTGAGGGAATGAGAAGCAAACCTTCTCTCTATGCCACTATTTATAGGCCGGGCAAATCAAACCCACGCGCCAAGTGGATGGCTCTCCGAATTCCGTGCAATGAATTTACATTAAATGGATGAACCGGACGCCTCGAATTCAGCCAAACGGCTATTTAAAGCACTCGAGGAGCGAAACAGCCGCATCATTAAAAGACATGTCGGATGCGCCAGCCAGACAGCGCATCACACGGACACGTCCTTCAGCATCAGGCGCATCACATAGATGCGCCCTTCGTCATCAGGCACATCACACAGACGTGCCCTCCATACCAGGCGCATCACAGAGGATGCACCCCCACACATCCCCATACCGAGTGGAACGACAATCGACGCGCCCATTCAACTGTCCATCGAATATCACAAACATTAAATGCTGAACTGACAGAGTTGGCAGCATGCTTCCCAAAGTCTGAACAGTTGACAGCTTTTTTCGAAAAATGAAGCGTCGGCAACGTCAGCACCATCATAACTTTACTCCGACGGCTACTGCCACGTGGCTACTCAACCACCCACATGCGCCTCTGCAGCCATGCGTCCAAATCAGCATGCACCTCAAAAGCCATGCGCCCCAGACTGCTCTCTGATCCCAAAAGACAGAAAGGAAGTCGCCTGCATGCGCCTCAAAAGCCATGCGCCCCGAACGGTTTGTAACTCCTAAAGGTTATGAGCCGCAGCCTCCTCCTGCGTCCGATCCAAGGCGCAGCTCACCAGATCACTCCCCCCACCAAATCTGAGATCTCCGAGCCATGAGTCGACGACACGTGTCCTTTGACTTAACTCATCCAAGATTTCAGCAACAGAAAGATCTTCTCCTTTGCTACGTGTCGGCTCACAACAGCAACATGAAGAAGTCAACCCCTCGATCAGGGCGCATCATCCATGTGCCTCCATCAGCAATCCCCACGTGGCGTTCCCACATACCAGCGCATCCTACATGCGCGCATGAGCAGCCAGCCTGCAAAACTATAAATAAAGGGATCATTTCCTTCACACACACACACAGAGGAGAATCCACAACAAACATACAGAGAATCACCAGAGAGGCAGCTACAGACACTCAACGTCTTCCTCCTCTCAGCAAGCTCCAGCATCCAGAGCAATCTACACCTTCAGAGAACCGATAACCGTCGTCAGCCCGTCAACGGAGTCAACGTATTACCACTCGCTCCATTGGCACTAAGGACCCAGTTTAAACAAAAGTGTACTCCAAGGACTACATCGAAGTCCTATATTGTAACACTGTTCTGTTTGTGTTAAAGTTTTCAATCAAACAATTTTAATGGCAAACAAGCTGGCGACTCTGCTGGGGACTTCTTTCTCCTCTTCCGAGAAAGTCGTGTCACAGGCCGACGACGTGAAGGTGGGCTCCTCCCACAAAATGCTGGTCGTGCGCCTCAATCAACAGGCGTACGAGGAGTTCATTTCTGAAGGAAGTGCGAGTCCTTCGAAGCGGCTGTCGAAGTCGAAGAAGACCCGTACGGCCTGGGTGCGCAAGGTCGACGCCTCGGGCACCACCACTGAAGGGAATGCGCCAATCCAGCCCTCTCTTCCTGCTGACGTTCTCAGCAACCAAGGTGCGCCTGCTGATGCAGTACATCTCTCGGGGAAGCGTGCGGCTGACCACGTTCCCCAGCCATCTCCCACTCAGGCGAGGAAGATACGTCGACGGAGCAGGGGCGCAGCCAATGTCCCGCGCATCACCTCTGATGCGCCACAAAAAGCCTCTGTCTTTGACAGACTCACTCGCTGTGATGGCAAGAAGAATTTGGATGCTGAGTACTATGCGCCCCAGAGGGCTAGTACGAAGAAATCTAAGGCGGCACGGGCCATGCGCCACAAACGTGCTATGCCAGCAGCAGGTCAAAAGCATGCGCTCACAATCACGTGCGCTGCTGATGGCAAGCTGTACAAGGTCGACTCAGGTGCTTCTGCACCAACAACGAGTCGACCTTCAAAGTCCTCATCTCACTTGGGCGCATCTACTACGTGCACAACCAAGTCGAGTGAGGCAAATTCAGTGGTCTTGAACTCCCGTGCCTCCTCTGGTTGTGCGTTTGAGGTCCGTTCAAGTCACTTCAAATGTTGTGGTTCCCCCACTACTGATCGTGATGCCTGCTTAGTTTAGATCAGGGGGCGCAGCACTCACCTGACCACCCCGGCGTTTGGCCTTGCCATGCGTCTGAAGGGGATGTGAAGGCAGTACTCTCCTCCAACGATCTGCGCAACGTGATCACTCACAAGCGCCGGTCAGGAGAGTTGACCAACAAGTACGATGCGCCTCTCACGGGGTATACTTGTGCGGTGGTCACCATCAAATGCTGTTGCAAAGCGGCAGTACCACCAAGGCAGTCAGTCTTCCAACGGCTGCAATCATCGACACCCCTCCGACGTCGCCTTGGGACGAAGGTGTCAGCAGAAGAGGAGCCCAGGGTTGCTTCATGCAACGTGATCTCCAACTCCTCGTCAGTTCGGAAGACGACTGGCAATTCCTCGTCTTCATCCAAAAGCCAACCGAGGAAAACCAAGGCAGCTGTCTCGACCTCTGGAGTGTTCAAAGGCACTCGGTCGAGGAAGAAGTTCTTGGAGGAAGCTGGGGGTAGTCAGACCCTTGTTGAGCCTCCTTCCGAAGACGAAGATGTCCAAAGCACAGCTACGGCGGATCTTCATCATCGAGGCGAAGATAGCCTCCCAGAAGCACCTCAAAACGAGGATGTCCCCCAGGATACGGCTGGGGGTATGAACGAAGAGGCCCTTCAAGACGGAACTGAGGGCAATCAGGCCCTTGCAGATGCGCCCGTCGAGAATGACCTCCAGAATGTGACTGGGGGTGGCCAAGACGAAACACCAGGAGAGACGACTCCCCCACATGAGAGTGAGGCCGAGAGCGAAGCCTCAACCAATCCATCCACTTCCGGCCGTGTCATGACAGTATACATGGCCGGGGGTGATTCCGAGTCTGATGCGCCACCGCAGGATATTGTCCAGCGCATAGACTCATTAGAGGGAGGACTCAAAACCCTCTCTGCCTCAATGCAAGCACTGACTCAAGCGGTGTTTGATATGCGGTCGGCCTTGATCAGGACACCTTCAACTGGTCCCGACCCAGGAGCCAATGGGGAGCCAAGTATGCCCCTCCAACGGGCACCCTCAGACACAGAAGCACCCCGGACGTCTGAGCCCTCAAACGCTCCACTCTAGATGGTACCACCTTCCCCGACTCCTAGCTCCACGGAGGATGTGGTCAAAATGATCAAGGACTTGCGGGAGCGCTTCGAATCCAAAAACAGGCAAGAGGAGCGCCAGAAAATGGGCATTCCCTAACCTTATCCTCTCGAGTGGAACAAGGTGGTTTATCCCCCAAAGTATAAACCACAAATACTCACGCCGTACGACGGGAAGGACTCTCTGCGTCGGTACCTGACGTACTTCCAGTCACAGACGGGGCATCTTCCGAAGGAGGACGCACTCCTCACCAGCATCTTCGTTGGGGCCCTAAAAGGAGTGGCGTATGACTAGTACTGTAGCCTCCCCGACAATTCTATATCATCCTTTGATGACCTGACGCACCTCTTCCTCGACCGCTTCTACGACGGCGGGAAGGATATGACGATGGCGTCTCTCATAGAGATACGCCAGAAGGAGAAAGAAACGGTTCGGGTGTTCATTGAACGTTTCCGACAGGCCTGCTTCAGGTTACCTCCAGGCATGCCAGAACATGCGCTTCTCTCCTCTTGTAGCATGAACATGCTGCCTGCAGTAAAGCTTTGGCTCAATTCTACTCCTCCTCCCGACTGGAGCTCCCTGATCATCGAAGCTGAAGCTGCAGAAAAGAAGGCAGCCAATGCACGTCTTCTGGGTGTCAGCTTCCCCGCCTTTGACGATAAGGGGAAAAGGTCCGCAGCCAACAACTCCGGACGAGAAGCGAAGGGGAAACAGGCATTGACTGTTAATGCCTCGAAAGGTGCATCTGCGCCTACTCAGAAACCTCCACTGGCGCCGAGACCCAAGGAGGTGTATTCATTCAATGACGAAGACACCCTACAACTTTTTGAAATACTAAAATAGGGTGACAAGATCAAGCTGCCGAACCCAAAGCGGCCCGATGAAGTCGAGAAAGTGGACAACCCGAGGTACTGTTACTACCATCGGTTTGTCGGACACCCGACCAAGGACTGCTACGTCCTCAAAAATTACATCCAACGCATGATCAATGCGGATGTAATCTCCATCGACTACGAAGAGAAGACGGTGTCAGCCAATGTGGTGTCACTTCAGTTCGGTACCTTGCCGCCGACTACCACACAAGATGGCGTCGTCCCCATCCCGAAGGCGATAATAGAGGTGGTGAACTTACCACCTACCCGTGACAATGCGAGTGGACTCATCCCACTCACCACATCTCGAGGAGAGGTCCTCTGGGTTCACCCCGACCTCGTCTTCGAGGTGACTCAACCGGAGGTGCGCTCTACCTCCAAATCAAAAGGCAGGAAGATCAAGTCTTGTCGTACAGTCTCTTCTTCAACGGAAGAGGCATTTCCAGTGCAGACGCATGCACAACAGAATACCCAGCCCGGCGAAGCTGCCGTCGAGGTGGTGCCTCCTGGCACCATCCCTGAGGAGGGCCCGTCTAAGCCCTCAGCAGCCAATAAGCAAAAGCAGGTGGAGGCCCGTTTCGACAGACCTCTACGGAAGGAAAATGCTTCGGGGCTAGCCAAGCCTCACAACTTTGACATTCTGGCACAACTGGCCAGTACTCCTGCACGCCTGTCTTTGTTCGAGCTCCTGCGTCTTTCCAAAGACTCCCGAGAAGCTCTCTGCGAAGCTCTGAAGGATGCTGAATCCTTTCTCAGTCAGGTCAAGCAGCCTGAAGACCTCCCAACTACTTGTGCGTACTGTCGTTGTGCGGAGGAAGTTATCCCAAACATAACTTTCACCCAACAAGACATGCTGCTCAAGCACCACCAACATAACCAACCGCTGTATTACACAGGGTACATCGGTTCGGTCAAGGTGAGCTGGATTCAGATCGATCCGGGGTCTTCCCTCAGCATCATCCCGAAGGCGCTGCTATCAAAACTGGGGATCCCAATGTACCGGCTTGCGCCTTCCAATACAACCATTAGTGGCTTCAACGCTAGCAAAAGCGAGCCACTAGACAAGATCCGACTGAAGTGTCACATCGGCAGCCTCAAAACTGAGGTGACTTGTTATGTGGTAGATGCCGAGGTCAACTACAACATCCTGCTCGGACGACCATGGCTACATGAGTACATGGTGGTGCCCTCCACGCTCTACCAATGCATGAAATATGTATCCACCAACGGCATCATCCGGACGGAGTTTGCAGACATCGATCCTTTCAAAGGGATTGAAGCCTACTTCACCGATTCTGACTTGTACAAGCCACTTGACGAGGAGGAAGCCAACGATACTGATGATGAGGCAGAGACGGCAACAGAGCCGGATATGGAGCCTGAAATAACTTTCGACGCCCCCTTGAAAATTCGACTGAAGGGCAAACCACCCCAGAAGGTGCCTCCAATGAGCATCAAGCTATCAGGGAAAGCACCGACTCCCGAGGCTCCCCTAAGCATACGCCTCAAGGGAAAGCCGCCTCAAACATCGGCTCCCCTGGTGGCAAAATTACAGGGGAAGGCATCACTCACCGGAGGCGCAGCCGAGGCACCTCTCAAGGTGCGTCTTAAGGGCAAGCCGCCGCAGTCATCCAAGATACCAGAGAGGGCTCACATAACCCTCTCAGACCCCAAAGTCAAAGCTGTGGTAGACTCTCCTGATCCGACCCCAGTGCTTACAGATGAGGAGCTCGGCGAATATATCTCTGCTGATATAGATGCACCCTCCTTAGACAATGTAATCCCACGGGATAAGATCTCGTATTTTATCAATAATAGAGTGTCTTTTAATTATTCTTATCTTCCACACTGGAATGCTATGTATACATTAGATAACGCTCTACGGTCGTTGCAAACACAAATAACGACCGTCCATCATAATCGAGTAGTCCCGTCTCAAGGAGTCTTTTTCATAGCCCCTCCACGAAGCTGAGACGAAGGAACCATCATCTTGGGCAAAGTCGAGCGTCATCAAGACCTCCCGCCACTCGAGCCAGAACCTGATACCGGCAGAGTACAAGTCTATCGTTACACGGATACGGCAAAGCACATCATCCAAAAGATGGGCTACGACCTGAAAAACAACAAAGGCCTAAACTACGGCAAGGGTCGACATCTCCCCCTCCGACTTTCAATACCTAAGGGAAAGCCGCAGGACTACTACAATCGGACTCGACGGGGGTTAGGCTATGTCACGCCGCCATCAACTCCAGAGAGTTTGGATGCAGAAGACGTAGAACATTCTCACTCGTCTGAAGCATCGACTTGGGATTCTGATACCAGTATCGGATCAGTTTTCAGAAAAGTGCTGTCAGCTAACATGACATCAGCGCAACCTCAAAAAGGTGAAGGCGAAGACCAAGCGCCGGAACCCTTCGAAGAAGAACCCTGGGCTCAACGCCTAGGAGAACAATGGGAGTCTTGTTTTGAGTTACGTGAACCTCCCACCGAAGACGAAGTCGAACAGATCGACCTTGGGGACGGATCTTCTTCCAAACCCATCTTCATCAGCAAAAGCCTAGAAGGAGAAGACCGAGAGTCTCTAATCTAGCTGGCTAAAGAGTATATCGACGTCTTTGCCTGGAGCTACAAAGACATGTCGGGACTCGATCCGCAGATCGCAATGCATAGGTTGAACATCTTACCTGATGCCAAACCTATCAAACAACAACAGCGACGTTTCCGTCCGGACATCATGAATGCCATCGATCAGGAGGTAGACAAACTCTTGACCAGCGGCTTCATCCGAGAGGAAAAACACCCAGATTGGGTAGCCAACATCGTCCCCGTCACCAAGAAGAATGGAAAGATACGAGTCTGTATCGACTTCAGGGATCTCAACTCTGCTTGCCCAAAGGACAAATTCTCGCTTCCAATCACCGATGTGATGATCGACAACACATGTGGCTTTGAACACATGTCCTTCATGGACGGGTATTCAGGTTACAATCAAATCAAGATGTTCCTCGATGACGCAAAACACACGTCATTCAGAACTCCGAAGGGTGTTTTCTGCTACACAGTGATGCCCTTCGGCTTGAAGAACGCCGGTGCGACATACCAACGACCTATGAGCACCATCTTCCGTAAACATCTTTGCAAGACAGTCGAATGCTATGTTGACAACATCGCAGTCAAGAGCCGCCTCAAAGGAGATCACCTACAGGACCTGAAGACGGTCTTTGATCTCATGCGGGCACATCAACTCAAAATGAACCCCGCTAAATCCTTCCTGGGAGTTTCTAGTGGCAAATTCTTGGGCTTTGTCATCACAGCGAAAGGCATTCATGTCGATCCCGAGAAGACTAAAGCCATCCTCAACATGGATCCTTCGAAGAACCTTCGAGAACTTCGGGGCTTACAGGGACGTCTGGCATACATTCGGAGGTTCAGAGCAAACCTCTCCGGTAAATGTCAACCCTTTACTCAGCTCATGAAGAAGGGAGTCTCTTACGTCTGGATAGAGGAGTGCCAAAAGGCTTTCGACGATATCTGTCACCCCCATTTCCCGTATTTCGTATTATGCTCGTATTTGATTTTGGCACGTATTTTATTTTCCTGGACATGTGGTCTTTTGATTCTTGTAAACAGGTTTTAACCATGACTTGGTTTTATTTTGTGGAGAATGTTTGGTTTGGTTTGGTTTGGTTCAACATGCATGGAACACCATAAGCCTACACTCCACCTCCATTCCACCACAACACCCTCATTATAACCCACCTACTTCTCTCTCCTCTATAATTTCTTCATTAATTTCTTCTTCTTCTTCTTCCTCCACCCACACCTATAGGCAAGTGCACCTTGCCAACAAATAAGCACCCAATTTTATTGGTCCATTTGATAGATTAGGACATGTAGATCAATATTAGAACTTGGAATTTTGTGATTTGGAGACTCTATTGTTCTAGATCTAAGTTTTAGTTATTTTCGGAATTCCTTGGTTTTGATCTATTAAACTTTGATTTTAGCTAGTTTTGATGCTTCCATGTGGAAGAGAATTTAATTCTACTCAAGTTAGAACTTTGAAAATCTAAATTTGGTTTTGATTTGGCTAAGTTGTGAAGATTTGAACTTGGTGTTCTTGGTGTTCTTGAGAGTTCAGCCATGGTGGAGCTCTCGGCCAATGCTTTTTAGCACTTGGCCGATTGCGCACTATTCCCTGGCCTGCGCTCTTTAGTGCAAGGCCATTTGTGCACCCTGACCCGTGCTCTTTAGCGCATGGCCATTTGCGCAAGATCCTCAGCCATGCTTGCGCTGCGCTGGATTGCGCTGGCGCAGGCCAGCCATGCGCAAGCCAGCCATGCGCAAAGCAACTCCTGCGCAGTTCACTCCTGCGCAGTCTACCTTCTGCGCAATCCATCTCTGCGCAACCAACTCCTGCGCAGTTCACTCCTGCGCAGTCTACCTTCTGCGCAATCCATCTGTGCGCCATCTGCCCCTGCGCACTTGGCACCCTGCGCAGTTGGTACCTTGCGCAGCTCACCCTGCGCACTTGGCACCCTGCGCAGTGCATACCCCGCGCAACCAACTTGTCTATGATGAATTTGTTATTTCTTGATCTTGGCTCTTCTATAGTTCTATTTTATATTAGTATTTTATTAGGTATTTTACGCCCATTTTATATCCTTACGCCTTTTTGCATGAACTTGATTTGCTTAATATGTTTGGAATAACACGACAGTGACCTGTAGTGGTGCACTCCTGACATGACCAACCTGACTTGATAGTGGCCCGTCGTGGCGCACTCCTGACAAGTACCCTGACATGATTTATCTTGATAACTTGATAGTGGCCCGTGGCGGCGCACTCTTGACTTGACTTGACTTGATAACTTGACTTGACTTGTCTTGACACCGTGGGTGTTCCTGCTTGCTTGTTTACACAATCTACTTGCCTTGTCTTGCATCATGTCTAGGACGTGACTTCCTGGGTACCACGGCCAGGGACTCGCGCTAAATTGAATTAGGCTAATTATTAGATCAAACTAGAACATGGAGAATTCTCAGTCACAGGCAGTCTCGTTATCTGGGCGCTTTAATGGACTTGTAGCTTGCCGACGAGTAGAGCACATTTCCAGCACACTGTCATGTGTTGCACCCTCTAAGTCACCTAAGGGTATATTTGTCTCCCGGGCGATGTACCCAACTATAACTCTCAACCCGCGGAAGGATAACTGGATGGTCTGCAGGGCTTGGGACTGGGAGTTTCTCACTTGCATCTTGTTAGTAATTAAGGCTTGTGATAACCCTAGTTAGTTAAAGTAGTAAGCCGTAGTACTTGCTTGGCCGATTGTGAATGGATGGTGTCCAGCCTTGTCTAAGTCTTGTCTAGCTCCAGTACCTGCTATCTCCTGAGCATGTTTGTTTTACTTATCTCTAACGATAAATGGGTAGAGACAGTGAGCTATTCAGGCGAAGGGGTACAATCCCGGTCCTTGTTTGGTTTAAAGATTGTAACCTGGCTCCCGGAATGGTTCCACGACCCTAGTCGTTTATCGCCCTGTGTACTTTACTACTTGTACTTCTTTTATTCTTTATGTTCTGATATGCTGGCTTTTGTTCTTATTTGTGGCCTCCTTTGTGGCACTTGCTCTTTCTGGGGTTTGACCCAGCTGGTTTTGTGTGGCCAGATTTTGGAGCAGCTCCCGAGGATCTACCCAGCTTCCAGCCCAATGGTGACAACTAGACGGAACCCGGGCCAAGAGTGGGTTTTCCTTTTTGTTTCACCCACTTATATGTAAATTTATTCTTTTGAGACGTTTAGCCGACGAGCACCTGTTAGCTCGATGCATTTACTTACTGTCTGCCTACGGGCTGTAAACATGATTAACAAATCCTTGGGTTGATCATGTATGACTGAACTCTTGCTAGTCCTATCATTTTGTACGACTAGCTTCATGATCATCCAATATGTAATATTTGGGACGCCTTATATATATATATTTGATGCTCTAATATCTTGTAACTCTGTTAATTGCTTGAGATTGAGACAATAGGCTTGACCTTAAGAGACTGCTGGCTTGTAGTAAACCCTCATATCTAGACAGCCGTGACCGTATAGTTGAGATGTATTCTATTTCAATATACGTAGCTGGCTGTGTCTGCCCCCGCTCTCCAGTATTCTGGTTCTGGGGCGTGACACGGTTTAAGTGGTGGCCCATGCAGGTCTTGGCATTCAAGAAATGTGAGGGTTTACCGAATAGATGTCTCAATCAATATTCGTCCTTGATCTCTGCTCGTATCTTCAAATCCCTGAGAATCTCGACCTGATCACATTGCTTGTATCATTGATCTGTCCTGGTCCTTTCCTTATTGTTCCCTATGTCGTCTTCTTCAGCGGCATTACTCCCGGACCTGCCAACCAGCCAGAGGAAGCTCGACAAGCGCCCCAGCGCCAGGAAGATCAAGCTCAGCACTCTGGAGTAGCCTCCCGAGTTATGCTTCCCGGAGGCTCAGAACCTCCTGTTCAGGCAGCTCCGCCCGTTCAACCAGCTAGGCAGGATGAGGGGCCTTTGGTAGGGCTTATCAGAGAACTGCTTGCATCCCAAGATCGTCGAGGCGATGCCTTGCACCAGGAAGTTCATGATGCACTAAACCGAGGAGGTCCCCAAGGGAATCAGGCGGCCAACAGTTTCAAGCGCTTGAACCCTCCCTTCTTTGACGGCAGTGAAGATGCGATTGCCGCGGACGCTTGGCTTCAGGATATCGAGGTGGTTCTAGAAGCAGCTAGGACACCTGAGAATGATAAGGTGGCGGTGGTACGCCTACAGTTACTAGACTTGGCTCGCGATTGGTGGGCAGCTCAGGCCATGGGGTTAGCAGCACCAGTCACTTGGGTGACGTTCAGAGAGAGGTTCCAGACAAAGTACTTCGATGCGGTGGCACGATATGACCTGCAGACCCGGTTCACCAACTTGAAGCAAGGAGGCCGGACGGTCGATGGCTATGCGACCGAGTTTTCCAGGCTGAGTAGGTTCGCCCCCACCTTGTTGGCAACCGAGTTCGATAGGGCTCAGCGATTCCAGCAAGGGCTGCACTTAGAGATATTATTGGCTGTGGAGCAGTTCGAGCACCAGACGTTCGATGCAGTGTTGAGGGCAGCAAGGAGGCATGAGTATACCTCCCGGAGAATTGTGGACAGGACCGGAGGCAGGAAGCGGTCCCACAGCCAGATGCACCAATCATCAGCTCCAGCCCCGGCAGCTAGGGGTATAACTATTGGAACTCCGAGGCGGGCGGCCTCAGTGACGTCGGTTCAGCATTCGACCCCGACGTACCCGCAGCAGCAGAAGCAGAAGCAGTCTTCCGCGGTGGGATGTTCTCATTACGGGAAGCCGGGCCATGTAGTGGCAGAGTGTCGTAGGGCACAGGGATTGTGCCTGGCTTGCGGAGGAGCAGATCACAAGATAGGGACCTGCCCGAATAGGGGAGGTCCATCATCATCCAACCTTTCTAGTTCTTCGGTGAGAGGACCAGCCCCAGCTCCAGTTCAGCAGCAGCAGCAGTACCCAAGGCCATTGGCGCCCCAGGCCCAGGCCTTTCAGCAGCAGAACCAGCAGCAGTTCACCCAGGCTCCAGCACAGAACCGACAGAGGGGTTTCCAGCAGAGGGGACCCGCAGCTAGAGGTCAGGCTATGATGATGACCATGGAAGAAGAAGTTGCACCAGGTGAGGTAGTGACAGGTACTATTCTCGTCAACACTTTTCCAGCATCTGTATTATTTGATTCTGGTGCATCGCATTCATTCATGTCTGCACGATTCGCGACACGGATAGGATTGGAGCCCGAGTCATTATCAGTGAGGCTCAATATACTTACTGGTAATGGTCTTGTGGGAGTAGATCGAGTGTTTTCCTCGTGTCGGATCGTAGTTAGCGGTAGGGAGTTCCCCGCTAGATTCATAGAATTCCCTATGGCAGACTATGATGTAGTCCTAGGCATGGATTGGTTGAGGAACCATTATGCTAGGATAGACTGCCATGTTGGCAGAGTTGTCTTTAGTATTCCCGGAGAGCCAGAGTTTTCATTTTCCAGAGGCGCCGTAGAGCCATCTCCTCCAGTATTGCGGATGGCAGTAGCAGCAGTACAGTTACCCCGAATAGTTGAAGAGTTTCCAGATGTCTTCCCAGAGGAACTTCCAGGGATGCCGCCAGAGCGGGAGATCGAGTTCACCATCGACTTGATTCCCGGGACAACACCAGTATCAGAACGAGTCTACAGAATGACGCCTTCAGAGTTGGAGATTTTGTACAAGATGATTGAAGAACTCAGAACCAAGGGATTCATTCGTGCTAGTGGATCGCCTTGGGGAGCCCCGATGCTTCTTGTGAAAAAGAAGGATGGTACGTCCAGGCTATGTGTTGATTATCGTACCTTGAACTCAGTGACAATCAAGAACAGATACCCTCTCCCGAGGATAGATGATTTGTTTGATCAACTCAAAGGGGCTTCAGTTTTCTCGAAGATAGACTTGCGGTCAGGATACCACCAGATCAGAGTCAGAGAGCAGGACATCCCGAAGACGGCGTTCAGATCTAGGTACGGGCATTGGGAGTTTCTAGTTATGCCCTTTGGAGCGACCAATGCGCCGGCAGTGTTCATGGACCTCATGAACCGTATTTTTATGCCTTACTTGGATCAGTTTGTGGTAGTGTTCCTTGATGACATCCTGGTCTACAGCAAGAGTGAAGCAGAGCACGAGCAGCATCTCAGAGTTGTCCTCCAGATTCTCAGAGAGCACCAGTTGTATGCCAAGTTCAGTAAATGCGAGTTTTGGCTCGATCGTATTTCTTACTTGGGTCACATCATTACCAGAGGAGGAGTGGAAGTGGATCCCCAGAAGATTGTGGCTATCGAGGCATGGCCAGTACCCAGCTCAGTAGCAGAAGTTCGCAGCTTTCTTGGATTGGCCGGCTACTACCGGCGGTTTGTCTCTGATTTTGCAAGGATTTCAGCGCCGATGACCCAGTTGACCCGCAAGGATGTGCCGTTCATTTGGACCACAGAATGTCAGGAATCGTTTGAGAAGTTGAAGCGAGGTTTGATAACGGCTCCCATTCTCACCCTTCCAGATGGGACCGGAGGATTCACAGTTTACTGCGATGCTTCAGGCAGAGGATTGGGATGTGTTTTGATGCAGCATGGGAAGGTAATTGCTTATGCGTCACGTCAACTCTGTGATCATGAGAAGAATTACCCGACCCACGACTTGGAGCTAGCAGCAGTAGTGTTTGCACTTAAGTTGTCGAGGCACTACTTGTACGGAGACAGAGTGGAGATATTTACTGATCATAAGAGCCTGAAGTATGTTTTCACCCAGAAGGATCTTAATATGCGGCAGAGAAGATGGCTCGAGCTACTAGTGGACTACGATGTGGATTTGCAGTATCATCCCGGGAAGGCCAACATAGTAGCAGATGCATTGAGCCGGAGAGCCGGAGTTTATTTCTTGACGGCGCAACCAGAGCTATTGGCAGATTTTCAGAAGATGGGAATTGAAGTGATTCTTCCTTCCAATGTGGCCTTGATGGCCAGCCTACAGATTCAGTCCACCATAGTTGAGAGGATCCGGACAGCACAGTTAACAGATTCCAAGATTCAGCGACTCAGAACAGAGTGCGAGGCAGGGAGAAGGCCAGAGTTATGTATTCATGAGGATGGTACACTTCGACACGGCGCACGTCTTTGTGTACCCAGTGGAGATATCAGACAGAAAGTCATGGCAGAGGCTCACAGTTCGCAGTATTCCATTCACCCAGGCGGCACGAAGATGTACAGAGATATTCGTCAACACTTTTGGTAGAATGGTATGAAGAGGGAGATAGCCCGGTACGTCTCTCGATGTTTGGTTTGCCAACAGGTCAAGGCTGAACATCAGAGGCCAGCTGGACTTCTTCAACCTTTACCGATTCCAGAATGGAAATGGGAACACATTACCATGGATTTCGTGACTGGGTTACCCAGATCTCCGACAGGCAGAGATGCTATTTGGGTCATTGTAGACAGGCTTACCAAGGTGGCACACTTTCTTCCATTTAGAGTTGGACAGTCGACGGCGCAGCTAGCAGAGATGTATCTCAGGCAGATCGTCCGACTTCACGGAGTGCCAGTCAGCATAGTATCAGACAGGGATACGAGATTCACATCGCACTTCTGGCGCAGTCTTCATCAAAGTTTGGGGACTCGTCTCAAGTTCAGCTCAGCGTATCATCCGCAGACAGATGGGTAGTCAGAGCGTACTATACAAACTCTCGAAGATATGTTGCGGTCGTGTACCCTTGACTTCGGTGGTTCGTGGGAGGATCACCTGCACCTGGTGGAATTCTCGTACAACAATAGTTTCCAGGCTAGTATCCAGATGGCACCCTTCGAGGCTCTGTATGGCAGGAAATGCAGATCTCCGTTAGCATGGGACGATGTCGGAGAGAGGCAGATGCTCGGTCCAGAACTGATTTCTCAGACGGTTGAAGTGGTCAGGAAGGTCAGAGATCACCTCCGAGTTGCTCAGGATCGCCAGCGCCATTGGGCCGATGCTCATCGGCGTCCCTTAGAATTTGCCGTCGGCGACCATGTATTTCTTAGGATCTCGCCTACCCGCGGCGTCATTCGTTTTGGCGTACGGGGAAAGCTTAGTCCTAGGTATATAGGGCCGTTCGATATTCTGGAGCGAGTAGGCGATGTGTCCTATCGTCTCGCTCTTCCGCCGTCGTTAAGTGAGGTACATGATGTGTTCCATGTGTCCCAATTAAGACGGTACATCCCGGACCCGAGCCATATCCTAGATCATTCGGAATTGGTTGTTGGTACCAACCTTTCGTATGAGGAGAGGCCCGTGTCTATATTGGACCGGAGAGAAAAGACGCTCAAGAACAAGACTATTAACTTAGTCCGTGTTGCTTGGGGTCATCACTCTCTAGGTGAGTCAACGTGGGAGCGTGAGGACGACATCCGATCGCGATATCCCTACCTGTTTGACTCGTGAGGTATAATGTCTTTCTTATGCCTTACGCTTTCCCTTCCTTGCTTGCATTGTATGATTGTATGATTGAACTGCTTAGTGTAGCTTGTCTGTGCTTAGTATAGCTTGTCGTGGCAATCTCTAGCTCCTTGATTAAATTCCGAGGACGGAATTCTTTGAAGGTGGGTAGAGTTGTCACCCCCATTTCCCGTATTTCGTATTATGCTCGTATTTGATTTTGGCACGTATTTTATTTTCCTGGACATGTGGTCTTTTGATTCTTGTAAACAGGTTTTAACCATGACTTGGTTTTATTTTGTGGAGAATGTTTGGTTTGGTTTGGTTTGGTTCAACATGCATGGAACACCATAAGCCTACACTCCACCTCCATTCCACCACAACACCCTCATTATAACCCACCTACTTCTCTCTCCTCCATAATTTCTTCATTAATTTCTTCTTCTTCTTCTTCTTCCTCCACCCACACCTATAGGCAAGTGCACCTTGCCAACAAATAAGCACCCAATTTTATTGGTCCATTTGATAGATTAGGACATGTAGATCAACATTAGAACTTGGAATTTTGTGATTTGGAGACTCCATTGTTCTAGATCTAAGTTTTAGTTATTTTCGGAATTCCTTGGTTTTGATCTATTAAACTTTGATTTTAGCTTATTTTGATGCTTCCATGTGGAAGAGAATTTAATTTTACTCAAGTTAGAACTTTGAAAATCTAAATTTGGTTTTGATTTGGCTAAGTTGTGAAGATTTGAACTTGGTGTTCTTGGTGTTCTTGAGAGTTCAGCCATGGTGGAGCTCTCGGCCAATGCTTTTTAGCACTTGGCCGATTGCGCACTATTCCCTGGCCTGCGCTCTTTAGTGCAAGGCCATTTGCGCACCCTGACCCGTGCTCTTTAGCGCATGGCCATTTGCGCAAGATCCTCAGCCATGCTTGCGCTGCGCTGGATTGCGCTGGCGCAGGCCAGCCATGCGCAAGCCAGCCATGCGCAAAGCAACTCCTGTGCAGTTCACTCCTGCGCAGTCTACCTTCTGCGCAATCCATCTCTGCGCAACCAACTCCTGCGCAGTTCACTCCTGCGCAGTCTACCTTCTGCGCAATCCATCTGTGCGCCATCTGCCCCTGCGCACTTGGCACCCTGCGCAGTTGGTACCTTGCGCAGCTCACCCTGCGCACTTGGCACCCTGCGCAGTGCATACCCCGCACAACCAACTTGTCTATGATGAATTTGTTATTTCTTGATCTTGGCTCTTCTATAGTTCTATTTTATATTAATATTTTATTAGGTATTTTACGCCCATTTTATATCCTTATGCCTTTTTGCATGAACTTGATTTGCTTAATATGTTTGGAATAACTATTGTACACAGCATGGTATGACAAGGAACTAGTATAACACGACAGTGACCTGTAGTGGTGCACTCCTGACATGACCAACCTGACTTGATAGTGGCCCGTCGTGGCGCACTCCTGACAAGTACCCTGACATGATTTATTTTGATAACTTGATAGTGGCCCGTGGCGGCGCACTCTTGACTTGACTTGACTTGATAACTTGACTTGACTTGTCTTGACACCGTGGGTGTTCCTGCTTGCTTGTTTACACAATCCACTTGCCTTGTCTTGCATCATGTCTAGGACTTGACTTCCTGGGTACCACGGCCAGGGACTCGCGCTAAATTGAATTAGGCTAATTATTAGATCAAACTAGAACATGGAGAATTCTCAGTCACAGGCAGTCTCGTTATCTGGGCACTTTAATGGACTTGTAGCTTGCCGACGAGTAGAGCACATTTCCAGCACACTGTCATGTGTTGCACCCTCTAAGTCACCTAAGGGTACATTTGTCTCCCGGGCGATGTACCCAACTATAACTCTCAACCCGCGGAAGGATAACTGGATGGTCTGCAGGGCTTGGGACTGGGAGTTTCTCACTTGCATCTTGTTAGTAATTAAGGCTTGTGATAACCCTAGTTAGTTAAAGTAGTAAGCCGTAGTACTTGCTTGGCCGATTGTGAATGGATGGTGTCCAGCCTTGTCTAAGTCTTGTCTAGCTCCAGTACCTGCTATCTCCTGAGCATGTTTGTTTTACTTATCTCTAACGATAAATGGGTAGAGACAGTGAGCTATTCAGGCGAAGGGGTACAATCCCGGTCCTTGTTTGGTTTAAAGATTGTAACCTGGCTCCCGGAATGGTTCCACGACCCTAGTCGTTTATCGCCCTGTGTACTTTACTACTTGTACTTCTTTTATTCTTTATGTTCTGATATGCTGGCTTTTGTTCTTATTTGTGGCCTCCTTTGTGGCACTTGCTCTTTCTGGGGTTTGACCCAGCTGGTTTTGTGTGGCCAGATTTTGGAGCAGCTCCCGAGGATCTACCCAGCTTCCAGCCCAATGGTGACAACTAGACGGAACCCGGGCCAAGAGTGGGTTTTCCGTTTTGTTTCACCCACTTATATGTAAATTTATTCTTTTGAGGCGTTTAGCCGACGAGCACCTGTTAGCTCGATGCATTTACTTACTGTCTGCCTACGGGCTGTAAACATGATTAACAAATCCTAGGGTTGATCATGTATGACTGAACTCTTGCTAGTCCTATCATTTTGTACGACTAGCTTCATGATCATCCAATATGTAATATTTGGGACGCCTTATATATATATATTTGATGCTCTAATATCTTGTAACTCTGTTAATTGCTTGAGATTGAGACAATAGGCTTGACCTTAAGAGACTGCTGGCTTGTAGTAAACCCTCATATCTAGACAGCCGTGACCGTATAGTTGAAATGTATTCTATTTCAATATACGTAGCTGGCTGTGTCTGCCCCTGCTCTCCAGTATTCTGGTTCTGGGGCGTGACAATATCAAAGCCTACTTGACAAGCCCACCAGTCCTAGTGGCACCTGTCGCCGGCAAACCATTCCTCCTCTACGTCCGTGCCATGGATCATTCTCTTGGCGCTCTGCTGGCTCAAAACAGCGATACAGGCTATGAGCAAGTAATCTACTACCTCAGTCGAACGCTCATCGGGGCCGAACACCGGTACAACCCCGTTGAAAAGGAGTGCTTGGCTTTGGTGTTTGCCATCAAGAAGACTCGTCACTACGTCTCGGGCCAGACAATTCATGTCATCTCCCGAGTCAATCCGCTCAGAGTCCTCATGACAAAGCCAGGGTCATTAAACTCCCGGCTGGCTACATGGGCGATCCTGCTAACACCGTATAACATGGTGTTTGTGCCACAAAAAGCTGTTAAGGGTCAAGCTCTGGCTGACTTTTTGGCTGCACACCCCATCCCAGAATCCTTAAAACTTTATGAAGAAATCCCGGATGAGGTCCAAGAATCAAACGTCACCGAAGAAAGCTCCGTCTGGCGAATGTTTTTCGATGGCGCTTCAAGAACAGGCCCCAAAGGCCAAATCGTCGCAGGAGTGGGGGTAGTCTTAGTCTCCCCCGATCAGCTGGTTATCCAGCGTACATACTCTCTTTCGAAGCCGTGCTCCAACAACGTTGCTGAGTACAACGCGCTTATCATGGGACTCCAGCTGGCACAACAGCTGGGGGTGGATCATCTGGAAGCCTACGGTGACTCAAAACTCGTCGTGAACCAGATTCGGGGGCAATATAAAGTTCGTCATGAAGATCTGATCCCTTACCATGAAGTTGTATTGAACATCATTTCAACCTTCACTGGGTTCTTCATCGAACAGGTACCCCGTCTACAAAACTTGGAGGCCGACGCTCTGGCTGGCCTCGCGGCCTCATTGGCAGCGCCCCTTGGGACTCAACACGATGTCACGGTAACTGGCCGAGACTTGGTTTGTCCTAGAAACAACCTATGTTTGCGAATGACTCACGCCATGCTGGCGAACACTGGTGTTAATGTCCGAGACTGGAGATTCCCGTTCATCGACTTTGCTGTCTACGGAATCCTTCCAGAGGACCCGAAGGAAACCGTCTCGGTCAAGAGACGTTCTCTTCGATTCTACTACGATACAGCCACTAAAACGCTGTACCGACGCTCCTTCGATGGGCTTCTCCTTCGATGCCTGTCCAATAAAGAAGCGGCCGAAGCTCTTCGAGAAGCCCATGACGGAACTTGCGGAGCTCATCAGCCCGGTCCTAAGTTGCAGGATCGACTGCGACGTATGGGCTACTACTGGCCAACCATGGCCGCCGACGCTGTTTAATATGCTAAGAAGTACCACGCATGCCAACTTCATGCAGACTTCATACATACACCGTCTGAACCACTACATCCTACAGTCGCCTCCTGGCCCTTTGAAGCCTGGGGTATGGACATTGTAGGACCAATCACCCCTCCTTCATCAAGAGGACACCGCTTCATCCTGGCCATCACCGACTACTTCTCCAAATGGGTGGAAGCAGTCCCACTGGCGGAAGTAAAAAGCTCCAGGGTGGTCAGCTTTATCAAGCACCATGTCATTTACCGCTTCGGAGTTCCCCGACGGATCATTCATGACAATGGTCCTCAGTTTATCAGCCACATTTTTAGCAGGTTCTGTGACAAGAATCGCATCCAAAATGTGGCATCCACCGCCTACAATCCGGCTGCAAACGGGTTAGCAGAGGCGTTCAACAAAACTATCGTTAGGCTGCTCAAAAAGGTCGTGTCATCCAACAAATGCGACTGGGACGAAAAGCTTGGCAAATGTCTTTGGGCCTATCGCACAACGGTACGAACCCCAACAGGCAACACACCATTCTCCCTGATCTACGGAAGCGAAGCGGTACTGCCTCTCGAGATACAGATACCCTCACTCCGCATAGCAATCACAAACAAACTCACAGAAGAGGACAATCAACGTCGTCGTCTGTGGGAACTGGAGGCACTCGACGAAAAGCGTCTCCTGGCTCAACAACGTATCGAACTCTACCAAGCCCGTATATCACAGGCTTTCAACAAGAAGGTCAAACAGAGGACTTTCCAAGTTGGCGACCTGGTTTTAGCAGTCAGAAGGCCAATGGTGTTAACTCACAAGACGCCAGGAAAGTTCGAGCCCAAGTAGGAAGGACCTTTCATCATTGAGACGGTATACTCAAACGGTGCTTACCGCCTCGCCAAACCTAATGGGGACTTGTTCATGATACCCATCAATGGCAAGTTCCTAAAGAAGTGCTATTCTTGACATCCTTCAGACATGTACTTTCCCAAAGGGGATCTGTGGACCCAATCATCGGGGCTCGCACACAATATCCTTCCACAAACTCATACGCTTCCGGAACCCAGCTGTTCCATGGCATCCTTCCGTAGAAAGATAACCACGTCCACATTACCTCTGAGTTATCCCTCTACACCCTACAAAGCGGAATCTTACACTTTGTAAGCTTACGCCATCCTTCATGTTTACCACGTCCACATTACCTCTGAGTAAACATCTCGTACAAACAACCCCTGCGTTGTTGTACATTGATCGCAGAACTTCCATGTCCACATCACCTCTGAGTTGTTCAGCGTATCCCCCAGGATCATTCCTACCACGTCCATAATACCTCTGAGTAGGAAGATTCTATCATTTGAACCCCAATGATTGCCACGTCCACATTACCTCTGAGCAAACATATTGGTTCCTTCAAACTTATTATCTGTACCTAAAAACCAAGGTGCGCAAAAGATAATAGGTCCACACAAATCATCAAGTTCATGATAACAAAAATGAACACATCACAAAAAAGTTGTGTACTTCTTTATTTCTAAAAAGAGAGAGTACAGAACTACACTATCCCCCAGCAAGGGTTGCAAAAGAACATGAAAAGGGAGAAGCTACAGTCCCTGAACCTCTCCAGGGTGGGCTGAGAGCTCTCTGACTCGACGTCTCAACTCGGCTGTACGAGTTTCCACAGTTGCCAGGACTCGACGCTCGGCTTCTTGACGCATCAATTCGACAGCCTCAGCGGAAGTTTCGCTCTCATGCTTCTCATCAAGCTGTCGTCGCTGCTGAGCCAAGGCAAGAGTCCGCTGAGTAAAAGTTGCTTCCTCCTTCTTGAATGCTACGTGTTCAGCCCGGACACGTTCGACTTCTAACTGGAGTCGGGCCCATTGGTCCTCAAGGTGGCGTATCTGGGTGTTGATCTCTGCAATATTTGCATCCAACGCAGCCCGCGTCTCCATCGTCTTCTTCATAGACTGAGACAACTCTCTACAACAGCCTCAGTCTCAGCCACCTCGCGCTCTCAAATGCTCACAGTGGCCTGGTGGGAAGACTCGATCTCGCCAATCAACTTCCCCTTCTCCGCATCTATCAAGGCGGAGAGGTCATTTCGTTGGATGCGCTGAAGTTCCGCAAGCCGCTCGTCCAGCTCGATCACCGAAGCCTCCAGAATTTCGGCCATATGGTCGTGGCCCTGGTGAACGCGAATCAGCTCGATACAGGGCATTGCCAGAGTTCTTGCCGTCGTAAAGCTCCCGTTGGCATCCATCACTGCAGATACGCCCCTCTACAGCATTTTGTATACTACTTCGACGAGGAATTTCACATATTCGTCGGCGTCCGCCAGTACCTGCGGCGTCATAGCAGGAGTTGGAGGAGCTACTACAGTTAGCGGACCAGAAGAAGATCCGCCAACCTCAACCTGCGAGGCTTGAACCTCGGCATCAATAGGCTCTTCATCGACAGGGGCCAGACTGCTAGCCCGAGGAGCCGAAGGAACAGAGGGAGCTGGCACAGGTGTCGATATAGTACCCCAAGTATAAGGAGCAACAGAGGGTTCCACACCCTTACCCCTCTCAAGCCCGGAGGAACCACCGACGTCAACGGCCACCTCTTCTACCCCCAACGTCCTATCAGCGTTAAGTACCTCCCCCGGAACGGGGAGATCAATACTTATCTCCTGGCCTGCCCCGGGAGACAAGACCGGTAGAAGGGTCTCATCCTTCTCAAGTCCCTCTACAGGGATAGAATCTGTCGCTACCTCCTGATCGGTAGCCACCTCAACTTCCACGGTTGAAGCTAGGGTAGGACTCGGCAATGATATAGCCGATTCTCCCTCATCATGACAAGGAGGGGAATCAACCCTCTCCTCTGTCCCAACCATATCTGTTGCCCCCGCAACAGACTCTTGCAGCTCTGGAGCAACGTCATCCGAAGACGACGAACTCCATTCCACCTCGCCGCCAGGAAGCCGCGTGCTCCCCTCGACATTCGAAGCCTCCGTTGTGACCTTCATCATCTCAGAAGCTGCTGTACCCTCAGCTTCTCTCCTAACATAATCCGGGGATACCGGAATCTCCACGACGACAGTATCCTCCGGGTTCTCCTCCAAAGGAGACATCATAGTCGGCAGGATACGCACTCCAAACGAGCCCGCCATCTCTTTTTGCCTACTCCCAACCGATCTTGGAGTACGAGGCTTTTTTTTTAGCAGTTCCTACAAAAGAAGGCATCGGTTACATAAAATGCGGAACCTAAACCGGACTATGTAGGGCATCTTTACCTCTGCGGACGCTGAGTCTGATGACACCGTCGGTGGCGACGCCTTCTTCTGCTTCTTCGGCGCAGGAGATTCAGCCCCTGTATCTGCACATCGTTTTGATCGATCGACCGAGGGTTCTGCCTGAGATGCAGAAGGGGCACCCCGATGACCCGCCCCTAGCGGACGATGCGATCGGGCTTTTACCGGCATGTCCCCGGTCGCTGCTAACTGGGTGCCTGCGATAAGACTGGTCTCCTATCATATCCGAAGGTTGCGGCAGCCATAACACAGTAAAATTTGGCGGCCGAGTAAAGAATGGGCGACCGCGGATCTGGGATAGGCAACGTAAAATGAGCCCCGGTACATCCGGTATTATAGTAATGCCAAGCTCGTGCACCATCCAACAAACTTCCAACATACCCCAGAGTAATACTGGGGTTATCCAACATCAGCTGGGCATAACCAAATTGTCGTGCAAAGCGGCTCGGCAGATACGGTTCCAGGTAGCACTGATTCCTGTTCCGGTACACAAGATGGGACGGCCGAATACTTTACGACCAGCGGAATCCCCATTGAGGCAGAGTGGTGGTACCTTCGCCCGAATCCTTTAAATCTTCATTGGCCTCAAAACCCAAGTAGATTGGACCAACTTTGGTGATCTCCCAACCTTGAAGACGGGATAAAACCTTTCTACAGACAGGGACACCAGTGTGCGACCAGCTCCTCTGATGGAAACGACGAAGGAATGCATCTCCAGCCCTATAGTCTTCTTCTGAGCCTGGGCTCATCACATTGGGGTGATGTTCGGCACGCGGGAAGTTATTGAATCACATTTCCCGTAAACTCTCGCAAACCTCGCTGTAGGTTACATACCATTGCGGGAAGAAGAGCCAAACGCCGGCCGAAGACCAACTTTACGGCTGGTAGGATTAAGTTCCGGGTCACCCTCTCTACGGCGCCGGATCCGCCTGCGAGCACGCAATCCCGGAGCCATATCATCAGGTAGGCCGTCAACACCGCCTTGGATGACATTCGATAAGTAAGATGCCAGAAGCAGCTGTAGGAGCGTTCATCTGACTGCTGGTCTTCATTCCCTCGGGGATTCTTCTCACCTAACCTGCTCATTTCGGATAGCTCGCTACGAGAGAGCGCCGGCAGAGTAGAAAACTGCGAAGGGTCCTCTTTGTCTTGTCTAAAGACGTAATCCCTCCAAGCAGTCACATGGGGCTGCGTCCCGCTTTTATCCCTTCTCTGCATATAGTAATGATGACTCGCCACTTCCTTGAAAACGGCCGTCATCTCCTCAGCCCTGTCTCCCAGGACCTGAAGCTCTTCGTTGGTCAGAAAATACTCTTCATAGGTTCCGACCCCCAAGGGAGTTTTGACACCTCATACATCTCATGAAGAGCGAGCCCTAACTCCCCCACCGGAGTAAAAAAGGTCCCGGTATGGATATCAAACATCTCTAGGAGTGCGAGAAACATATGCCTATTGATGTCAACACCCGCCTGGGTAGCACGGATCGCGGCAGTCAACCCAATCTCTCGGAGCTCAGTCCGAAAATGCGATAAGATCCAGAGTATCAGTCTATCCCATTTGGAAACATAATGGCACCAACCCTCTACCCGAAAATCTTCTCTCGGGTATGAGCGTTCCATCAAAAACATACGATGTGTAAAAGTCGACGCACTATAAGCAAACGTATCAATGGATACATCACTGTAGAGGCTCCCAGGACGTAAAGTCCGCCAGATGAAAGAAGACCCAGACCGTACGGCGGTCAGAGTATCCCTTTGGTCGGAGGTAGAATCAATCTGGATGATGCCAATCACCGCTCCCCCCTGAGAGGGGGTAAGATCCCAAGACATCCTCCTCTTGGAAGCAAGGCGACAGAAGGACGTCAAGGGCCATTGACGTTCAAGTTGCTTAACAGTCATATGCACCCCATTTGCTGCAAAGAACCAGTCCTCCTTGACCTTCAACACTGTCGCTTCAGTAGAAGTGAGGCGGTCTCCGAATAGGAACTCAGGCTTCAAGAAGGTCACTTTATCAGATGTGGAAGATTTTAAAACTCCACGCTCCATCATCCGTTTGAGGAACCCATACTGTTGTTCACAGATTTGGGTCGTTCTCTCGGGAGGCTGATCCAGCATAAGAGCATCTTGAACAGTGTTTATCACTTCCTCATCATACTCTACTCCCATCTGATTGAAGGCAGCCTCCAAGAACACTTCATTCAAAGGTGGGATTGCCATTGACACTAGCAAAGATCCGAAAATGTTAGAAGCAACAAGAGAACACACAATGTGTCGAAAAAAGGAGCTTCGACGCATCATCCGGGTTCAAACCCATGCGCGTTGGCAGTGCTTCGGCGCATCATCAGGGTTTGAACCCATGCGCGTTAGCAATGCTTCGACGCATCATCAGGGTTTGAACCCATGTGCGTCAGCAGTAGAGCCTCGGCGCATCATCAGGGTTTAAACCCATGCGCATTGGCGGGCAAAGACCGCGGCACATCATCAAAGACTCAAGGTCTATGTGCGTTGGTGTACGGAAAATGAGACTTACCAAGCACCTCCGGCCGAACTTCGACAGGCCGACGAGGAACGTCAGCCGCCACAACTTTCGCAGGCTCCTTCGCTTTCTCCTTTCCCTTGCCAGCACCGCCGCGAGGAGTCTTGGGAGCCATTCTCTCAAAGAGGAAGAAGTTTGGGTTTTAAAGAAGAACTCTAAAGAAGGCAAAGGCACAGAGCAAAAAAACTCTCTCTCTCTCCATCTCTCACCTATTTATAGGGGCTTGGTCGCACGCGTGACCCGATGAGGAGTGATCTCAGCCGTCGCCTTGGGTCCTGTGAAGATATAACAGCAAATAAAACCAAAAGATCATCATTAATCTTTTCGGTTACCAAGGCATCATCATATGCATTAACTGAAAGGAGCATGCGCTCGAACAGGCATGCGCCCAACAATCGTGCGCCCTAACCTCCATGCTTCTTATTCAAAGTATTCCAAAACTTATTCAAAAGTTTTGAAAACTTTGAAGGAGGTCTTGTAGAAGCATAGAATTTCACAACCAGAAAGCCCATGCGCCAGACACTACATGCGCCAGAACTCGGACAGAACACTTCACAGCAAAGTCAATAAGTATAGACATTTGAAAAAGGATTTTTTATTTATATACAAAAGTCTATTACATGTCTAGAAAAGGTTATACAAAGGAGAATTTCTATAAAGGAAAGATCCTAAGTTTACAGCCAGCGGCCACCATGTGCCCCCAGATATGCGCAGCAGTCACCATGCGCCCCCAGATAGGCGCAGCAGTCACCATACGCCGCCAGTTAGGCGCAGCAGTTACCATGCTCCTCCAACCAGGCGCATCCCATCATCTCTTCAGCAGCTCAGTTATGTGCATCCCTTCAGCAGACCAGTTATGTGCCGCTCTTCCAGCCAGGCTCACCTGATAAGTGCTTCGCCAAGCAAAGCATTTAACCCTCTGGCTGGAACCAAGAAAGAGAAAAGCACCGCAAGGCTGTGGCCAGGGGAGGCTTCGAAAGAGCCTCCAAAGACCAAGGAAGACTGTGATCGAAACCGCGGCAAAAGGAGCAGCTTTCAAACCTACCAGAGTGGGCAACCCCTACTTTGAAGGAAGAAAGAGCCTAGCACCGCCATTCCGATCTACGGCTCTTCCGGAATAACGGAGACGAGGCCCGAGCATCCCTATCTTTGGATGCAATAGGCACCTTCCGCCTACCTCAGAAGCCCTCGACTCCGTTTTTTGGATGTAACAGTCACCTTCAAGTGTATCGAAGACGACATGGCATCTCATTTTCACCCTCGGGAGCACCTCGTCGACAGAATGTACCCGCATATCCAAGTTTATGTTGGAAGTACGTGAAGGAATGAGAAGCAAACCTTCTCTCCATGCCACTATTTATAGGCCGGGCAAATCAAACCCACGTGCCAAGTGGATGGCTCTCCGAATTCCGTGCAATGAATTTACATTAAATGGATGAACCGGACGCCTTGAATTCAGCCAAACGGCTATTTAAAGCACTCGAGGAGCGAAACAGCCGCATCATTAAAAGACATGTCGGATGCGCCAGCCAGACAGCGCATCACACGGACGCGCCCTTTGGCATCAGGCGCATCACACAGACGCGCCCTTCGGCATCAGGCGCATCACACAGACGCGCCCTCCATACCAGGCGCATCACAGAGGATACACCCCCACACAACCCCATACCGAGTGGAACGACAATCGACGTGTCCACTCAACTATCCATCGAATATCACAAACATTAAATGCTAAACGGACAGAGTTGGCAGTACGCTTTCCAAAGTCTGAACAATTGACAGCTTTTTTCAGAAAACGAAGCATCGGCAACGTCAGCACCATCATGACTTTACTCCGACGTCTACTGCCACGTGGCCACTCAACCACCCGTATGCGCCTCTGCAGCCATGCGTCCAAATCAGCATGTGCCTCAAAAGCCATGCGCCCCAGACTGCTCTCTGATCCCAAAAGACAGAAAGGAAGTCGCCTGCATGTGCCTCAAAAGCCATGCACCCCGAACGGTTTGTAACTCCTAAAGGTTACGAGCCGCAGCCTCCTTCTACGTCCGATCCAAGGCACAGCTCACCAGATCACTCCCCAAATCCGAGATCTCCGAGCCATGAGTCGACGACACGTGTCCTTTGACTCAACTCATCCAAGATTTTAGCAACAGAAAGATCTTCTCCTTTGCTACGTGCCGGCTCACAACAGCAACATAAAGAAGTCAACCCCTCGATCAGGGCGCATCATCCACGCGCCTCCATCAGCAATCCCCACGTGGCGTCCCCACATACCAGCACATCCTACATGCGCGCATGACCAGCCAGCCTGCAAAACTATAAATAGAGGGATCATTTCCTTCATACACACACAGAGGAGAATCTACAACGAACATACAGAGAATCACCAGAGAGGCAGCTACAGACACTCAACGTCTTCCTCCTCTCAGCAAGCTCCAACACCCAGAGCAATCTACACCTTCAGAGAACCGATAACCGTCGTCAGCCCGTCAACGGAGTCAACGCATTACCACTCGCTCCATTGGCACTAAGGATCCAGTTTAAACAAAAGTGTACTCCTAGGACTACATCGAAGTCCTATATTGTAGCACTGTTCTGTTTGTGTTAAAGTTTTCTATCAAACAATTTTAATGGCAAACAGCTCCCACTGGGATTCGAACTCCTGACCACTCAGGCTGCATGCATCTCTCTTAACCACTAGGCTAGAGGTCATCTGCTATATATATATATATATATATATATATATATATATATATATAAATATATATATATATATATATGCCTGCTCATGAAGTTATGGTGGAAGTTGCTCACAGAGACCTCGTTATGGACGAAGTTCATGAGAGTAAGGTAGACCAGATTCTCACATCTGTCGGAAGCGGTCACTAACACCAGATCCTCGGCATCGTAGCGCCGCATAATTAGGGGTCGCACCACTGCTGAACCCCTAATCTGCCTCCGGTTGGGGGACGGTCGCTCTTCCGCCTGTCTGGAGCAGTGGTTAGGAGAAGACACCATACATCCCAACATTCTAACTCTACCGGAGTACGCAATTAGAGATTATGGGAGGGTTCCGGATGGAATTGGAGGAAGGTCAGAGATTGGCTTGGCCAGCCAGTGGCTACCAATCTTCTTGCTGCTAATCAGAGGGTGACTGACTCGATCGACAGTTGGAGATGGTCCCCCAACCTGTGTGGGACTTTCACTTTGGCTTCCGCCAGACTGGTGGCCAGAGGCAGCAGGGTACCGGATATCGTTTATGCCAAGTTATGGCAGGCATGCATTCCCATCAAATGGTCTATTCTTATCGGGCGAGCACTCTGCCGGAAGCTTTCGACGGACGACCTCATCAGATCCATGGGATTCAGCCTCGCGTCTCAATGCCACTGCTGCGAGGAGCACTCTACGAAATCAACAAAGCACATCTTTCTTTCGGGGGAGCTGGCGACAGGCATTTGGACCAAGCTTCTCAATAGACTTAGTCTGGTTCACCCGCCCGGGGGCTTCTACGATCTCCTGGCCTACTGGAGCTGATCCCACGAACATCAGATCGTAGTAGCCGCCGGTATTTGGGTCCTTTGGAAGAACATGAACAAATTTAGATATGAGGGCCGCCAAATCCCCCCTACTCACTTGTACAGAGAGGTTATCAGACAATGCATCAAAGCAAGGAGGCGATGCTCTCACATCCCCAACTCGTTCTGGGAGGCCCTCGCTTAGGTCGTCCCCAGGATTTCTTTTCTTTTTTGGCTGTGCGCGTATCGTACTTTTCGTTTTCCTTCTTTTTGTCGCGTTAGAGCGTTTACCTGTATAGGCTTCGACATTTTGCGCATATATATATATATATATATATATATATATATATATATATATATATATATTGCATACCATTGAGTAATTTGTTTAACTTCGTTGCATTTTGGAGCTATCTGTAAGACTGTTGTTGTTATTGTATGTAATTCAAGCTCGCCTACAAGATATTGTGCTGATAATTCATTAAAATAATTTTTGATGCCTACCATTAAGTTTTTATTCTAAATCATTACCCAGATAATTCTTTGCAATGACCCTAGTGATGGCAATGATTGGACGTTGGCCAACTCTCTCTTGCAAATTACTTCCTTCATTTGTTGCTCGATCGTCCCATGCGCAAACAATTATAGGCTGATAACTATATGATAGGAAACATAATAAATAAATAATTAATAATATATTATGTTGAAGTATTTCCTAAAAAAATTTAATTATATTTTTAAAAAATTATTTTGTTGAAACATTTTTTCTAAATATAATGATTAATACATATCTTAATAAAATAGTTGTTTTTTCACTTACCTTTGGCTTATGACCGTTATTTTCTGTAGAGATTTCATTATTTTTCTTGAATTCCAAACGATTCTTTGTTCTTTCACTCTGGTGACAATTCCGCATAGATATCTGCAGTTTCAAATCATACTTTAATTACGTTGTTAAATATATAAGCAACGATAAATAACCAAAACATTTTGCACCAATTCTATTATCATTAGGAGTTTCTATACGTATCTGATTAAAGTCCTTGAAGTTATATCGAATATTGTCAGCAATAGCTTCAGATGCATCTTCTACAATGGTGTATCTTTTAAGCATAAGCTCATTGTGTGGATGCGCATTAGGAAATTATGTGTTCACTTTCTTCACATCTCCATTGAAAATTGGATATGTCTTGTTCTTCACAAATTTTTCATCAAAGCTCTTGATATCATCCTTGAAAATAATTACGCCAATTTGTACACCCTAACACCTTTGATACAGAAAATTTTCTTTTTTGGGGTGTAGACATGAATGTAATAAACTTAAAATAGAAACGAAGTCTACATTTTGAAGATCATATACTCAATATTTCATGTAATATCAAATATTACGCAAAAATAAATTTGTATAAAATATATAGTATGTAAATATACAACATCTTTAGTCCATTTTCACTGATATCAAATAATTACTTACATTCTACCCAGAGATGGTCTCAATTAAATTCTTCTCACTTACTTCTTCATCGATGAATATCAGTTTTTGAATTTTCGATGATAAATCTGCTCCACATGGTGTTTCGGACCCTACTTATAAAGATATCAATCGCTACGCAACAGACTTTTGGCCTATCTGTACCTCTCTTAATGGAACCGTTGTCTGCCTCGACATAGCTATTATTTCTCTGTATTATAATTGAACCGAAATATTATTGCACCAATCTAATAAAATCTAGATAAATAATTGGAAATATATATACAGATGTTTTGTTAATGAATATTTACATTTTACTTTGATAAAAAAATTTATGCCGATAATTGAGGAAAAGTTTTGCAATGTGTATATATATATATATATATATATATATATATATATATATATATATATATATATATATATATATATATATATTTTTTATATATATATTTTGCAATGTGTATATATATATATATATATATATATATATATATATATATATATATATATATATAAAAAAAAAAAAAAATATATATATATATATATATATATATATATATATATATAAAGGTACGGTAATAATTTAGTTGAAGATGGGGTTTAGATGCAAATGGAGATTTTGGAAGGAGTTAAGAGCAAAGAAGACAACCAAAATATTGTTATGCTGGGAGAGATAGAATTGATAACTTTGTTTTTATTTCCTTTTTCCTCCACATGATATGGGTGGGTCCATGTGAATAGTACTCTAATAAGGAGAGGCTATGTAGCCACACATGAATAGTGTCATGTTGGCAACTGTTACCAATTCTTCTTTGTCTAATACTTTCGTATATGCAGAATGGAATTTGTTGAGAACCAATAAGGGACTTTAGTCCCACATTGGAATATGTAGTATGAAGAGGAGTTGGAACCACTATAAGTAGCAAGTAGTAGTCCATCAATAAAATCATCCCATTATTCATTTCTACATGGTATCAGAGCCATAACTCATCCTCTCCTCTCTCTCCACGCACAAAAAAAAATTCTCCTTCCGCTCACGACCCCCCCTGCAGCCCGCTGCCCCCCCGGTTGCTGATCCCATAGAGAGATCACCAACCCCCAACCCCACCCCCGACCCCCGCTGCTGGAGTTCCCTCCTCCGGTTGTTGATCCCATAGATAGATCACCAACCCCCACCCCCCGCTGCTGGAGTTCCCCCTCCCCCCATCTCCCCCTCCCGCTCCTGCCGAACCCCCCTTCCCCGCTGATGCCGACCCGCCCTGCTGCCGGACCCCCTACCCCCCGCCTCCTTGTTTTTACTTGGTGTGCCGAATCTTCCCCGCCGCTTCCTTGTTTTTACTTGGAGTGTCGGTTTCCCTCCCCTCCTTGTTTATACTTGGAGTGCTGGAACAATCGATCAGGCAAGGAATAAACGACCCACGTCGTTGTTCCCCTTGTTCGATGTAATATTGTTCTAGTTGCTCGTATACCTGAGAAATATTTGTGAGGCGGCTCCTCGTTGTCCCTCCCCCGGTCTCAACATAGTTGACTACGAAGACACAAGAGATCGGGACACAAAGCAGTTAGACGACAAACGATGAAGACAACGACTTGGGATACAATAGGACCTCACACAGATTGACAACGTCATGGATGCAATCAGTGGAAAACTGACGGCACAGGAGATGCAGGCCTTGGTTGATAATATCATGTCCAAGAGATTGACCGAGGCGACCCCACGTGTGACCCATACTGATGTGGATCCATCACCTTACAAGATAGGAAAGTTGGAAAAACTAGAGACGAAGTTGGAAGGAACTTCCAACTACTTGAAATGGTCGCGGCAGGCGATGCAGATGATGACGGGACGTGGCTTGGTAGGCTATGTCAATGGCCAAACCAACACGCCAGCCGATCCTTCCTCAAAGGAATTTACAATTTGGGAGATTGTCAACAACGTAGTGGCGGGGTGGTTGACAGCCTCATTGACCGAACGGGTGTCGGGCAATATTGAGGCGAAGGAGGCTGATGCTGATATATGGCAGACTTTGAAGGGTATGTACTCCAGTTCGGGCAACCCTATACGGGTCTTCCAACTGCAGGATGTGTCACGACCTGCACCCAATGTAAGGGGACAAGACGTGGTTACGTCCAGCCTACGCCGCAGTGTCGACGGTAGAACGCTGTCCTAGGTCACATACATCTAACAGTTTATAAGGTACATGTACAGTCTATACACTTCGAATGCAGGTGACATAAATAAGTACATCTCAATCACAGCTAAGGAAAATAGTACGAAACGATAGAATAGATAAAACTCAGAATCCACATATGATAATACAAGACAAAGAGATAGCTGAAAACTAAGATAACATCTCCAGAATCCAGAGTACAACTCCAATATATACAAATATATCATAACATGAAAGTAAATATAACTAGCCTAGCTAACTAGCCTAGTCTACTGGGGTAGTGTCATCAGCAAGTACTGGATCCTCCTGGGAGTCCAGCTCAAGAGTATCGTCTATGCCTGCTCCGTAATAAGTGAGACAGAACTCCTCAGTATCGTCTGTAAAATTTCAATAGGTGCAGTCAGGACTGGAGCGAGCACAGTACATCTCACGCAGTTCATAATATGACAGGATATATAAATATGCAATAGAGTAAGATACAGGAAACACTGCAGAATATACATGAAGTAAAAGAGAAAGTTGTAATGTAATAGATACTATAAATAGAGAACTACAGTAAACTAGTGATTTAGAGTACAAGATGAACATATGAACGGCTTGAATTTGCACATGAGTAATCTAAGAGTTTGCACATGAGTATACTACTTTGGAATTATTCACATGACCATTCATACTCCTCTGTACCCCAACCAATACACAAGGATCCAGACAGGTTATGTTATTGCACATGATATCACATGAAGGCCCATAATAGGGTACACATGATAGTATACATGTGGGCTCCGTGAACATGAGAGTACAAAAATCACGAGAGTGCACATGAATGGTGAAAGCACCGAAGTACATGATAAAAGTGAAACACACATGACATACTATAATCCGATGCTCCCGAGGGGGATAACATCTCATGAAGGGATCCATATAGTACCAATTCGTGTGAACGTCGTGACAGCATCAAGTAAAGTAATCTAAAGCGTAAATGTAAATCCTATCAAGTATGAAACGGTCAGAGAATGTACTCGCCTGATATCCTGAATATCCGAAAGAAAAATACTGCCTGAGGAGTGGTATCTGGATCATATTCAGAACAGTACAAGTCACAACATGTCCAGCTAATAAAGTAAGATACTATGATGCAGTCTACATGATATTAGGTCATTCCTAGACCAAAGTCAACCCTGGTCAACTTCAATCAACTAAAAAGTCAAAGTTAGGTCAACTAGGTCAAACTAGTCTAAGGCAAACTAGACTAGGTCTAACAAACCATTCTAGGCTCTAACAAACCATTCTAAGCTCTTACATCAACCATAAATCATTATAAGCTATCAACACATTTGCATATATCATATTTATATACATACTTTCATGCATTCATTCATCCATGTCATTCCCTATATATTTTAACATGCAAGTATATAGCATATATATAGAGAGAGAGAAAAGTAAGGAATGACAATAATATGGGGATGTGTGTGTGTCACATGTGAGTGTAGTGTACAGGCAGGGTGTCAAGTGTCACATATAAAGCAAGGTGTTCAGTTTTACATGTGCAGTAATATAATTCAAATCGAATCAGGGAAGACGTGTCAACCAAGAACCCATAACAAGCTTCCAACCCACACTTCATATCCATATATACATCTACCTATACCATACATTCATACATATACATTAAGAGGGGTGTGTGTGTTTCAGTGTCAAGTGTTCATGGAGGTTGTATGTGTACAGGATACTTAGGTGACAGGAATGTGTCACTGTGTGTGTAGCAGGATATAAATTAGTGTGTGTGAGTGTTTCAGGATTACCTAACAGTGTGTGTACCCCTTAGTTCTCAGGAATTTAAACAGGGTGCAATAGGAGACAGTGTCTTAGTCATATGCCTTTGTGTGTGTATTGATTTCTGGTAACAGGGTGTGTTCCTGTGTGTGTAGCAGTTAACATCTAGATTAGGTGTGTGTGTGTGCATTTGATTTTAGTCTCGATATAAACCAATGTGTCTCAGTGTCCAGGTGACAGGAATGTGGAAACAGTGTACAGGAAAGTGTCTCAGGTTTCAAGTGATAGGTGTCAACAGTGAAACATGATCTCAGGTTTTAGTCACACATTTCTTGAAATTGAAAACCAAACAATTAAAACCAACACTCGAGCTTAATATACCCTGTCATGATATCAGTGCATGAGCGTCTCAGGATTTAGGAATATGGAACATAGCTCAGTTTAAGTTCACCACAGTGTAATACATTTAGATGCTAAATTCTCAGGAATTTGAAGATCATAATCTCAGGTTTTATTAAATAAAACATACAATGGGAAGGGAATCATTTTATGATATATCTAATCCATTCGAAAGTGAAATATGAAACTAAACTCCTTTCTAACCTATCCTAACATGTTATCAACATATAGCCATAATTAAACCACATTAATTACATGATAAAAACATTAAAAAGTGAATTAAAATGAAGAACAGTGCATATTAACACTGATATTTGACAGTATCAGTCGAATGGGGAATTTCCCATTCCATCATCAAAATTAACAATTAGCAATAGGTTTATGGTTGATAATTTATAATCAATATGTGTTCGTGCTATACATAAAGGATCGTGCCCAAAAACACTAGACACAAGTGTCTAAACCTCACACAACTCAAACACACGAACTGGGTTAGTACACAGCGTGCCTGTGTCCAGTGCGGGTCGAATCCCTCACCCGACACGGACTCAAATGACACGTGGTCTTATGGGTGTCGTGTCAGACGTTGCCCCAAGGCCTGTGTCAAAGGACAAACGTCCTCGTGTCCAAAATAGGTCACGCGACCCTGCGAGTAGCAGGACAATTCTGTCCACGCGCGGGCGTGTCCACGAGTCCAGTGCGACTCCAAATCGACACGAAACCAGCTCAGTCAAGTAGAAAACCATAAGCCACATGAAAACCTATTTTTCTATTCAAACACATTCCTAAAACTGGATCGAATGCCCACTGTGGCATTTCGTCGAACACCTAGGAACCAACACTGATACGTGTCCGATACGGACACGTAAAGGACACGAAATGTCACAAATCTTATTCCTACAGTTAGAGGACACCTAGAGCTATGCATCCATGCCAAGAAATCGAAAATCTATTGGAGGAATAGGAAGTTACCTATAGGTGCTCTTCCTCAATGAAAACTTTAAAAATGGAGATTCCTTCTAGCTAGCCCCAAGATCCAAAGTATCTCAAATCTGTTTTTGGCCTCTACCAAAAGTAGGGAAATAGAAATTAGGTCACCATGGAAGAAGTTTGAATGAAAAAGGATCAATATTGATTGAAATAGGAAAGGGTTTAAATGAAGAACAAACCTTGCTCTTGCAAAATAGAGGAATGAACAAAAGAGACAAGTAGTTTTTGGGAGACATTAAATAGGGGTGTTGATCCCTAGGTGGCCGGCCCATAAAGCTAGGGTTAGGGTTTTAGGATAGATCTATGGCTCTCATACCATCTAGTTTAATCAATGGCCTAAAATCTAGATTTCACACTTGTCTTAATTTGCAACCTAGTTAGCTCTAACTATTCATGACTTAACCAAAACTAATCATAACTAACTAATACTAACCATGGCTCACTAAGACTAGCTATGACTAACCTAGGTTAGGTCCAATCTAGGTTAGGGCTAATCACAACACAAGGCAATTAATTAAATAATATTAAAATCACACCATTCAAAATAATATATATTAAATTCCAAATAATTATATATTAATTCAAATAAATTCAAAATGACAAAAATACCCTCAAACTAGAAATGTGGTAGTGACAAATCTACCCTCCTAAAAAAATTTGACCTCGAATTTGAAAGGCGAAACTAACAGATGAGAAGGATAGACAATCATATCTCACGGTCCAAAAAGATAAGGGTATCGCTCTCGCATCTCATCCTCCCGCTTCCAGGTAGACTCTCCTGGAGAATGATACCTCCATGCGACGCGAACCAAGGGTATCACCTGGTTTCTCAGTATCTTCTCTCGGCGATCCAGAATCTCCATAGGCTGCTCTGGATAATTGAGAGTAGGTCCCACCTCAATCTCCGAGTGATCGAGTACATGGCTAGGGTCAGCCACGTATCGTCTTAACTATGATACGTGGAATACGTTGTGGACACCCACTAGTACAGGTGGCAATTCTAGCCTGTATGTCATGTCACCGACTCTTCCGCTGATCACGAAAGGTCCGATTAAGCGCGGGCTAAGCTTCCCACCTCCACCAAAACGTATGGTACCTCGAGTCGAAGATATCTGCAGAAAAACCATGTCTTCGACCTAAACACAAACAAGGTCTCATGTTACTAAATAATCAAACATGATCAAACAAACAAAACAACAATAACCTACTTCTAATCCTATCTCTAATCAACTAAGTCAAACATAGTCAATGGTCAACTACTGGTCAACAACTTGTCAATTTGTCAACATCCGAGCACTTGGTCAAAACTGGTCAACTAACTCAACTTGGACTATTGGGTCAATGGCTAATCTAGGGTTTAGACCTAAATAGTCTATAGTGTTAAAAATATCAAGACCAACTAAATCCTAAGTTCAACATACACATGTATACTCTACATTTAACTAGACGCATAACTTCTAACCCTCAACCATAACACACTCTAAATACCTAAAATAACCCTATATATCTTAGCCTCTAATACCCATATATCTCTAATGTAACCCCATAAAACCCACACTATTCTAAGTGTATCATCTATGCATACATATAGACTAACCATCTCATATGCCTAATCTATATAATATATGCAGAACCCCTTAACCCAAATTACTTATCACATATATCCCTATAATATTATACACAATGCATAGCATTAGCCTAACGTGGAGGTTTACTAGCACAAGCAGCAATTTAACCAAAACAAGGGGCAGGACATGCAATGGGGGAAAAGTATGTGAAGTACATGAATGAATGAGTGCATATGAATCAAGGACATGCAATGAATGTTATGAGAAATGCAGGGCCTGTGCTAAGGTGCAGTGCCAATTTGTGTGGACACTTCAGGTATACAGGATACTAAGGTAGTGTGGTAGTTCATCTATATGTAGGACATGATCAAATTTGTAGGTTATATGCCTAAGTAGCTAAGGAATAAAGTGTCAATTGCAAGAGAGTGAAGTGTGAACTGTGTATCTGAGTCTAATATGTCAGAAAAGTCGTGTGATAATGATGAAGCAGAAGATGGCGTGTCCGATTAGGACACGAAGGTCATTGGTGCCTTACTGGAAAGGGTAAAAGAAAAATAACAAATCATCAAGGCGGTAAGACATACAAACATCCTATATGGAAATTGGTTGGTCAGGGGAATCATCTACGATGGGTTATTATTCTAATACCAATGCTATCTACCACCTCTAGGGTACAGATACCCTACAAGTCGTCATATCATTACACTATGAAAGAACTACATATGAATAAGTTCTGCAAAATTAAAATATCCCTACTCCTAAGTTATTTGATGGAATACAATTTTATAACAACTGAAGGTATGATAGAGATGATAGGTTAAAACCTTCTCAAGATAAAATCTAATAATCATATGCGTCTGTCCAAAATCATGTTACTCAGAGTCTTCGTCATGCTAGTGAGCAAGGCTACGATAATCACAGAGTCCTTGACTAAGGTACATACCTCTAGAATCATGGTATTTAAAATTTTCGCATTGCCGCATGCTTGATAGCGAAAACCTTAAATTCCCACACCCGAGAAATATGTCCAAAATCTGATTATATGTACTCACTATACCAGGTAACACGACCATCGAAGATTCTAGATCCCATAACTGAGGTGACCTAGCCCATATGATTTATCTTGGCAGAAAAAAAAATTTCAACAATGAATACCAAGAATCAGATTTATCTACGAACAAGAACGATAAGCAAGATCTGTTGGAACTGAATTTCAAGAAGGTTAAAATATGGCAAGGAACGGAATTGAGATGAACAGAACATGCGATAAGCTCTCCTACTGCCTGTGCGCTCTCAGCTAACATAGCGTAAGCTCGTCCCTGCTGGCCTCCTCCAGCCTGATGTTGTGCGAATCTCTACGGCTGATTCTGAAAGGGTAATCCCTCATGCTGGCTCACCGGAGCCCTCTCTCCTGCTCTCTGAGCTGTCCGTCCAGAATTCTTGGGATACTCTCTTAATTGGTGATATGATGCTCCGCAAAGTAGGTACTTGCCTAACCTTATCCGGCATTTACTCCATGTAGGTCCTAAAAAATTAAGTTGCACCCATCAACAAAGCAATAAAAATCAAAAAGTGTATCCTTCAATTGAATTGCGCAGGAGACAGATTACGCACCATCTAAATTGCGCAAGCTGAACTGCGCACACTTTCAAGTGCGCCAGCTGACATGGCCGCATCATCATTACCTGACAGAAAATCAGATCTTCTGACAGCTGACAGCCCAAGAACGAGGAAACTGTTCGTTTCTCGTGCAGCACAGCACTCGAGGACAGCTGTAAAGCCAGCACAGTCTATCCACCCATTCGAAGCGCAGTTCAATTCAGCGCAATCCGAATCCAGCACAATCTGAAGTTCGTGCAATTCATGTGGCGCAGTCCATCAAGACAACTGAAATTCTGTACGTGGCATTCATGCCATCAATTGCTCACCACGTGGCAACCGTCTGTACACGATCATACGCATTTCAATCAAATGATGCCATGTGTCCAATACAGTTGGCCCACGATCAAATAACTGCCAGCGCAGTCTGATGCCTGTGCAATCCAGTGCATGCGCAATCCATCCTACGCAATCCAGAATAACTAAAAATTAGTTATTTCCAGAACTCTATATATAGAGTTTTAAGTCCTTCTTAAGGGGGATCACGCATAGAGATTAGAAAAATCATAAAGTTCAGGAGTTCTTGCCCAAGTGCTGCTGCATTCTTCAGAGGCTATCGCCTTCAACTTCAGAGGCTATCGTCTTCAAAGTTTACATTGTCCAAAGGATAAAACGATCGTCATTCAGATCGGATTCCTACAGTTGTACTTTCCCGGAATTCTTGTAATCTTCTTACAAAGTTTGTGAAATAAAGATCAACATTTGTTTTTGCAGACAAAATGGCGACTCTGCTGGGGACGACTTTCTCCTCCGACGAAGAAGTGACAACTCAATGTGACGTTGCGTCTATCGGAAAGACGCAAAAGACGCTGGTTGTGATGGTCAACCAGACAGTCTACGAAGCCATGATCAACTCCAGGACTACCCCTCGTACTACAACAACTTCTGCCACGAGCAAAGTACGCCCAGTGTGGGTCCCCAAGACTGCTGCGCAGTCTGCTCTCTCTGCTACCAAGACTGCTGCACAGCCTGCTGTACAGTATACTGCACAGTCTGTTGTGCAATCTACTGTCTCTACTGCTAAGACTACTGCGCAATCTACTGTCTCTGTTGCCAAGACTGATGCGCAGACTGTTCCTCTTGCCAGTGTACAAACCACTTCCTATGCTGCTCTGTCAAAGTACAAGACTCCTCTTTCCCTGGCGCAGTTGGCTGCAACTCTTCCTGCACAGTCCACCAATCCAGCAGCCAGAGTACAACTCAAACACTCTGTGGCCAGAACTCCTGCTGCGCAAACCACCATGTCTGTGGCCAAAAGGCCATTTGCTAAAACTCCTAATGCGCAATCAACCAGTGCGCCTACTGTCAAAGCTCCCCTAGCGCAAGTTGTGCCAGTGCAGTCAAAGAGGGACAGCCCTTTGGCTAATCTCTCTTCCTCTCACAGCAAGGAGAAATGCTCAGCTTCTCTTCCCAAGTACCCTGTTGCTTCAGCGCAATCCACTGGGGGTAGTCCGTTGATTATTCCTTCTCTTCCTCAGAGCAAAGGAAAAGGCCCGTTGGCCTTTTCTCAAACTTCCTCGTCCCACGACTTGGAAGATAACAGAGGAAAACGCTCTTTAGCTAACCCTTCTTCACAAAACAAAGGAAAAGGCCCTTTGTTCTTTTCTCAGTCTTCCTCGATTTTTACCGTAGAACATCAATCTTAACGTGCCTCGGCAGCAGTCAGTACAAGAACTCTTTCAAACAAGGGTTCTTCTTTCCTCCATGTCAAAAGAACTTGTACTGATCAAAGAGGTATTCTGCCCACTTCGGTAGTAGAATTCCAAGATCTTCCAACTCTCAGGATATCCCGCTCGAAACAGGGAAAATTACTTGTGTCTCAGACAAAAACCCGTGGGGGTGAATTTGCTGATCTGAGAACTTATCTCAATAGGCCAACTTCGGCAAAATACAAACAGCCAATGCCAAAGACGAACCTGCATCAAAGGCAAACTTCCAGGATCAAAAATCCTGACACTTATGCCAATAAAGTGAGCACTTCCATGTACACTCAAGGGATAAAACATCTGAAGAACCAGAACCATGTTCTAAATGTTGTCAAGGAACATATCCCTCAAACTTCTTCTCGTCCTGTCGTTATTCTTGACCTCCGAGAGCACCTCAGACAAAAACGGGACAACATCTCAACACCTACAGTACAACCACTTGATCATCATTGTAATCACAAGGTTATCATCCAGTGTTGTTGTCAGACAACAAAACGATCTGTCTTCGATCGTCTAACTTTTGCAAACTCTGAACCTATGTCAGAAGATGAAGACGAAGTGTTGTACGCTTCTGTCAACATGGCCTCTCGAGACAATGGGGGTAGAAAGTGCTCCAAGCACGGCAAGCCTCGCCGGCCCAGCCAGCGGTATTTAGATTTATTCCAAGAATCTTCTGAAGGAGTATTTCGACATACTCGATCCCGAAGTCGAGATACAATCGGTCAAAGGAATCTTCTCCAAGACCCTTCCGATCATCTCCCTCTTTCTCACTCAGGAGATGATTCTTTCTCTGACTATGATGCATACAGCGAAAGTTCTAAACAGACAGTATCCTCCACTGTACCTAGAGAGGTGACAGCTTATGTTGTCACTGAAGATCCGGATGCTTCTAGTTTGGCAAATTAAGAACAACGAATAGCTGTACTAGAGGACAAGTTGAAGACCATGGCTGAAATGGTCACCAGTATGCATTCTATCATTATGGCCCAACATACAGTACCACTGACCATACCTACTGCAAATCCTGAGATCATAGCATCGTCGGTGCCTCTCAATGCAGGGCTGGGGGTAGTATCTCCTTAAGTACCTCCTATACAAATTCAACCCACACCCAGTCAGTCAGGTGCTGGGGGTTGTGCTTACCACGCTGTTCCTTCCCCTACCACTCTGACTCAGCCTGCTCTTTCTTCATCATCGGAAGATGCTAATGAAGCTGTCAAACTCCTGCGCACTCAATTCGAGGCCTTCAAAAAAAAGACAATTTACAGAGATTGGGGATCAAGCAACCCTACCCAGTTGAATAGAAGAAAGTCCCATTTCCTCCTAAGTACAAGATTCTAACAATCTCTCTGTTTGATGGCAGCACTTCTCCTAGTCAGTTCATTAACCACTTTGAGGTAATGACTGTTCAACTCCAGCCAAATGACGCTCTTCTTACCAGGGTTTTCGTCGGCTGTTTAGCCGGTGTGGCATATGATTGGTACAGAAGCCTGCCCGATGGCTGTATCACTTCCTTCTCGGGTCTTAAACAGATCTTCTAGAAACGATTCTATAAGGGGATCAACGACATGACCATGTCAGCCCTTAATAAAATCAAACAAAGACATAATGAAACTGCTAAGAGTTTTATTGAATGGTTCCGTCGAGAAGCTTTAAAGATGCCTCCCGGGACTCCGGCTGCTGTCACCATAGACACTTGTAAGGCAAATCTTTTGCCCATCATCAGCATGTGGACGGGCTCAACTCAATTCCAAGACTGGCCATCTTTCATTGTCAATGCTAAAGCAGCTGAAGTTAGCGCTGACAAGTTCAAGCAACTAGGGGTACACATGTCTAACCCCGACCGGGATGAACATCAGACATCGAGTAGCGGTAATCGTCAGAACAACCGCAAGAATAAAGAGACTCTGAACATCAACTTGAAGAGCAAGGAATCTCTGGCGGTCAACGTGGCTCCACCTACATCTACTTCTACTCCTTCTGCACCTCCACCAAGGGAACCTCGTCCTAAAGTGGAGTACTCCTTTGATGAGAATGACACTGAGAGCATCTTTGAGTGCTTGATCAAAAGCAATAAGCTCCATCTCCCAGACCCGAAGAAGCCTGATGAGGTCGGTAAAACCGATCATCCCAAATATTGTGTCTATTACAGGTTCATTAGGTATCCCACTCGAGCATGTTATGTGCTCAAGGACAAAATTTAGGAGCTGGTCAACGCTGGTGTTTTCACACTTCAGCAAGACGAGAAGACTGTTACCGCAAACATGGTCTCAGTCCAGTTCGGTAACTTCCTTCCACAAATGATACAGCATGGTGTCATTCCTATCCCAAAGGCCACTCTTGAGATCGAGAATCTTCCTCCTCCACGAAGTGAAGGTCTCGTCCCCTTATCTCTTGACAATGGCGAGATTATGTGGATTCACCCTGATCTTGCTTCGGAGTTCGAAGTTTCCTCTTCCTCCAAGAAGAAAGTCCGCTCCAAGGGCAAGACAAAGACTTGCAACATGGTGTCTTTTGACCCCATAATTGAAGAAGAAATCCTGCTGGGCACCAGGTCAGGGAAAGGTTACTTACGGGAAGTTTCCGAGACTCAAGAAAATCATGCTTCCTCTTCTGAGTCCGCTCCAGTGCAACCTGCTTCCACTGAAGACATCCCTTCTGCATCCTCATCGGTTGTAGTATCCATTCCTCCCAAGCCTGTGGTAGCTGACAAAGGCAAACAAAAAGTCCGTTTCGACAAACCTTTGAAGAAGTCATCTCCCTCAGGACTTGAACAGCCTTACAACTTTGATATCTTGGCTCAACTAGCCAATACACCGGCCAGGCTATCAATCTTCGAGTTATTGTGCCTCTCCAAAGAGACTCGAAAAACTCTAAGTGAAGCTCTCATGCAGGCAGAAACTTGTCTAGTCCTTCTGAAGAAGCTAAAGGCAGAGCCTGTCTCTTGTCTCCATTGTCACAGTGTGTTGGAGTTAATTCCAAAGATTACCTTCACACAGGATGATATACTGATGGAAGACAATAGGCATGACCATCCTCTATACTATACAAGATATGTCGACTCGATGAAAGTTGATCGTATTCTGATAGATCCAGGGTCAGCACTCAGCATTATGCCGAAGACAATGCTAGATGTACTGAAAATCCTCGTACATAGTCTTTCTAGCATAATTACTACCATCTTGGGGTTCAACCAGGGGAGAAGTGAACCTCTGGATAAGATTCGCCTAAAACTCCAAATAGGCAATTTCCGCACAAAGGTGACCTTCTATATCATAGACAACCATGGTTGTTCTTACAATGCTCTGTTGGGGGGCGGCATTCCTACATAAACACAACATTGTTCCCTCAACTCTCCATCAATGTTTCAAGTATGTTGATGATAATGGAGAGGTTCAAAAGGTGGTTGCGGATCTCTATCCTTTCAAAGGTGTTGAAGCATACTGCAACGACGCTCGTATGTACAAGGATGAATTTATGAAGGTTGTACTAGCTCTAGACACTGAAGAAGAACAAGAAGCAGTGCCCAAAGACACCCTCATTATACCTGTCAAAGGGCGAGTTTCTCATCCTCAATCCTCCAAACCATTGGCTATTCACTTGCCAGTCCAGAAGAAACCAACCGATGGTGGTCAGGAACAAAGGGAGCTCACCTCTTCTGAGCCACTTGTTATCGACTTACGTCGTAATAATGATAAAAGGCAACTCACCTCTTCTGAGCCAATTATTATTGATTTATCTCATAACAAGGACAAAAGGGAGCTCACCTCCTCTGAGCCACTTGTTATCGACCTTCGTCGTAATAAGCCTCCTCCACGTTCTTCTTCCCCCCTCTTGTAATCAATCTGACCAAGCCTGCTAAGGCTAAGGGTCCTGTTGTAAATATAGATGTACAAATCAATGAGAAAGCTTCTACTTTCCAGTACACCGATGTTATTTATCATGCTAAATGCTATTTGGATATGTTAGATAGCTTCCAGTCATTTACAATAGAAGTTGTACAGTCTCTTCAAACAGAAGTCTCATTTGAACACACAGATGATTCATATCGTGTTGTTCCTGCTCGAAAGAAAGGTGAGAGTCCAATACTTTTTAGTAAAGGACCAGAACAAAAATTCAGCTATACGGATGATAGCAAGAGTAACGATACAGGACATCTCCAACTCCGTCGTTACAGTCAACAATCAAAAGACATCATCCGAAAAATGGGTTTTGACTTCAAGAGTGGCCTCAACTATGGTAAGGGTAGACGAACCCCTATCCGTACGACTGTTCCGAAAGGAAAGTCAGAGTCGTATTACAGCATGACCAAAAGAGGCCTCGGATATACTTCACCTCCGGTGTTATCCCCAGCAGTCTCCGAATTTGATAGTGAGGAGCGCTCTAACTCTTCTGATTCCAGATCATAGGATTCTGATATCAGCATTGGTCAAGTTCATCGGCTGATCGTATCATCTAACATGGTCTCCGCCGAACTTCCAGAAGGATATGACGAGGATATTGAAGAAAGTCCCGAAACAGATCCTTGGGCTCAACGAATGGATACCCAATGGGAACTCCGATTCGAACAAAGAGAACCTCCTACTGAAGATCAATTGGTACAAATCGATGTAGGAGAAAGCGGGTCACCTCGTCCAATATTTATCAGCAAAAATCTTCCAGAGGCAGATAAGCAAGAATTAATTCTTCTTATTCAAGAATACATTGATGTCTTTGCTTGGAGTTAGGAAGACATGCTAGGTTTAGATCCCAAAGTTACTACTCACAAATTGAACATTTTGCCTAATACAAAACCAGTCAAGCAACATCAAAGGTGTTTCAAGCCAGAAATGATGGACGCAATCGACGATAAAGTCAAGAAGCTCATCGCTTATGGCTTTATTCGAGAAGAACAATATCCTGATTGGGTAGCCAACGTTGTTCCAGTCTTGAAGAAAACCGACAAAGTTCGAGTCTGCATCGACTTTCGGGATCTTAATGAAGCCTGTCCAAAAGATGAATTTCCTCTCCCTATCACGGACGTCATGATTGATAATACCTGTGGGTTTGAGCGGATATCCTTCATGGATGGATTCGCTGGATACAATCAGATTCGAATGAATCCTGAAGATGAAAAACACACTTCTTTCCGTACTCCTCGCGGAGTCTACTGCTATACAGTGATGCCGTTTGGTCTCAAGAACGTTGCTGCAACTTACCAACGAGCTATGAGTACCATCTTTAGAGATCATCTTCGCAAGACTTTCGAATGCCGATATTGCCGTCAAGAGTCGTCTAAAGGAAGATCACATCCAAGACTTGAGAACAATCTTCAATCTTATGCGCCAACATCAACTCAAAATGAACCCTACCAAGTCATTCTTGGGTGTCTCTAGTGGCAAATTTCTCGGCTTCGTTATTACCTCTAAGGGTATACACGTGGATCCCGAGAAGATCAAAGCCATTCAAGAGATGCGTCCTCCACGCAACCTAAAAGAGCTACGAGGATTCCAAGGTCGACTTGCGTATATCAGAAGATTCATTTCGAATCTGTCTGGACGCTGTAGACCATTCACTCAGCTAATGAAGAAGGGTGTATCTTTCATTTGGATCGAAGAATGTCAACGAGCATTCGAAGATATAAAGCAATATCTCATGAACCCACCAGTCTTGGTGCCACCAATCTCTGGCATACCATTCTTAATGTATGTCCGTGCTATGGATCATTCATTGGATGCTTTACTTGCCCAAAAGAACAAAGAAGGTCATGAACAAGCTATCTACTATCTTAGTCGTACTATGATTGGTGCTGAACACCGTTATAGTCCGGTCGAAAAAGAATGCCTAGCTCTTATGTTTGCCGTTCAAAAGATAAGGCATTACATCATTGGTCAAACTATTCATGTCATATCACGAGTTAATCCTCTTCAGGTACTCATGAAGAAGTCCAGCACACTCAATTCTCGGCTGGCTACATGGGCCATTCTGCTAGCCCAATATGACATGGTATATGTTCCTCAAAAATCTGTCAAAGGTCAAGCACTGGCGGATTTCTTAGCAGCTTATCCTGTTCCAGAGACATCCAAACTCTATGATGAGATTTCGGATGAGACATTGGAAGCAAATATGATCTCCGAAGAATTTCCTACTCGGTATCTATTCTTTGACGGTGCATCCAGAATTGGACCAAAGGATGCCATTGTCGCAGGAGTTGGAGTCGTCCTTGTTTCTCCAGACGGGTCAACTATTCAAAGAGACTACTCCCTAGATGAACTCTGCTCTAACAATGTAGCTGAATACAATGCTTTACTCATCGGTCTTCAGTTAGCCAAACAACTAAACATCGAATATCTTGAAGTCTATGGTGACTCTAAGCTGGTTATTAACCAGGTTAGAGGAACCTATGAAGTTCGCCATCAAGATCTGGTGCCTTACCATGAAGCAGCAATCAGCATGGCTACATCATTCAAAGCCTTCTTTATCGAATATGTTCGCCGAGCTTGCAATACTGAGGCAGATGCTTTGGCCAATCTTGCAGCAGTCTTAGCCATCCCTATCAAAAGACAGCAGGTGGTGGTTATCTCTAATCGAGAATTATTTTGCATTGAGAACAATCGTAATATTGAGTTTAGTAACTTCACTGAAGCCAATGTTATCAATGAAGATTGGAGAACTCCTTTCATCGATTTTGTAGTTCACGACATACTCCCTGAAGATCCCAAGGAGGCCACGAGTATTCGTCGACGATCTCTCCGGTTTTACTACAATCAAACCACTAAGACTCTCTATCGGCGAACTTATGACGGTCTTCTTCTACGCTGTCTCACTGGTGATAAAGTAAAGCAAGTGTTGCATGGAGCTCACTATGGTGTCTGCGGAGCACATCAACCCGGTCCTAAGCTACAGGATTACATCCGACGTATGGGTTACTACTGGTCCTCTATGGTATCAGATGCCATCGAATATGTAAGCAAATGTCGAGCTTGTCAAATCCACGCAGATTTCATCTATCAACCTTCAGAATTTCTGTATCCGACTGCTGCTTCCTGGCCTTTCGAAGCTTGGGGCATGGACATTGTAGGTCCCATCAATCCTCCTTCTTGTAGAGGACATCGGTTCATATTAGCAATAACCGACTACTTCTCCAAGTGGGCTGAAGCTATACCTCTGGCTGAAGTCAAGACCAGTAGCGTCATCAACTTTGTTAAACACCATGTCATCTATAGATTTGGTGTACCTCGAAGGATCATTCATGACAATGGACCTCAGTTCATCAGTCAAAAATTTATAAGGTTCTATGATGATCATCGATTTGACAATGTCGCTTCTACAGCTTACAATCCTGCCGCTAATGGTTTAGCTGAAGCCTTCAACAAAACTATCATCAAGCTCCTCAAGAAGTTTGTATCTACTAACAAACGGAATTGGAGTGAAAAGCTTGGCGAATGTCTTTGGTCCTATCGTACTACGGTCCACAACCCCACAGGATGCACACCCTTCTCTTTGGTGTACGGTTGTGAAGCTGTTCTTCCTTTGGAACTTCAAATCCCATCTTTAAGGATCGCCATCGCCAACGAGCTCACTACAGAGAATAGCGATCTCCTTCGACTTCAAGAATTGGAGGCGTTCGATGATAAAAGGTTAATGGCTCAACAGCATATTGAGTTATATCAAGCCCGCATCTCGAAGACTTTCAACCGCAAAGTTAAAGTCAGAGCCTTTCAGAAAGGAGAGCTCGTTCTAACAGTCAGACGTCCCATGACTATGACTCACTCGAGCAAAGGAAAATTTGACGCAAAGTGGGAAGGTCCATATATCGTGAGCAAAGTCTTCTCAAATGGAGCCTATCAACTCACAGAATTGGACAGTCGAGTTGCAATGATGCCTATCAATGGCAAGTTCCTTAAAAAGTATTATGTATAAATGTAAAAGACAGTGCTTATAATCATCAGACAACTTTATAAATAAAATTTGATTTTATTTCATCATGAATGATAGTACATAATATCAAGGGAGGTCACTATCATCCTTCTCAAAATTGGGACGTGGGCCACTGCCGTCTTTATCAAAGACATAATCGGCAAAAGAGCCGAGAACATCCTTGCTCGAACCCACCAGGAACTTGCAAGCAGCCATCCTCATGGCCTCTTCTTCTTTCGTCGTCCCTGGTTCAAGCAGGAAGTCCAGGATGTCCCTTGGTGGCTTGGGTGCAGACGAACCTTCGCCCGCTTCCATCTGATTTGGCTAGTTGGGATCGGCTAGACGTTCTTCCGGGAGTTCTTCAACCTTCAGGGCAATCTCAACTTTCTTGGATGCATCTCCAGACGATATCTTTATGTTGAAAAGTGAAACTGATCATTCCATCTAATTTTTGTCCTATTTATAGACGGAGATTCTTAAAACAACGAAGCGACACATTCATCCGATGGTTCACCCGTTCGTTACATTCATCCGACGGTTCACCCTTTCATTACATTCATCCGACGGTTCGCCCGTCCATTCCATCCATCCGACGGTTCACCCGTTCATTACATTCATCCGACGGTTCACCCGTTCATTACATTCATCCGACGGTTCGCCCGTTCATTCCATCCATCCGACGGTTCGCCCGTTCATTCCATCCATCCGACGGTTCACCCATTCATTACATTCATCCGACGGTTCACCCATTCATTACATTCATCCGACGGTTCGCCCGTTCATTCCATCCATCGGACGGTTCACCCGTTCATTCAATTCACTTGACGGTTCATCCGTTCATCCTGACGATTCATTTCGTTCACACCTTTTGACGATTCATTTTCATTCATTTTTATCCACATCAGTAACTTGTCATCCTTGATTAAGTTGATTATTGAAATAATGATATTCAATAAATTATATTCTGCCATGTCCACATTACCTCTGAGCAGATATAATGAATATAATTATTTTCTAAAAATCAAGAAATATATCATGTCCTGTACCTCTGAATATATTTTCTATCGCTATTATTTATATCTGAATAAGATATGCAATAAATAATAGAGCCACAAAGAAATGTCTTTTTATTGATCAAAATTGAAAGACATTACAAAAATACATATCACAAAATAAGAAGATACAAAGAATCTTTCTATTCGGCCGGCGGCGTCATCAAGTTGGTCATCTGCTGCTTTAAAGATTGTAGTCGTTCCTCACGAGAGTCCATCACTCGCCTCTTAGCTTCCTCCATTCTAGACTTTTCATTAAAAGTCGGTAAGGTCACTAAGCGGCGGGAGATTTCAGCCTGATGAGTTGTGACATACTCATTTCATTCCTGAGTCAGAATGTCCAGTTGCTGAGTGGCAGCTTGATGTTGTACGACTTCATCTTCTAGAGTAAGCTAAACAAGTTTCAACTCTTCTTGGAGACGGGCAACCTCCTCTTGAAGACGGGCAGATTTTGCTTTCAACTCAGCAACTTTCTCCTCCTTCTCCCCAGCAGCAGAAGTGGCTATCTCCATCTGTGAATCATATTCTGAAGCCTTGGCAGTATAAGTGTCTATGAAAGCTTGGAAATTAGCTTTCTCAATAGCAACCTCTTGAGACATCCTTTCAAATTCAGCTTGTACTAAGGACTCCACTTGCCCCCGATTAAGATCTTTGTAGATCTTAACCGATGCCTCTAGCTCATCCAGTATGTGCTCAAGAAAAACAGCTTGAGCTTCATCTCCTTGACCTCGGATGGCATTGATCAAATAAGAGGTTGGGCTTCTAACAGTAGTGAAATCAACAACTTCTTTCTCTAGTACCCTATCTACTAGGGGTCCCAACGCATTAAAGAAAAGGTTGCTGAAAGAACTAACGATAAATTGGTTAGTAGCCAAAGCACCAGGGGTAGCAGCTACTCCCATTGATGATGAAGCAGCATGTGCCTGTGCAGATGGACGTTCTGGCATGTGAATGGAGAGTTCTTTAAACAAGGGAGCTAAGGTAGAGATGGTTGCTCCTCCCGGTTGTTCCTCTGCAAAATTAAAATTTATCATTTTGCCTGTCATTTGCAACTGTTGAAAAGGATCAAAAGTAAAAGCAATCTTACCATGGTTTGGTCCAGTAACTGGTCTGTCGTCTGCTGGCATAGATTCCAACCTAGCAGAAGTAGCCTCAGACATCACTGCCTGGCTACTACCTGCCTCGGAGCCGCCCGACAGATGTTGGCAGCCACTGGCTATTGCTGTTATCGGCACTATATCAGTGCAAGTAGGAGGAATTGGAGATGATTCGATTCCTACATGGATCAAAAAAAATATAGAGATGTCAGCCGTTAATCTATGAAAAGAAGATTGATAATTTCATTTAATACCTTTGGGATCAGCGGTAGTAGTTTTCTCCTCCACTACTTCCTCACCCATATTCTTTTCGGGAGACAATTGCACCTCAACATCCTTTTCAGGATCCAGTGTGTCGTCAACAGCTTCGGGAGATGTATGGACATCAATGTCCTCTTCTGGATTTACAGTATTATCAACAGCTTCTGTTAATGAATCTTCATTGCTCATGCTATCTTCTGGTGCTTCCTCACTGGCAGTTGCAGCGGCCTGATCAACATCATCTTACAGACCGAAGTCGCAATCATTCAATGCATCAATCATTAAGCGATCCTCTTCTTCGCGGTATATTCCTGGTGTAGCAGGAAGCTGGGTAGTTTCCACCGCCAGTGAAGGGGATTACAAAACTTCATGCTCCCTCTCTACAATGTCTTTCCTAGGCTCTGCAGCCTCATCCCTCTGTTCAGCCTCCTCCCTCTGCTCAGTCTCGTCTCTCTGTTCTGGACTAGGAGTTTCATGCCTAGGCTCAGAGGCAGGTGTAGGAGATGACATGGTGATTCCAGCAACAGTGCTAGCCACCTCTGAAGACAAGATTTGTCTCGGAGGAGAGACCACCCTCTTTCTTCTAGAGGCCAGTTTCTTTCTATGAAGAGGTCTCTCTGGACTCTCTACATCTACCACATCGATCCGCCTTGGAAGAGAGGTCGGCGTAGTTGCTTCTTCTCTTTGGGTCGATTCGGCCAGTTGCCGAGATTGTGACCTGGTGGTAACTTTCTCTGATGGCTCCAAGATAAGTTTTTTCTTTGCAACCGGAGAAGAAGGTTCGTCAATCCTTCTCTTCCTCTCCCTGGCTGGAGACTTGACAACTTTCAAAGAAATTCGCAGTGGTTCGTTGACCTCCTCAGGGAAGTTAGCTTCCCTTGAGGCTTCCAACGGGTCATCCACCGGCTCATGCTCCTCGTCATTTACTAGAGCTGATATAACAGTGGCTCCCTTCTTCAAACGCGTTGCTGTCGTGAAGCTATCTACAAGGTTGAAGTTCTCGGCGAACGTATTCGCTGCTGTGTAAAAAAGCGAATATGTATATAACATTCGGGGGTCGTGATCACTCTTGGTTGGCATCGAGAACATTGCTCTTGTATCTCAAGCGTTATAATAAGCCCAAGCCCTGGCGCCATCAATCAGATAACCTTTTTCTTGTAGGCAAGTTATAGCATTGCCTACGTGGAATTGGTCGTAATCGAATTGTCGTGCAAAACGGCTCGGAAGATACGGTTCTAAGTAACATTCCTCTTCAAACCTGTAAACCAAATGTGACGGCCGAATCGTCTTCAGCCACTCAAATACTGCACGACCTAGAGGCTGCCTCCCTAGATCAACCAAATTTGTTGTCATATATTCATAACCAGTTGGAGGGGGAACACAGTAGAAATTCCACCCTTTTCCAAGATTCAAAGCCCGTCTGCAATCTCTCAGACTATTGTATATCCATTTACCTCGGGAGAATCTCCGCAGATAGCTACCACCTACTGTCCCCATATCAGGGTTCATCAATGATGGATGGTGTAGAAGTAACCATCCGAACAAATAAGTATAGGGCAGCTCCAGTCGAGGGAAGTTCCCCTTCTTGCCCTTCCATTTGAGCATCGAGTCAACAAAAAGACGAAGACCAGCATTTATTCTGCAGGTCATCACCGACAGTAGATCCATCCGGTAGCCAAAGACTAGCCGGACAGCAGCAAAAAGTATGCCGCGATGGAAGCGATCGACGGCACTGGCTCCGGGGACGACGAATCGTCGAAGCCAGTATGTAAGGAAACCCGCTAACTGGGCTTCCTTGGACATGGACCTATAGCCCAGCCTTATGAAACTTTCAGTAACATCTCCTGTCTTAAAAGGAGGATATTGAAGTTCATCATCAACTTTGATGTCTATTTCTTTGTTCTCTTCCATCAAACCTATCACTTCACTGCGGCTGAGTGGTTTGAAGAAACTAGGGTTACACTTATCATGATCCTTAGTCTTCTTCTCTATAATGTGGTTGAGGAAGAGATAAGACAAATACTTCGATGAGTAGCAAGTACCAGAAGAACCACTCTTGTAATATAAAGAGCAGATCTTATAATGGCACAACAGTTCTTCAAAGACGTCCACCATTTCAGCATTTTTCCGATGAAGCCGGTCCAATTCATCATTTGTTGGAACAAATTCCTCATAAGGGAATTCTTCCATTGGAAAGCTTGAGACATATTTCATCTCATGAAGAGCAAGTCCAATTTCTCCACAGGGTGTCATGAAGGTCCATGTCCTGAAGTTATACCTCTCTGCCAAAGCAAGGAATAGATGAGGGTTAGGATGAAAGCCGTATACAGTAGAGAACAACGGCTGGTACGGCTCAATCTCCTTGAGCTTTTCTTCAAACTGAACCAAAATCCAATTGGCTATGCAACTCCATCTTTTGTGATCTGGGTTCACCAGACCTGTCAACCGGATGTCCTGATCCGGGTATCTTCCTTCAGCCTTCGCAAACTCGTTTGCGAAGATTGGTGTTCTAACCGATAGTAGCAGGGAAGAATTCTCTGGAGGAATGCAACCAGGCTTCAATTCTCTGAGCTGTGAGCTATGACACTCAGAAGAGCTGTAGAACATGTCCTTATTATTCGGCCCTTTCTTTACATAGATATTCCCTGTTCTGGCTTGTTGGAGGGGAGTGATATCCCAGTCCATTCTCCTGGGATAACTCGCATGAGCATAACGAGCTAAGGGGAGGCACCTGGAGATCTCTGGCAAGAGTATCCTTTTATCAGCTCTCTGAAGGAGTCTCTGTTCGACTCGAGGCCTTGGCTGAGAACACTTCTTAATAGCCTCACCAAATAGAAACAGGGGTTTCTTGTGAGTAATGGCATCGGCAGTCTGCAGAGGCTGCCCGTTCATCAGTCTTAATAAAGTTTCGTTGTCTTGTACAACTAAGATGGCTTGACTGGAGGATGGCAGAGCATATTGGGGAAATATTACATGGGAAAAATCTTTCTTAAACTCTGGTTCAGCAAGGGTCCCTGCAAAGATTTCATAATCTGGGTCCTCTCTGATATTAACTGCATCAAACAGAAAGACAGAATTCAATACATGTCAAAACAAAGAAGTCTGTTCAAAAATTCAGCAAAGTACGCAAGCATCAGATTGCGCTGGGTGTATAGCATCAGATTGCGCTAATGTAGCCTACATGCACAAACTGACCAGTTGTGCTAACACATTCACTTGCGCAAGCCATCAGATTGCGCTAACAAGCTTGCGCAAGGCAACAGTTTGCGCTGGATAGCTTGTGTAAATCGATAGAGTGCGCTGACTTTTGCCAGCGCTTTTCAATCGATTGCGCAAGAAAATAGTCTTCATAAAAATGAAGACTATTGGGTTTTGTGCAACCGAAACCCTAAACAGGGCGGCGCAATATAACCAAATCTCTAAAAAGAGATTGGTTTGAAGGATCAATAGTGTCAAAGAACCCTAAATAGGGTTTTTGATCGATCAACTACCTTGCAGTGCGGGATGAGCGACTTCATGTCGAGAAATACGCGGTGCAGCCCGAGTCGAAGACTCGGCGGGGGCCTTGCCCTTCTCGGCAGCGGAGCGTTTCGGAGCCATTAGGGTCGACGGGGAAGAAGAAGAAAAGTCAGAATGGGCTCGAGAATTTTCTCTCTCAAAAGTTTGGAAGCAAGTAAAGAATAATAGAGAGAGAAATCAAAACTATTTATAGTTTTCGAAAGCAAACAGACGCCTCAGATTACGTCGAAGAAATAGGAGCTGACTCCTCCGAATGTGCAGACAAGTCATTACTTGCGCAACTTGATTTTGAAATCAAAATTCAAAGTATTTCGAAACTTTGAATAAATTCAACTTTTGAAAACTTTGAAGGGGGTCTTGTAGGTCCTAAAAAATCAAGTTGCACCCATCAACAAAGCAATAAAAATCAAAAAGTGCATCCTTTAATTGAATAGCGCCGGAGACAGATTGCGCACCATCTCAATTGCGTAAGCTGAACTGCGCACACTATCAAGTGTGCTAGCTGATGTGGCCGCATCATCATTACCTCACAGAAAATCAGATCTTCTGACAGCTGATAGCCCGAAGAACGAGGAAACTGTTCGTTTCTCGTGCAGCCCAGCGCTCGAGGACAGCTATAGAGTCAGCGCAGTCTATCCACCCATTCGAAGCGCAGTTCAATTCAGCACAATCCGAACCCAGCGCAATCTGAAGTTCGCGTAATTCATGTGGCGCAGTCCATCAAGACAACTGAAATTCTGTACGTGGCATTCATGCCATCAATTGCTCACCACGTGGCAACCGTCTGTACACGATCATGCGCATTTCAATCAAATGATGCCATGTGTCCAATACAGTTAGCCCACGATCAAATAACTGCCAGCACAGTCTGATGCCTGCGCAATCCATCATGTGCAATCCAGAATAACTAAAAATTAGTTATTTCCAGAACTCTATAAATAGAGTTTCAAGTCCTTCCTAATGGGGATCACACATAGAGATCAAAAAAATTAGAGAGTTCAGGAGTTCTTGCCCAAGTGCTGCTGCATTCTTCAGAGGCTATCGCCTTCAACTTCAGAGGCTATCGTCTTCAAAGTTCACATCGTCCAAGGGATAAAGCGATCGTCATTCAGATCGGATTCCTACAGTTGTACTTTCCCAGAATTCTTGTAATCTTCTTACAAAGTTTGTGAAATAAAGATCAACTTTTGTTTTTGCAAACACTCCAATTGTGCCCTGGTTTTCTACAGAAAGGGCAACTGGTAACCTGCTGCTATCTAGGGGTATGCTGCATCTGTAATAGTGGTCCCCTCGGCTGCTCTGTCGGAGCCCTAGCTCCTCCTCCTGGTGCTGCTCCCTGTGCTACTCTGCCTATGTACTGGGAACACTCCCTCAGCTGGTGGTCCGCTGCTCCATATAGTAGGCACTTGCCCAGCCTCTTCCTACACTCACGCCATCCATGCCCCGGCTTCTTGCAGTAGGGACAATTGACTGTCTGATGTCTGGGTGCCTGATACTGTCTGGGATGCTGCTGTCCCTGCTGACGGCCCTGACCCTGAATGTGCTGCTGAACAGGCTTCTGCTGATACTGATATTGAATCTGACCTTCCAGTGGCTGAGCAGCCACAAATACTACTGTCGCCCTGACCAACTGGTGGGTATCGTGTACGCTCTGTCAGAGATCAGCAGACTGACTCTGCTGCATCTGCTGTTGAGCCTCCAGGAATTGCTAGAAAAGGGTAAACATCTGAGCCACTGCCCCTGAAGGTAACTGCTGCTGGAATGTATCCGGAATAACGGGGGAAGACCTCCGGACAGGTGGAGGTACACTCCCAAAGGCTACAGACGCTCATATATGAGCAAAAATAGGAGGCGTTGTGGTCACAGTATCCACAATCGGGCGAGGGGTGGTAGACCTCTCACCAGCGTCTTCTGAGCCAGAGCGATGCGATCGTGTCTCAATCACCATCTTGGAGACATATCAAACAAGGAATCAATACTGAGATAGAAGCGATAATTCAAGGGAGGACAGTTATTTCAAGGAAGCAATCTTCAACATGAACTTTTGATGGCAGGAATTCAGTCAAGAGTTTTTCCTAATGTGATTGAGTACCTCCAAAAATATCATAATCCTATTCCAGGCTGCAGTGATACTCTAGTTCGAATACCACTACATAAACTCGACCTGCATGGGCCACCACTAAAAATGTGTCACGACCCGTACCCAGTGTAAGGACACGAGAAATGGTTACGTCCAGCCTACGCCGCAGTGTCGACGGTAGAACGCTATCCTAGGTCACATACATATAACAGTTTATAAGGTACATGTACAGTTTATACACTCCGAATGGAGGTAACATAAATAAGTACATCTCAATCACAACTAAGGAAGATAGTACGAAACGATAGAATAGATAAAACTCAGAATCCACAGATGATAATACAAGACAGAGAGATAGCTGAAAACTAAAATAACATCTCCACAATCCAGAGTACAACTCCAATATATACAAATGTATCATAACATGAAAGTAAATAGAACTAGCCTAGTCTACAGGGGTAGTATCGTCAGCAAGTACTGGATCTCTTGGGAGTCCAGCTCAAGAGTGTCGTCTATGCTTGCTCCGTAATAAGTGGGACATAACTCCTCAGTATCGTCTGTAAAATTTCAACAGGTCCAGTCAGGATTGGAGTGAGCACAGTACATCTCACGCAGTTCATAATATGACAGGATATATAAATATGCAATAGAGTAAGATACAGAAAACGTGGCAGAATATACATGAATTAAAAAAGAAAGCTGTAATATAATAGATACTATAAATAGAGAACTACAGTGAACTAGTGATTTAGAGTACAAGATGAACATGTGAACGGCTTGAATTTGCACATGAGTAATCTAAGAGTTTGCACATGAGTATACTACTTTAGAATTGTTCACATGACCATTCATACTCCCCCGTACCCCAACCAATACACAAGGATCCAGACAGGTTATGTTATTGCACATGATATCACATGAAGGCCCATAATAGGGTGCACATGATAGTATACATGAGGGCTCTGTGAACATAAGAGTACATGAATCACGAGAGTACACATGAATGGTGAAAGCACTGGAGTACATGATGAAAGTGAAACGCACATGGCATACTGTAACCCGACGCTCCCGAGGGGGATAACATCTCATGAAGGGATCCATATAGTACCAATCCGTGTGAACGTCGTGACAGCATCAAGTAAAATAATCTAGAGTGTAAATGTAAATCCTATCAAGTATGAAACGGTCAGAGAATGTACTCGCCTGATATCCTGAATGTCCGGAAGAAAAATACTGCCTGAGGAGTGGTGTCTGGCTCCTATTCAGAACAGTACAAGTCACAACATATCCAGTTAGTAAAGTAAGATACTATGATGCAGTCTACATGATATTAGGTCATTCCTAGACCAAAGTCAACCCTGGTCAACTTCAGTCAACTAAAAGTCAAAGTTAGGTCAACTAGGTCAAACTAGTCTAAGTCCAACTAGACTAGGTCTAACAAACCATTCTAGGCTCTAACAAACCATTCTAAGCTCTTACATCAACCACAAATTATTATAAGCTATCAATACATTTGCATATATCATATTTATATACATTTATATACATACTTTCATGCATTCATTCATCCATTTCATTCCCTATATATTTTAACATGCAAGTATATAGCATATATATAGAGAGAGAGAAAAGTAAGGAATGACAATAATATGGGGATGTGTGTGTGTCACATGTGAGTGTAGTGTACAGGCAGGGTGTCAAGTGTCACATATAAAGCAAGATGTTCAGTTTTACATGTGCAGTAATACCATTCAAATCGAATCAGGGAAGACATGTCAACCAAGAACCCATAACAAGCTTCCAACCCATATTTCATATCCATATATACATCTACCTATACCATACATTCATACATATACATTAAGAGGGGTGTGTGTGTTTCAGTGTCAAGTGTTCATGGAGGTTGTGTGTGTACAGGATACTTAGGTGACAGGAATGTGTCCCTGTGTGTGTAGCAGGATATAAATTAGTATGTGTGAGTGTGTCAGGATTACCAAACAGTGTGTGTACCCCTTAGTTCTCAGGAATTTAAATAGGGTGCAGTAGGAGACAGTGTCTTAGTCATATGCCTTTGTATGTGTATTGCTTTCTGGTGACAGGGTGTGTTCTTGTGTGTGTGTAGCAGTTAACATCTAGATTAGGTGTGTGTGTGTGCATTTGATTTTAGTCTCGATATAAACCAATGTGTCTCAATGTCCAGGTAAAAGGAATGTGGAAACAGTGTACAGGAAAGTGTCTCAGTTTTCAAGTGATAGGTGTCAACAGTGAAACATGATCTCAGGTTTCAGTCACATATTTCGTGAAATTGAAAACCAAACAATTAAAACCAACACTCGAGCCTAATATACCCTATCATGATATCAGTGCATGAGTGTCTCAGGATTTAGGAATATAGAACATAGCTCAATTTAAGTTCACCACAGTATAATACATTTAGATGCTAAATTCATAGGAATTTGAAGATCATAATCTCAGGTTTCAGTAAATGAAACATACAATAAGAAGGGAATCATTTCATGATATATCTAATCCATTCGAAAGTGAAATGTGAAACTAAACTCCTTGCTAACCTATCCTAACATGTTATCAACATATAACCATAATTAAACCACATTAATTACATGATAAAAACATTAAAAAGTGAATTAAAATGAAGAACGGTGCATATTAACACTGATATTTGACAGTATCAGTCGAATAGGGAATTTCCCATTCCATCATCAAAATTAACAATTAGCAATAGATTTATGGTTGATAATTAATAATTAATATGTGTTCGTGCTATACATAAAGTATCGTGTCCCAACCTCACACAACTCAAACACACGAACTGGGTCAGTGCACAGCGTGCCTGTGTCCAGTGCGGGTCGAATCACTCAACCGACATGGACTCAAATGACACGTGGTCTTGGGGTGTCATGTCAAACGTTGTCCCAAGGCCTGTGTCAAAGGACACGTGTCCTCGTGTCCAAAATAGGTCACGCGACCCTGCGGGTAGCAGGACAATGCTGTCCACGCGCGCACGGGCGTGTCCACGAGTCCAGCGTGACTCCAAATCGACACGAAACCAGCTCAGCCAAGTAGAAAACCATAAGCCACATGAAAACCTATTTTTTTATTCAAACACATTCCTAAAACAGGATCGAATGCCCACTGTGGTATTTCGTCGAACACCTAGGAACCTACACTGATACGTGTCCGATATGGACACGTAAAGCACACAAAATGTCACGAATCCTATTCCTACAGTTAGAGGACACCTAGGGCTATGCATCCATGCCAAGAAATCGAAAATCTATTTGAGGAATAGTGCCAAGAAATCGAAAATCTATTGGAGGAATAGGGAGTTACCAATAGGTGCTCTTCCTCAATAAAAACATCAAAAATGGAGATTCCTTCTAGCTAGCCCCAAGCTCCAAAGTATCTCAAATCTGTTATTGGCCTCCACCAACAGTAGGGAAATAGAAATTAGGTCACCATGGAAGAAGTTTGAATGAAAAAGGATCAATATTGATTGAAATAGGAAAGGGTTTAAATGAAGAACAAACCTTGCTCTTGCAAAATGGAGGAATGAACAAAAGATGCAAGTAGTTTTTAGGAGACATTAAATAGGGGTGTTGATCCCTAGGTGGCCGGCCCATAAAGCTAGGGTTAGGGTTTTAGGATAGATCTATGCTCTCATACCATCTAGTTTAATCAATGGCCTAAAATCTAGGTTTCACACTTGTCTTAATTTGCAACCTAGTTAGCTCTAACTATTCATGACTTAACCAAAACTAATCGTAACTAACTAATACTAACCATGGCTCACTAAGACTAACTATGACTAACCTAGGTTAGGTCCAATCTAGGTTAGGGCTAATCACAACACAAGGCAATTAGTTAAATAATATTAAAATCACACCATTCAAAATAATATATATTAAATTCCAAATAATTATATATTAATTCAAATAAATTTAAAATGACAAAAATACCCTCAAACTAGAAATGTGGTAGTGACAGGATGAACTCGATAGGGTGACCCAAGACGAACGTACCATCTCTGAGTATGCAACCCTGTTGAAGAAGTATTGGTCTGATTTGGATCACTATGATCCTCTTGTGATGGAAGACGCACGGGTTGAACCTGTATTTATGAAGTATTTTCAGGCGTTCCTGGAGTATATTTTGTGGCAGCGAATGATGAAGTTTTTTGAAGGGGCTCAACCCGGTGTTTGAGCAGAGAAAGGAATGTACTCCTAGCCTAAACGCAGCTTCCAAACTTAGAAGGGGCTATAGCCGCCATGGCACAGGAAGAAGCTCGGTTGAAGTTGATACCCAACAAGGGCTACTTCCAAGGGGAGAAAGCCGCTATTGAAAAGTCTGCTCTTGCCGCCTTCAATCTGCCTCCCTCTACGGGCGGCGTTTGTCACAACTGCGGTGACTCCAGACATTACATCAGATTTTGTCCAAAACCCCTGCGAAGTCAGTCGAGTGATCGCGGACGGGGACGTGGAGTATGTCATGGTGGTAGAGGAGGATATGCTGGTTAAAGACAAAATTCTTCTGAAGGACACAAAGTGAATCTGGAGAAAGAAGGGAAGAAAATCAGCTGGCTGAAATAACCCCTCTTAAAAGGGAGTTCCTCGCGAGGTTACGCGGCTCGAAGCAGGGTTCAGATGACAGTCTCGACCCTCATGCGACATCATCTACCTCGGGAAATCGCATCACTTGCTTTGCCTAAACCAGCACAGGTATACCTGGGCATGCTTTTATATCTGAGCATCAGCTAGGTTGGATTATGGACTCTGAGGCATCTCGCCATGTCACGAGGTTCCGCGGTGAGTTCCAGGACTATACTCACCTACCGATGCCGAAGAGCATTCAGACTGCTGATGGTAGCTCCAGACCTGTAATGGATAAAGGCACTATTACATGCACCCCTTCTCTCACTCTCACCAATGTCTTACATGGTCCGTCTTTTTTTATCAATCTTATCTCTATTAGTGCCGTTATCGTTGATCTTAACTGTATTGTTTCCTTTGACATTCCTACGGTAATTTTTCAGAAGAAGGGGACAGGACGACGATTAGGGACTGGCACATGGCATAAGGGGCTACGGTACTTGGACAGGACCGAACTGGACACAATACTGGCATCTCTGGTCGCAAGCGCACTCACGTCGCATTGTAGAAGACGAATTGTTACTCCACCACCAGCGTGTCGGGCATTTTTCCTTTAAAGTTATTAGTTGAATGTATCCGTCCTTATATCAAAGGACTAATCAAGAGAAGTTAGTTTATAATGCATGTGAGCTGGGCAAACATATCAGAAGCTCCTACGTGAGCTCTGGAAATAAAAGTTTCGCTGTTTTTGATATGATATATTCGGACGTATGGGATCCTTGTCCTACAATAAGTATTAACGAATTTTGATGGTTCATCACTTTTATTGACTGCTATACCCGCGTGACATGGGTCTACCTTATGAAGAATAAAAGCGACATCTTTGAGGCTTTTCAGGATTTTCATCGCCGAGTGATAACACAATATAGGGCTAAAATTAAGTGTTTCCGGTCTGACAATGGGACGGAGTACACAAATAAGCGATTTGCTGAGTATTTATCCACTCATGGAATACTACATCAAACCTCATGTGCCTATATACTGACACAAAATGGTGTGGCCAAACAAAAGAACAGACACCTGCTGGAGGTCACACAGACTATGATGCTGGCTATGAATGTCCCAAAACACTTTTGGGGGCAGGCTGTATTGACGGCCTCTTATCTCATCAATCAAATGCCTTCTCAGGTATTAGACTGGAAGACACTGATTGAGATGCTTACTGGTGCATCTACATATATTGTTCCCCCAAAAGTATTTGGATGTGTGTTTTGTCCAAAATAATAGGCCAGGAGTTGGCAAATTGGATCCTAGAGCGGTTACGTGTGTATCCGTCGGGTACACAATGACTCAAAAGGGATACACATATTGGAGCCCAGTTGAGCGGAAGATGTTTGTTAGCATGGACGTTACATTCAGAGAACTGGAACCATACTATGGTTCAGATGCAGGTTCAGCTTTTGGTGACACACCTAACACAGAGGGTGTTAGACGTGAGGGGGAGATAATAAGTCCAAACGTGGTAGTCGGATCGGTCCCGTGCCCGGTCATGAAAAATTGAACGAAAGGGGGAGATAGCAGTGACTCTGATACGGAGAATAAAGAAGAAGATACATATGTTACGCAAGGGAAGACTAGGGAAAAGGAGCTCCAAGTCTACAGAAGGAGACAACAGAAGTCCAGTACTATGTCGTACCCATTGTCTATTGTACCAAGTCCCTCGTCTACTCCTGCCCCAACTCTTGATGATGTTGCCCTCGCACTGAATCACTCTGATTCTGATGTGAATCTCTCTGACTTGGATGGTATGATCTCTCCACCACCTGTTGCTCCCTTAAGGATATTTTCTCGCATCAATGCGGGTAAGGCTTCTAGTCGTTATGATGATTATGAACATGACATTGCCAATTTCTTGTCTTATTCTAACATTTCTCTGAATTATCGAGCCTTTATTGCATCGTTAGACTCTACTTCTTTGCCTAAGTGTTGGCAGGAAGCAAAGAAAGATCCAAGGTAGAAAGCTGTAATGATGGAAGAACTTGGGGCACTAGAAAAAAATAAGACATGAAAGCTGGTTCCATTACCCAAAGGAAAGAAAACTCTGGGATGCAAATAGGTGTACACAATGAAGGGAACGCCAGAAGGAAAAGTAGAGCGATACAAGACGAGTTTGGTTGCAAAAGGATACACACAATTATATGGCATCGACTATGATGACACGTTTGCCCCAGTAGCGAAAATGAGCACGATAAGAACTCTGGTATCCATTGCAGCAAACTATGGGTAGAAGATATACCAATTAGATGTGAAGAATGCCTTTCTCCACGAGGACCTGTAAGAAGAAGTGTACATGGAGCTCCCGCCAGGATGCTACGCGACAGAATCAGACGGAGGGACGTCGTATGGAAAAGTGTGTAAACTAAAGAAGTCGCTATACGGGCTCAAGCAATCTCCTTGAGCCTGGTTCGACAGATTCAGAAAGGCTGTTACTGGCATGGAATACCATCAAACAAATGCAGATCATACAGTCATTCTTCAGCATACAAGAGGCCACATTACTATATTGCTATATATGTGGATAATATAGTAATCACAGGTGATGATGAGGTCGAGGTCACTAAGCTGAAATTAAAACTCGCGAAGGAGTTTGAGGTGAAGGATTTAGGAGCGATGAGTACTTTTTGGGTCTCGAGGTGTGTGACGGCGAACAAGGAATTGTTCTCTCACAAAAAAAGTACGCACTAGATCTGCTAAAGGAGACATGGATGCTGGGATGCAAAGCAGCAGTCACTCCAATTGACCAGAAGTGCAAGTTGGGAGCAGAAACAGGAGAGCCAGTTGATCATGAAAGGTATCAAAGACTTGTAGGAAGATTGATTTATCTGGGGGACACTCGTCCTGATATCTCATTTGCGGTGAGTGTAGTGAGTCGCTACATGCATGATCCAAGAACGGGTCATATGGAAGCAGTGTTTCAGATCTTGAGATATCTGAAAGGGACGTCGAGAAAAGAGCTATGGTTCAAGAAGAATGGACGCATTGAAGTTGAGGGATACTGCGATGCAGACTGGACAAGTTGCATAACGACAGAAGGTCTACCACGGGGTACTGTGTCTTTGAAGGAGGAAACTTGGTCTCATGGAGAAGCAAAAAAATAGTCAGTGGTAGCACGGTCGTCAGCTGAAGCAGAATATAGAGCAATAGCTCTGGGAGTGTCAGAGTTACAGTGGGTAAAAGCACTGCTGACAGAGTTGAAGCTGGATAAGGGAGTACTGTTACATCTTCTGAGCGATAGTTAAGCTGCAATAAGTATAGGCAACAATCCAGTTCAGCACGACAGAACGAAGCACATCGAGATCGATCGATTCTTTATCAAGAAGAAGCTAGAACAAGGGATACTGAAGATTGACCATGTTCGCTCAGAAGAACAAGTTGCAGACTGTCTGACTAAAGGTCTTAGTTCATTGAGTCTGTCAAAGCGATGTAACAAGATAGGGATGATTAATATCTATCGTCCATCTTGAGGGGGAGTGTTGAGAACCAATAAGGGACTTTAGTCCCACATTGGAATATGTAGTACGAAGAGGAGTTGGAACCTCTATAAGTAGCAAGTAGTAGCCCATCAATAAAATCATCCCATTATTCATTTCTACAGACTTGAAGATGAGCTTGACCTCTAATCAAATAAGCATAAAATATATTGTCTTCGGTCCTAACTTATCATAAAGTAAAGGAAAGCATGTGCTCCCTTTCTCTATAGTTGTTCCTAAACAATGATACTCTTGTTGTGCATAAATTAATCTTCTTCCATACAAGCATGGCAACTGACCCTTGTTGCTTTCGTAGTTTTTTATTAAAATAGAAAGCAAATACAGTGGAGAAATAAAGAGGAGAGATGGAGTTCACCTTAGTGAAAAATACTGTTACACGGCACAAGTCAACGAAATGGTCGACTACAGCGGTGTTCAAGAGAAGGTCAGACACGTAGGCAGAAGCTCCATACTGGTAACAAGATAATAATTAGAGTAATATTAAATCAAGTTCATCTGAGTTTTAGAATTGAAGATGAAGAGTATATATGTTTCACTTTTCTAGTCTGTCCAGTAATGTGTTGATATGTTCCTTATGTATAAGTGTTAGCCTCTATCAGTTATGAGTTGAACATGCTAGGAATTAGGAATCCGAGGAGACTTGAACTCCCGTATAGTTAGTTCCGAGTCGTTACTCTAATGCAACTATTGAAGGTGAATATATTCCCACATTTGTAACTTGAAGGTTATTCAGCTACTGTAACAGCTGACCAATCCCATTCTAATGTCACACAAAGAGTGCGATCTTGATGTCAAATCTCCGCAGTACTTATACATTCAAAATGCATGAGGTTATTTGTAGAATATAAGGCTCAGGAGTCCCTATGATGGTGAGAAATAATGGAGGAAAAATATTTCAAATGTGACAATCTGTTTTCTATTATTCCCACCTGGCCTCAATCAATTCTAAATTTATTCATTTTATTATAAATTTGTGTCCCAATATGCATTGTTCAACCCTATCTATGGGAGGTGAAGCATTAGTCATGTTATATACATCGACTCAATTGAGGCAAGATGTGTAACCCATACCATGCAATATTTATGACTATTCATAACCACAACTCGCGTCAACTTGTATCATGGCTAGAAAATAGGATGGACACGTTTGAAACAAAGCACGATAGAAACAAAAAAAGATCTGGCCCAATTGATAGTAGCATTATATATTTTTCATCTAATGCCATTGCATGTCTTCAACTTATTCAACTTCTGTTTTCAAAAACTTCTAAAAAAAATTCATTTGTAACTTTTGTCTACATACTATATTATTATTAATTTCTGGATAGGTTTCTATAGTCCAATTTGAAGAATCATGCATATTGTAAATTTCAAGCGATTAAAAATAGTTTTCGTAGGCAAAGATTGTGGCTGAGGCTTTTAAATAACATGTCCCAATTTTTGCCGTTTAAAAAATGTTAAGATGCACTCAATGGTATAATTACATTGCTTATCTTTTCTTTTTTTTCCTTTTGGAAGGGATTAAATTTCTATCTCTTGGGCACTCCAAAGTGGGTGAATAGAATATTTAGGTTTTACTTTGAGAAACTTCAAAAGAAATCGCATTTGCAATTTTGGTCTGTATGTTATATTATTATTAACCTTTGTTGGGAACAATTTCTATAGTCTAATTCGAAGAATCATGTATCTTTGCAAATTTCTAGTGACTGAAAATATTATATTATTAGTGTTTTGACTCTAACCTTCAATTTAATTGGGAAATCGTCCTTCCTTACGGGATTCTGCATTAAAAAATTCGATAATGAAACTCTACAAGTGGACGTCGGTTCATTTTAGTATTTTGCATATTCTCGTCATCTACTTTGTCGGCAAGGTCGATAATATATTTTCGCCTTTTATCTGATCTCAGAATATGACCTGCATAAATGGAAATAATATGACACTCCACGTCTAAAACTACAAATTATGTCATGATTTCTGTTAACTGTTGCTTAAAAGTAATAATTTTTCACGACATTCTATATGTAGAATTTCTTCAATTTTCTGTTTGAGCGCATCCATGATTGAATTAAAAAATGATAATAGAAAGCATATTATTATAAGAAGTCGATAACCTTTTCAAAATTCTTTATGTTTTAGAATGTTATAATTTAACTTCTATAGGTTTTCCCGTAAATGGTGCTTCAATGTTCCAGTATACATGAAAATATCTTGCACTCATCTTAACTGCTTGCTTATTTTTATAGTTTGGCTGCATTGTCATTATGAAGATGTCATTGATTATTTAGGGGGAGAAAAACCTGTCATTGATATAATATTCTCTAAAATATATCACATACGCGTATTTGTACACCCCGGGCCCCTGTTGTTTTGGATTCAGAATTCTCGTTTGTTGATCACAATGAGGTTATTTCGCTTTCCTTTTTTTTGGTACACTTTCTCAATTGCACAAAGATCATATTTGTAATATCTAAACCTTTTTGTTGCACAAAAATATTATTATACATTTCACTCGCATTGAAATCCCAAATTTCCTTTTTGCCTTATTTTTGGTACTTGAATTTTTGAAGTTTCTCATTTTGTCTTTTCTTTCGTTTCTCCATTTAATTATATCATGCAACATATATACCAGTGAATGTGTATTATACAGTCCATTGATACATGAAACAAATGAGACATAAGATGTTAATTAAAGGTAAAATTATGCTCTCATTTACATATCAAAATTTGGATCACTCCAATCAAATTCTCGATATCATTATTCCCTTTCATGTTTTACTTCTTCATGTTTGTCATTTGCCTTTTTCGTCTTCATGCACCTCAATTTTGCATGTTTTTGCACTTTGTTTTCAAACAGCCATTCAATCTAAATCACAAAAAGTCAACAGTTGCACTTCCATTAGCCTCTTAACTACAATACATACAATTAACACTATTAAACTTTTTTTTTTCTCAAGATATGCATAGAAAATGAAAAATAAAACTTACAATATATGCTTTTTCGTCTTCATGAACCTCAATTTTGCATGTTTTTCCACTTTGTTTTCAAACTGCCATTCAATCTAAAGAATCACAAAAAGTCAACAAATGCACTTCCATTAGCCTCTTAACTACAATTCATACAATTAACACTATTAAATTTTTTTTCTTAAGATATGCATAGAAAATGAAAAATAAAACTTACAAAGAGTCTCCTCAAATTCAGATAGAACTTGAATGTTCAAAATTTTAAATTAGCTTTTGACCATAACAAGGTTGTTAAGAAAAAAAAGAAAAGAATATAATCAACAATCCTCCAAACCTAAAAAAGAATTTTTTTTCCAAATTTTACTAATTAATTTGTTTACCTGTAGGTAGAACTTGTTTGTACACAACGTTCTTAGTCCACATCTGTTTCCTGACATTTGAAAGGTCCGATTTGATTAAAACTTTGGTGGTGGACATTGATATTTCTCTAGAGAGCGCAACGTATAATTGGCCATGAGATCGAAAACACAAATTGAGGCAAACAGATGCCAACATTTGGAATTGTTTGCCCTTGAGCTTTGTTGATTGTCATGGCAAAGCACAATCGCAAAGGGAACTGTTTTCTTTTAAATTGAAATAGGTAACCTTCATTTTCAGCTGGTGAGAGTGGTATTCTAGGTATAAATACATGTTTTCCACTATGTTGCCCAAATATAATCTTTGCATCAATGACATTATTCTTGAAATCCCTGCATATCATTCTCGTACCATTACACAACCCGTCTGATGGGTCCAAAATCCTTAAAAGAATAATTGAACAATTTCTTTTCAGTTTCAACTTATGAGAAGGTAGACCATTTGGAGTTAAAGAGTTGAAAAAGTCCTCTTCATAATAGTTATTTGTGTCATCAATAGCTTCATCAAAACTATGAAATGTTCTTTCTTCTCCTGGAAATAGAGAAATCAACATTTCATTAAGTCTATCAACTTCTTCATTCTTAGCAGCAAGTATTGCTCGACTTGTCATGTATTCAGCTGATTGTGCATTCTTACTTAGGGCTGGAAAAATTACTCCGATAAGTCGTCGGAGAGCAGATTCTTCATTGTCATATTCAAAAATTATCTGTTCTGGCATCTGAATATTCATTTCAGCATCTGTTGGCTCACTACCATTTCCAACTTTGAGTAAGAAGTCTCTAAAATTTGGATCATTCTTAGCTCTCAGGTTTGTTGACAAAGCTATCTTTTTCATTTTTGGCCACAAATGTGATTGGACCAAACTTGCTGAAATAGTTTGACAAATTGTTTCAGTAGGAACAACTGGCAGCACTTGTCTAAAATCTCCCCCAAAAACCATGACTTTGCCACCAAAATCTTTATCATTTTCCATTAAGTCTTTCATTAATTTATCCACATTTTCGATAGCATATCGTTGTCACGCCCCGCTCCCGTAGGAGTGATCGTCCTCGCTAAGCCGTGATACCGCACGAGCCTAAATTGCGCTCGTGTAAGACGGGTTCCATAACGGCCGATTACAGTGGCTGCGACGAGGTCGTCGCACAGAAGTCCCAAGCAGAGACATTAAATAATAGCAGCAAAAATTTGAAGCAAAACATAAGTCATTCAAAAGATGCATTTTATTGATATTGACACAAGGATTACAAAGGGGCACAAGGCCAAGATTACAAGTCACTCAAGCTAACTCTTCTCACATTACAAGTCACTCAGATCCCTCTCATCTCTCAATACAAGTCATGAACCAGTGGATGCCTCGTAGAGGCGATGTCCATACATTATGTCCCGTATAAGTCTTGACTCGATGCGGTCGCACGCTTCAAATTGCCAAGGAACTCCGTGCCTCGACGCATCCAAGCGAGCTCCGCGCCACGAGTTTCTACCTGTGCCTGCACATAAACACTGTGTGGGTGTCAGTACTCAACTGTACTGGTGGAATGAGCTCCTCGCCCACCTATACAAAACCAACACGTTCATTTTCTTTGTGTAACATTGTCCCTTTTGATTGTCTTTCTACTCTTGTCTTAGGATCAGTTTTATGACTGACGCCTTGGCTTATTTTGTGTCTCTAGACCATCCCGTACTTGCAACAACAACATTGACCTATCAAGTTGTGCTTGCCTTACGGCCCAAAATTAGAGACGCGACTACGCGCTAGTACCCAATTTCCTTGTGATCGTGCTACAAGTCCATTGTGCCGTGCCTCGTAATTCAGTATGACTTAACCATATCGTCGCCTCGCAGTCCTTGCTACTTTGATCACCAACTGACCCAATCAAGACTTGTGGGTTAAGTGTCACTCGACCGACTTTGTCTTGCGGCGTTTCTTGACTTAAACTCAATATGACTCAATTCCAAACTTGTGCAACACTATGCCAACAACTTAAGACTTGACACAACATCTCGTGTCGAAGCACGGTGTCTACGCTGCAGCCAAATCTTAAGCCCTAATACATTGTCTTTATCGTGTACACATTCTTCCCGACTCTTGATATACTGCACATAATACTCGACTCAATCCAAAGGCATATACGCGGATCGCCGCCAATGCCAACTCATCTATATGAGGTCATTAGCATAACAAGCTATACCTGGACTCATAGCTTGCGTTAGCCGGGACCCTTCCAGCGCAAGGTAGCTAGCCCCGCTGGAAGTCCCCGACTAACCCGGTGCTGTCGATTCAGCATAGCTATCCCTTGTTTCCATACTCAGCCATAACGGTCCCGAGCCCTGTGGGTCGCCGTTACGGGGAAACTATTTACCTTGTCGACAAGTTGTCCAATGACCATGCAAGACTCGACTCAAACTAACGTCTCACACAGTCGTTCTACATTCAGTGTTACCATCTCTTTCAGGGCCATGTTACTTCTCACATCTGAGACAGCCTCGATGACCCATGGTCGCGAGCAGTATTCTTTCTTGTCCTATCATTTCATTGACTCAGGAACGACTATTTGAAAGCCCTCCTTCCAACTCAATTAAATCAACCGTGGCCCGTGCCTTAAAAACACTAAGTCCATGACCTCGTAACTTAAACCAATTGGTGTTCTGGGTGACACTACCACCCAAGACATACCTATGCATTGGGCCTTACGATCGTGAAACCAAGTAATATCGACAACCGTAGAAAACATGGGGACAGTGCTTGGAATGACTTAGGTCGACCGTCAGCACTTTGCCTAACTTAATCAAGCCTACAACTTAAACCAAGGGAGGAACAAAGGCTATGCCAAGCCTTACATCGTGGAAGTGTGCATGCTTTTTCGAGCATTTACGCGGGCGACGCCTATGACTTAGGCTAATTCATAGTTTGTGTCGAAGACCAACTATTCCTTCTCCCAAGCCACAGGACGAAGGACCGAGTGTCATTTTCAAAGCACGCCGTACACCAACTCTAAGCTGACCGTTGGATCTTTCTATATTCTAACTCAATTCGACCCGTCAGGATTATTTTCTTAACTATATGGATTCGTCTCTTTTATTATCAAGCCTACTTGTGCAAGTTGAAAACATGCGATTTATTATGTGAAGGCTAAGATGAGGTAAGTTCACCGAAACTATCCCACCTGAGCGAGGAGTCGCCTCGACCGAACGATGTCTTCGAGCAGCCGTTGCAAGGCTAAGTCCAAACGCCGCCGGCATTTCGATTCCTTCGATTAACTGAGCGGGACGGGGCACTACATCATACACCACTGAGAAAAAGTTTTGTCCTCAAAACTAACTGAGTACACTTATCGACTTATAACTTGATTCAACATCCTACGTTTCTTGTACCCATTTCTCCTATACGTTTCTCAAATCCGAGCCACGTTCGTGCTATCCACAATCTTTTCTTCAAAACTCACGATCTCCAAGTCCTCGACACTTTCCCGTTTCTCAAGTCTCACTTGAATTCAACGTATCACTTAGTTGGATCGTGCACATATTCTAAACGTCCCCAAAATACATGCATTTCAACCAATCCTCGTGATAGAGAATCCGCCATCACCATTCGAGTCGGATCGTGCACATATTCAAGCATCCCTGATATACGTGCATGCCAACCGAGCCTCATGAGTGGTGCCTCCATAATTCCTATCGCTCCACACCGGGACGTCTGCCTAATCGCTAGGCTATGTCAATCCGTCAGTATTGGAATCATAGTTTCCAAACAACGATATCAACACTGACCCCATCCTAAGGTCAAACCAAGTTGATAGTACGAGGTTTTTTGCCCAAGCTCGCATCACTCTAATTTCTAAACATCGAGCATCGATTCCCTTCATACATCCCAACATTCATCGCACAGGGTCTGAGTCATTCAGCAAAGCCATCCTATCGTAAGCTCACTCAACCAAATTTTCGACATCTCAATTTCGTTCGTCCAACGACCTACTTTCGCATAGTCTATCTCTTCAAACACATTCGATGTTATCCACCTATCAATCCTTCTTAAATCAAGCACGCTATAACACAATTCATCGCTAACCATAATTTCACATTTCACATTCCCTAAGTCATCTATCCCAATTCACATAATCGATCACAAGGCCGTCTGACTTAACAATATGTTGCGCCCCGATCTCGCACGAGTCAGATTATCCATGGTGGGAATGAATCACCATGCATGCTCCCGCGGGATAATCATCCTCATCGGGATGTAACTCTTGTTTTGTGTCTAGACTAATTCATTCTCGATACGTAGATTATATCTATTCAATCCTCAAGTTTATTAAATCATCAATCGCAAGTCCAAACATCCTCGAATTTTCCTTCGCATCAAACCAACAAGTCGAGACAATCAAAGTTGTCGCACATCTAACGCGATGCATGTGCGAGGCTAGAGTTGCGCTCGCGCAAGACAAGAATGTCGACGTTGTGGTTATCTGCGTAACCATCAACACACTTCTATTTTTATCCAACATTCATCTCAATCAAAATCCTAAGTATAGCATCCAACCGAACAATAACACTTGTACGATCGTCATTCGCCGAGTTAGAGTATCCCCGAGTTATTGTATATCATCTTTGATACGCCTCAATACCATCGACGATATACGTAACCTGACGATCTTCGTTTGCAATGAATTCTGAGTCATGCATCTGATGCTATCGTCCGTCTGGATAGTCTCCTCGATATTCAAATTTAAGTTCGATCATTATCCCTCGTATCTATTCACAATATCAATTTTCTCAAACCCTAATTCACGTATTGTTCATCCGTCCATCTTAAATCATCGACCAACGTATTTTCTCAATTCGCATCATTCCTTGCTAACTCAAACCATCGAGCAACATCGATTTCAATCCTTAGTCATTTTGTAACTTCAAACTCAAACTTTTCATACACGCTATCATCCGATCGTGCTAACTTTCGTATATGATTCTCAACGATTTCCTCGATTAAGTCATCCTTTTGTACACTTAACCTTTTTTTCGATTCAGTTTCACCTACTCAATCATTTTCACGTTTCATACTCGCACAATCCTCAATCCTGTGCACGTTTCGTGTGCATCAATTTCTAGGTTGTTCGAATCAACTCGTCAAATCTCAAGACTACAACTTATTCAACGATACTCAATCTACGGCTTTATATACACGCGATGCTTGCTGATAGACTCATTGACACCCCACATCCTGAATCGATCAATCGACATCCCTGAGGCTATCGCATACATCACTCAGGGATGAAGTCATACAACAAATCCTTAACTTATCATTCGATTCACAATCGTCTTCTTCAAAATTTCCGTTCGAACCATTCTCTCGAATTTCAAGCACACTCATCTATATCGCATCGATGATAACATCGTCGTTCGATAGCACCCCTATCGATAATCATCCAATTTTACTCAATCAAGTCTAACTCATTTCGTGTTCGAAACATTACGAATTGCGTACTCGACTTTGCTAAGGTCAACACAATCCTTGGTGTATATGTCCAGCCCGACTTAGCCGACCTTGCTTACGCAAACCATCTTTTCTTTTTGTTTTATCAAAAACTGTTCTCCTACGTTTTGTAAAATAGGTAGACTTACTGTATGGACATCTCGTGGGACATTTGAAAAAGAGCGCATCATTGATATCAACTTGCGGAAGCAATACTTCAGAGTTTACGGAAACAACCAAGTTAAAGAATTCAATCGATAGTCCAAAGACGTAAAGTCGTGCTCTGATACCATTATGTCATGCCCCGCTCCCGTAGGAGCGATCATCCTCGCTAAGGCATGATGCCGCACGAGCCTAGATTGCGCTCGTGCAAGGCGGGTTCCATAACGGCCGATTACAGTGGCTTCGACGGGGTCGCCGCACAGAAGTCCCAAGCAGAGACATTGAATAATAGCAGCAAAAATTTGAAGTAAAACACAAGTCATTCAAAAGATACATTTTATTGATATTGACACAAGGATTACAAGGGGGCGCAAGGCCAAGATTACAAGTCACTCAAGCTCACTCTTCTCACATTACAAGTCACTCAGCTCCCTCTCATCTCTCAATACAAGTCATGAACCAGCAGATGCTTCAGAGAGGTGATATCCATACATTATGTCCCGTATAAGTCTTGACTCCATGCGGCCGTACGCTTCGAATCGCCAAGGAACTCCGTGCCTCGACGCATCCAAGCGAGGTCCGCGCCACGAGCTTCTACCTGTGCCTGCACGTAAAATTGTATGGGTGTCAGTACTCAACTGTACTGGTGGAATGAGCTCCTCGCCCACCCATACAAAACTATTGTTGGAATTAATTAATTCCATTCATTGTTCTTAAAGGATGAAAAGAAAAGAGAAGGGACTTTAGTCCCACATCGAAAAAAAAGAAAGGCTTTGAGAGTGCTTAAATAGGAATATGCACTCACGAGGAGTGTGCAACAACCAAAGCGTTGCTAGTGGGTGACCATTGGTTGTTGTTTTATCCTTTTCATGAAAATGTAGCCGGTGTTGCCACCCACAACATCGGCTCCGGCTCCGGCTCCGGCTCCGGCTCGGGATCGGGATCGGGATCGGGCATGGGCTCGGGCGTAGAGGCGATAGTGGCGCATTGTAGACGCACTTGTGCACTTAGGCAACGTGGCATCGGGCGAGCGGCGTAGGCTCGGGCCTCGGGCTCCTCGCGGCGATTCTCGCCCCGAGAATTCCTATTTTTGCAGCAGCCCACACAAACGAAAGGGTGAGTGAATCTGTGAACAGGTGAATGAATGTTGTTTCGGAAGGGTCGCGACTTCACGAAACAACACGAATTCATCTATAAATACTACAGAATTCTGAGTCCAAAACACACAGAATCTGAGTATTCATTCCTCTATCTTTTCTCTTCCAAAGTTTCCAGAAAGGTGTTCTTTCCTACGCCGGTGTCTCACAGCGTCTAGTGAACCTCCGGCAGAAAGGCCGTCTTATCCTGGGTGTTCTAGCGTGCTGACTCCAAGACGTTACCGGAGTGCTCGAAACACTTTAAGGAAAGTGCTGCTAAATGCACGATTCAAGCCTCGACGACATATTCAACTTCGCAGAACTGGTCAGTGAAGTACAATCAATTTCTAACAATCTTAAAGTGCTGCAAATAATGGCTTCCGAGGTTGCAATTTCGAGCATCAAGGTCATGAATCAGGATCTAGTCAAACTAGATCGCTTCGACGGGACAAACTTCACACGCTGGCAGGACAAGATGATCTTCCTCCTGACAGCACTAAAGATCTACTACGTCCTCGATCCAGATCTGCCACCCATTCCAGAACCCACTCCAGCAGATTCTGATGCGGTCAAGGCAGAACGCAAAAAGCACAAAGAGGACGAACTGTTGTGCCGTGGTCACATTCTGAACACCTTGTCGGACAGACTGTACGACCTCTACACAGAAAATCCTTCGGCAATTGACATCTGGAAAGCTCTGGAATTCAAATTCAGAGCAGAAAAAGAAGTTACAAAGAAATTTCTTATATCAAAGTATTTTGATTACAAAATGGTTGATACAAAGCCTATACTAGCCCAAGTACACGAACTACAAGTTCTAGTCAACAAACTCAGGGCAGTGAAGATAGAACTTCCGGAACCATTCCAAGTTGGTACTATAATTACTAAATTGCCAGCATCTTGGAATAGTTATCGGAAGAAACTACTTCACAGCTCTGAGGATTTCTCACTGGAACAGATTCAAAAACACCTTCGAATCGAAGAGGAATCGAAGGAAAGACAGAAATCTGAGAACAACGGAGTTTCTAAAGCCAACGCGGTGAGCGCGAAAGGCAAGAGACCTGCAGGAAAGAAGAACTTTCTCGGTCCTAAGAAGGACCAACAAAAGTTCAAGAATTCCAGCACCGCTAAAGGACCCAAGACCGGCTGTTTTGTATATGGCAAAGCAGGACATTATGCCAGAGACTGTCGGGTTCGAAAGACCCAAAACAGCGAGGTAAATCTCACTGAGACAGATGACATAATTGCTACGGTGAGCAAACTCATGACGGTCAAAGGAAAGGCTCCAGGATGGTGGTACGATAATAGTGCTACCGTTCATATTTCATACGACAAAGCAGCTTTCAAGACCTACTCTGAAGTCAATGATGGACAAGAAGTTCAGATGGGAAATGAAGGACATTCAACGGTCGTGGGAACAGGCGATGTGGAAATCCAATTCACTTCCGGGAAGAAAGTAACTCTGACTAATGTACTTCACGTCCCGGATATGAGTAGGAACCTCGTCAGTAGAGTCTTGTTGGGTAAACCAGGAATAAAGTCTGTCTTTGAGTCGGGCAAATTAATATTGGCTCGTAATGGTATGTTTCTTGGAAAGGAATATACCGATGAGGGTATGATAAAACTTTGTATCATTGAGAATAATATCAATAAAGTTTCTACTTCTGCTTACATGATTGAGTCATCTACTTTATGGCATAGTAAATTAGCGCATATAGGTATTAGCAGTATGAAAAGGTTAATTAAATCTGGATTAATTTCATACAATTCTGAAGATTTAGATAAGTTTAAAATTTGTTCAAAATCCAAAATGATTAAAAAAACCTTTTTACAGTGTAGAGCGTAATACCAATCTACTAGATTTAGTTCACTCTGATTTATGTGAATTTAATGGCACATTATCTCGAGGAGGTAACAAATACTTTATTACCTTCATTGATGATTGCTCTAGATTTATATATGTATATTTATTAAAGCATAAAGATGAAGCCTTTAATGCTTTTAAAATATATAAATCAGAGGTTGAAAATCAACTTGGCAGAAAGATTAAAATACTTAGAAGTGATAGAGGTGGTGAATATTTTTCTTTTGAATTTAATACCTTCTGTGAAGAAAACGGTATTATTCATGAATGTTCTGCACTACGGACACCTCAACAGAACGGACTAGCAGAAAGAAAAAATAGAACGTATCAAGAAATAATAAATGCAATGCTAATACATTCTGAATTATCATTTAGTTTGTGGGGAGAAGCTTTACTTACTGCATGTCATATAATGAACCGAATTCCTTTGAAGAAAACTGGTATTTCACCATATGAGATATGGAAAGGCCGTAAGCCTAATATCAGTTATTTTAGAGTGTGGGAGTGCATAGCTTATTACAAAAATATGGATCCTAAAAGGACCAAATTAGGTCCTCGTGGAATCAAAAGTGCTTTTGTAGGTTATGCTGCCAATAGTAAGGCATATAGACTTTTAAACTTAGAGTCTAACATTATTGTCGAATCCAGAGATGTAGAATTTTTCGAGAACCTTATTACTAAGAATAAGGATCCTGGAATTCCTGCTAATGAAGAGTCTCGTGAGGAGAGCTCTCCACGGTTAGTTGAAAAATAACCTGAGCTTCGGATCAGCAAGAGAGTTCGAAAGGCTAAGGATCTAGGACCTGACGAAATAGATTCTCAACTTATTTCCTTTTACTTAGTGGAAGGAAATACAGAGAAATTTATTCGAAAGATTCCTATCATTCTTCAGGTGGAAGATGATCCTAAAACCTTTAAGGAAGCAATAGCTTTGCGGGACTCATCTTTTTGGAAAGATGCTATCCAAGATGAGATGGATTCGATAATGTCTAACCACACTTGGGAAATTATCGATCTGCCCAAAGGGTCAAGACCTATTGGATGTAAGTGGGTGTTCAGGAAAAAGTATCATAGTAATGGTACTTTAAACACCTACAAGGCTAGACTAGTAGCCAAAGGATTTCGACAAAAAGAAGGAATTGATTATTTTGACACATATACACCAGTAGCAAGAACGACTACAATTAGAATATTGTTTGCGTTAGCTTCATTGCATCATCTTAATGTTCATCAGATGGATGTCAAAACGGTATTCTTAAATGGAGATCTCGATGAGGAGATTTACATGGAGCAACCGGAAGGGTTCGTGCTCCCGGGAAATAAACAAAAGGTATGCAAACTTGTTAAATTCTTGTACGGATTAAAATAAGCACCAAAGCAGTGGCATCAGAAATTTGACTCAGTTATAATTTCTAATGGCTTTGTTCATAATGTTTGTGATAAGTGTTTATACACTAAAGTATATGGAAATATTGTGATATTTCTTTGTCTCTACGTTGATGATATGTTGATCATTAGCAACGAGATGAGTAGAATTACAGAAACGAAGAGGTTTTTAACTTCCACATTCAAGATGAAAGATCTTGGAAAAGTTGACACTATTTTGGGGATCAAAATAATACAAAACAGTAGGGGTTTTGAACTTACGCAGTCGTACTATGTTGAGAAAGTGCTAGACAAGTTCAAACACCTAAAATTCAAAGAAGTGAACACTCCATTTGATCCAAGTGTTAAACTAGAAAAGAATTCTGGAAGAGCCGTCGCTCAATTAGAATACGCAAGTGCTATTGGATGTCTTATGTATTTAATGCAATGCACAAATATAGCATTTGCAGTTAGTAAAATGAGTAGATTTACTAGCAACCCTAATAATGAGCATTGGAGGGCTACCGGAAGAATTTTTGGTTATCTTTTGAAAACCAAGAATCTTGGATTACAATATGGTAGATTTCCTGCCGTATTAGAAGGATATACCGACACTAGTTGGATATCAAGTGTCGGGGATAACAAATCTACGACAGGTTGGATATTTACGCTAGCCGGAGGGGCAGTTTCTTGGAAGAGCAAGAAACAAACGTGCATTACCCATTCAACCATGGAGTCAGAGTTTGTGGCTCTAGCTTCTGCAGGACAAGAAGTTGAGTGGTTGAAGGATCTTCTATTAGAAGTTTCGCTGGCTAAAGAGAATGTATCAAAAGTGTCAATACATTGTGATAGTCAAGCTACTCTAGCAAGAGCCGACAACGAAGTGTATAATGGGAAGTCTAGACATATAAGTCTAAGACATACCAACGTAAGGAAATTGATCAAAGATGGAATCATTTCTCTTACGTATGTGCGTACCAGCTAAAACTTAGCTGATCCCTTTACTAAACCACTAGCTAGGGATTTAGTAAAGTCTACCTCGAGAGGTATGGGATTGAAACTCCTTGAGTAAGAGTTCCAACAACAGTGGCAACCCAATCTAATGTTAAGAAAACCTTAATCTTAGATTCAATGGGTAACAACAAACTATTGATTTGGATGCATATGACAAGATAATGTCGACTGTTGCAATTTGAGGGTTGAGTTTATAAAACTCTTAATGAAGTTCAGTAATATTGACATGTATCTGTAAAGCAACAAAGATACTGAAAGAACTTCACCTATGTGAATTTAGAGATGGTGCCGTCTCAGTAAGATCTGGAGTTTATCTTATAAAAATTCATGAGCCAGGATCAGCACATGGCCATTAATAGTGCTAAGCGAGAGATGTAGGCGAAGACCTACAAAAGAATGTGTGTAAAGTAACACCGATTTTATCACAAGGAATAACTGGTTCAAAGCCCAGCTACCAGAAATTCCGATAAAATCTTGTGTTGCATCTACTAAGGTTAGGTTCAAATCGAAAGATACCTAACTGTATTAACATTCTTTAAGTGATGTATTCTGGAATTCCTTTCAATCATTTATGAAACAAGTGGGGGATTGTTGGAATTAATTAATTCCATTCATTGTTCTTAAAGGATGAAAAGGAAAGAGAAGGGACTTTAGTCCCACATCGGAAAAAGAGAAAGGCTTTGAGAGTGCTTAAATAGGAATATGCACTCATGAGGAGTGTGCAACAACCACACGGGCTCGGGCGTAGAGGCGATAGTGGCGTATTGTAGACACACTTGTGTACTTAGGCAACGTGGCATCGGGCGAGCGGCGTAGGCTCGGGCCTCGGGCTCCTCACGGCAATTCTCGTCCCGAGAATTCCTATTTTTTGCAGCAGCCCACACAAATGAAAGGGTGAATGAATCTGCAAACAGGTGAATGAATGTTGTTTCGGAAGGGTCGCGACTTCACGAAACAACACTAATTCATCTATAAATACTACAGCATTCTGAGTCCAAAACACACAGAATCTGAGTATTCATTCCTCTATCTTTTCTCTTCCAAAGTTTCTAGAAAGGTGTTCTTTCCTACGCCGGTGTCTCACAGCGTCTAGTGAACCTCCGGCAGAAAGGTTGTCTTATCCCGGGTGTTCTGGCGTGCTGACTCTAAGACGTTACCGGAATGCCCGAAACACTTTAAGGAAAGTGCTGCTAAATGCACGATTCAAGCCTCGATGATATATTCAACTTCGCAGAACTGGTCAGTGAAGTACAATCAATTTCTAACAACTAACACGTTCATTTTCTTTGTGTAACATTGTCATTTTTGATTGTCTTTCTACTCTTGTCTTAGGATCAATTTTATGACCGAATCCTTGACTTTTTTTGTATCTCTAGACCATCCCGTACTTGCAACAACAATGTTGACCTATCAAGTTGAGTTTGCCTTACGGCCCAAAATTAGAGACGCGACTACGCGATAGTACCCAATTTCCTTGTGACCGTGCTACAAGTCCATTGTGTCGTGCCTCGCAACTCAGTATGACTTAACCATATCGCTGCCTCGTGGCCCTTGCTACTTTGATCACCAACTGACCCAATCAAGACTTGTGGGCTAAGTGTCACTCGACCGACTTTGCCTTGCGGCATTTTTTGACTTAAACTTAATACGACTCAATTCCAAACTTGTGCAACACTATGCCAACAACCTAAGACTTGACACCACATCTCGTGCCGAAGCACGGTGTCTACGCTGTAGGCAAATCTTAAGCCCCAATACATTGTCTTTTTCGTGTACACATTCTTCCCGACTCTTGATATACTGTACCTAATACTCGACTCAATCCAAAGGCATATACGCGGATCGCCGCCCATGCCGACTCATCTATATGAGGTCACTAGCATAACAAGCTATACCTGGACTCATAGCTTGCGTTAGCTGGGACCCTTCCAGCGTAAGGTAGCTAGCCCCACTGGAAGTCTCCGACTAACCCGATGCTATCGATTCAGCACAGCTATCCCTTGTTTCCATACTCAGCCATAACGGTCCTGGCCCTGTGGTTCGCCGTTACAGGAAAACTATTTACCTTGTCGACAAGTTGTCCAATGACCATGCAAGACTCGACTCAAACTGACAACTCACACAGTCATTCTACTTTCAGTGTTACCATCTCTTTCAGGGCCATGTTACTTCTCACATCTGAGACTGCCTCGACGACCCATGGTCACGAGAATTCTTCTTTCTTGTCCTATCATTTTATTGACTCATGAACGACTATTTGAAAGCCCTCCTTCCAACTCAATTAAATTAACCGTGGCCCGTGTCTTAAAAACACTAAGTCCGTGACCTCGTAACTTAAACCAATTGGTGTTCTGGGTGACACTACCGCCCGATACATACCTATGCAATGGGCCTTACGATCGTAAAACCAAGTAATATCGACAAACGTAGAAAACATGGGACAGTGCTTGGAATGACTTAGGTCGACCGTCATCACTTCGCCTAACTTAATCAAGCCTACAACTTAACCCAAGGGACGAGCAAAGGCTATGTCAAGCCTTGCATCGTGGAAGCGTGCATGCTTTATCGAGAATTTATGCGGTTGACACCTATGACTTAGGCTAATTCATAGTTTGTGTCGAAGACCAACTATTCCTTCTCCCAAGCCACGGGACGAAGGACCGAGTGTCATTTTCAAAGCACGCCGTGCACCAACTCTAAGCTGACCGTTAGACCTTTCCATATTCTAACTCAATTCGATCCGTCGAGATTATTCCCTTAACTATGTGGATTCGTCTCTTTCATTATCAAGCCTACTTGTGCAAGTTAAAAACATGCGATTTATTATATGAATGCTAAGATGAGGCAAGTTCACTGAAACTATCCCACCTGAGCGAGGAGTCGCCTCGACCGAGTGATGTCTTCGAGCAGCCGTTGCAAGGCTAAGTCCAAATGCCGCCGACGTTTCGATTCCTCCGATTGACTGGGCGGGACGGGACAATACAATCGTTTTGCCATTCGTGCTTCATCCCATACTAATAATTGTGCTTTATGCAATAGCTCACCCGATCCACTTTGCTTTGACATAGCACTTTCACTTGTTTCATTTGCATCGATTGGTATTCTAAAGCGTGAATGTGCTGTTCTACCCCCTGCTGCAACTCCAGATGTGGCAGTTGCAATAACAATAAGATTTTTGGATCGTAAATTAGCCAATAATGCACGATACAAAAATGTTTTTTTCGGTGCCACCTGGTCCGTCAATGAAGAAAATGCCACCATTGCCCTGTTTAATGCATTCTAAAATCATTGAAAAGGCTCTTTGTTGTTCGGCATTCATATTTCTTTCAGCATCAAGATCTTCATGAGGTATTTCTATTGACATGTCATCTTGTATCTCTTTTGGAAATTTAGACTGATTGTCAGACATATCAACAGAAAGTTTTGGCAAGTTGATATTTTTTCCCATACTCTCCAAGAAAGAGCTTAGACTTCTCAAAGTTTTGGCAAGTTGTAGATCTCCAGATGTTTCTGTTTCTCTTCTGAAATCCTCGAACATTGCCTCAAAGTACGTGTGCCCCCATCTGTCGGTGCGAAATAAACCAAGATGATTGTAAACAATCTCCTTAGTTCATGCGGCATTTGAAAAGTGATTGCCTCATTTAGACTTTCAATAACACCTTGGTCAGATTCTAGCAACCATCTTCTGTGTGCAGCTTCTTTAAAATTCGTGCAAAGTACTTGATCAACTGTTCGCAAATCCTCAAAAGATCTTGGCCCCCTGAAATGATTTCAGATTAACCTTTCATAGTATCTCTCTCCTTCTATAGGATTATTTATCCGACCAATCACATCCTTCTGCTTTCTTTCTCTCCAACATTTTCTCTGTTTATCCCACACATAATGCTCCGGAAATTCTCTATACAGATATTTCCCTGCCTCTTCACTTTTCGAACACAAAAAAATACTCTTTAAGCATAGTCTTTGAAACATGCTCCGATCTCACCACATTTTCCAAGTTTTGATTTGCACTATATGTCACGCATTGTTGATCTGGGAGATGAAGGGGCAAGTTAATTATTGAAGGACATATTTCATTTAAACTAAATTCAAAAATTCTCCACATCGCTTCTTGAGCAGAAACCCAGCTAGCATCTTGAAATTGTTTGATTTCATCAATCGGACTTTTGTCGTCATCATGTACGACATGAATTCCCACTATGTTGTCTATTGTATATATATTTGTACAAGTATTTCACTGCTGTAACTCCTGAACATATCTCAACATTGATATGACAATTATATCTTGATAAGAGATATGGATTGTAAGGTACGACCCACTGATTGTTCAATTGTGTATTTCGAACTTTGACGCTCATTCCATTTTCCCTTCGTTTATATATCGAATATCCATCTTTTCCTTGTATTGTGTTTCACAGTATGAACGCTGGTAATGATACTTGCACTTTTGTTCTATCATACAAGAATTACTCTTGTTCTTATTTCCACAGGGTCCATGCGTCATATGCTTGACAACTAACTTATGAAATTCTGGAGACTTTTTTTGGCCAGGAAGTTCAGCACTTACAAACCTATCAAAGTGATCTGGGGGGGTTAAAATCTTATGGTTGACCTTCAAAATTATTAGCATATGAACATGCAACAATCCTCTGTTTTGAAATTCAATTACATGAACATGCGCTGCCACACTTCCTGTTGACACAAAGTCACAGTCAACCAAATATTGATAACATTGACTAAATAATACTTGTAATAATTTAATACGATACACGACGTCTACATCAAGCTCAAGTCAGAAGACAGCTCAGTCTTTACAGTTCAGTTATATATAAGTCTGTATTTTACACTTTTTTTGAGTCTAGACTGATTGTAAACTGTGTCATGCTGAGCTCTTGAGACTTGACATACAGCCTACCCAAAATCCTAAACTCCACCATCCAGAAAATGACCCTTAACTCCCAAGAACCAGTTCTGTGCTCTGGAGACAGAGTTCGGGCCGAACTCTGCCTCCACACAGAGTTCGGGCCGAACTCTGTCCCCTAAAAATCAGCAGCCTTAATTTTAGGGTTAGCTGGTTGCTAGTTGTCCAACGGCCAAATATTTGAAATTTTCTACCCGAATTCTGGCCGAATTCTGCCTACAAAAATCCTATAAATAGGCCTAGAATTCTCTCATTTCAAATCATCCAATCTTCTCTTCTCTTCTTTCTTAAAGCTCAGAAAAGCCATACCCTTCCCATCTACTAGCCACAAGCCTCCTAAGTCTCGAGTGCTCAGCATCTCTCAGTTAGGATTCTTGTGCAAGAGTTGAAGAAGTCGTTTGGACAATTCCAAGCAAATCGCCACTGCGATCCTCTGTAAGAAGTTGACGTGCTCTTCTGAAGAAAATGCACGTGTTGTAAACTACTATTTCACAAATAGTGGATTTAATCCTGAGCTAGAGTTCTCAGGCCTGGACTAGTCCTCCACGAGGGAAACCAGGTTAAAATCGGCTGTGTCTGCGTATGCTCTCTTGATTCTCTCTTTATTTTTCGCATTTACTCTGATTGGTTTTATTTGTGATAGAGTTGATTTTTTAATTGGATATTATCTCTATATACTCTATTCACCCCCCTCTAGAGTTGCCATCTGTTCTTCACTTCCAAATATATTTTTCTTAAATATCTGATCTTTCAAATCTTGAAGTTTTGCTCGAAAAACTCTTCATGTCAAATCTGGGTGATCTTGTGCTTGTTGACCTGCATACAAGTTTTCTTGTATCTCTTTCCACTCAGGATTACAAGTCATTGTTATAAATAGATCTGGTTTTCCAAATCTTTGTACTAATGCTAAAGCATTAAGATATATGCGCCGCATATCTCTTGGGCCTCCAATAAAGGATGCAGGGAGAACAATTCTTTTGCCAACTTCACTCCCTTTAGTTACTCCTTTGGAAACACTATCCATAATTCCTTGGTACAATTCGGATCTCAAATTAGTTTGATTTTAACGAAAATAATCCAATCTTGTTGTCTCCAACTTTATGTACATATCAACTACATATTGTTGAAGTAATCGGCCTGCAAAAAGAAGTGGATACTGCCTTGGATCTCGAATTTGTAGCCGATAGCAACTATACTCTCGACATGAAACCTTTTTATTACTTTCCTGCCAAATAAATACAAATGCAAAGAGATAAATCTTAAAATTTTAGAAAATATATTAAAAAATTCTAATGATGTACAGTAGAAATAACTTTAAAAGTTACCTTATTGTTCTTTGGCAAGAATATCACCAACGGAAGAGAATGTTGGTCGTGTAGAGACATCATTAGCAATTGAATCCTTTGCTGAAATAATTATAAAATATTATAAATTTTAAAAATATTTATTCGTAGGCATACATCTCTTAAGTTTTTTATATAGAAACATTATATATATGAACATATAAATATATATATATATATATATATATATATATATATATATATATATATATATATATATATATATATGTTGGTGGTTTTGCCTTTGGACTAGGAAAGATAGTCCCACATCGCCTACACCAAATGGTGAGTATCTCAATATAATGCATTGCTTGTGTTGAGGTTTGCACATGAGGTGTGGTGGGGCACAAGTATGTGTCATGTGGGAGTATTTTTCTAGAAGGAAAAATAATTAATTCCAACAAAGATGTAAGTTAATTTTTGTTGTGCGAACTCGGACTCGAATACGGACTCTAGGATGTCTCGTGCATGCACGGGAGTGTTCGGGGGGTAAGCGTGGGCTGGCACACTTCTATGCTAATTGTGGGATGATCTAAAATATCAAACTTTATTTTTGAGTATTGGTATTTTAATCCCACATCGGATAGGAGAAGAGGTGAATTCTCACTCCACTCTATAAATAGAGCCCCTTAGCCTCCTTTGAGAGATGTACCAAAGAAGAGAGTTATTGGTGGTTTTGCCTTTGGACTAGGAAAAATAGTCCCACATCGGCTACACCAAATGGTGAGTATCTCAATATAATGCATTGCTTGTGTTGAGGTGTGCACATGAGGTGTGGTGGGGCACAAATGTGTGTCATGTGGGAGTAATTTTCTAGAAGGAAAAAGGATTAATTCCAACAAAGATGTAAGTTGATTTTTGTTGTGCGGATTCAGACTCGAACACGGACTCCAGGATGTCTCGTGCATGTACGGAAGTGTTCGGGGGATAGGCGTGGACAGGTTGCTCAACCTCAAACCAAATCTCATGAGACACCCACAGAGCATAACACTTCTCATGCTAGTCATTCATATCATCCATCTACAACACATAATCATGCTTTCATATACACACCATGTCACAAAGGACACAAACCACATACACGTAGAAATAATTATCATAGATACAATCATCATGCTGCACAAAGACACAATCAACATCACAGTGTCATGCCATATAGACAACATCAAAATGTCATGCCATATAGACAATATCACAATATCATGCCATATAGACAACATCACCATGCTCCATATAGACAACATCACCATGCTCCATATAGACAATATCACCATGCCACTCCACAGCACTATGCATAATCATCATCATCATGCTAATCATCATACTTCTGCTCATTACACTGCTTATAGACATCATCAGCATGCTCCTAATGTAAATAGGAATGCTACATGCACTTATTGTGGTTTGCATGGACACATATCACCACAATGTAGAATTAGAAGATTAGTTGATAGAAAAATATATGCATGGTTTCCAAAAACTAACTTTTCAGGACCCTCAAGAAATTGGGTACCAAAGGTCACATCTACTCTTGATGTAGGTGGACCTTCCCTCCTCAACTAAAAGTAAGTGGATTCTCGATAGTGGATGCTCGCGGCATATGACAGGAGACGCAAATCTTTTCGCATCACTATCGATGAAGAGAGAAGGATATGTATCCTTCGGCAACAACCTCAAAGGTTATATTATAGGTAATGGCAATATTGGTTATCCTCCCTCTCCCGTAATAAAGGATGTCTGCCTAGTGACCGAGTTAAAGCATAACCTGCTCAGCATTAGTCATCTTGCTGACCATGGATATGACATTAAATTTGGACAAAACAAATGCCTTTTTTATGATAGGTCAACGGGAGACATCGCTTTTGAAGGGGTAAGAGAGGATAATATTTATACTTTCTATTTGTCTGGAAATACTAACAATGCAGGTAGATGCCTATATGCTCATAAAGATGAACGGCTACTATGGCACCAGCGTCTTGGTTATGCCAATATGGATAATATATCCAGGCTATCAACCAAGAAGCTAGTTAGAGGCTTGTCCGACATCACATTCAAAAAGGATACCGTATGTGCCGAATGTGAGTTGAACAAGGCAACCAAGTCATCTTTTCATTCCATGAACTCTGTAAGCACTTCTAGACCCTTGTAACTACTCCATATGGATTTATTTGGGCCTAGTAGAGTAGCCAGTCTTGGCGAAAAACTCTATGCCTTTGTTATTGTTGATGATTTTTCAAGATTTACTTGGGTTTTCTTTCTTACAAATAAAAGTGATGCTATTTCGGTTTTCAAGATTTTTGTTAAGAAAGTTCAAAACGAAAAAGGCTACGTGATTACTCGAATCCGAAGTGATCATGGAGGCGAATTCAAAAATTCTGATTTTGAAAGATTTTGTGATTCTAATGGTTTTGATTATGAGTTTTCTTGTCCAAGAACTCCTCAACAAAATAGTGTTGTGGAGCGGAAGAATAGGACTCTTGGCGATATGGCCAGAGTTATGTTGAACAAGTTTTCACTTCCGAAATATTTTTGGGGTGAAGCTGTCAGTACAGCATGCCATATTTTAAATAGGGTGCTTATTCGTCCTATTACGAAGAAAACACCCTATGAGCTTTAGTTTGGGAGAACCCCAAATGTTTCTTATTTTAGAGTTTTTGGATGTAGATGCTTTATCCTTAACACCAAAGACAACTTAGGCAAATTTGATGCCAAAGCTGACGATGGTATTTTCCTTGGCTATGCTGCCAAGAGTAAGGGATATAAAGTTTTTAACAAACGCTCTTTAATTGTGGAAGAGTCTACAAATGTGACTTTTGACGAAGATAACAGTGCAGCAGCTACTCTTGATGATGATGTTGAGCCATCAACATCTACTCCAATAAACACCACAACCGAAACAAATTCTCTGAAAAGCTTGCCTAAGAAATTCTCTTTCAAGCCTTCACATCCAAAAAATTTGGTAATAGGTGAGGTTTCACGTGGAGTAACCACTAGATCATCATTAAGAGACTCTATTGCTAGCACTGCCTTTATTTCACAAATTGAGCCTAAAAACATTTCTGAAGCTTTCAATGATGAATTTTGGATTTCTGCTATGCAAGAAGAACTCAACCAATTCGAGAGGAGACAAGTATGGGAACTAGTTCCTAGACCGGCTGATCACTCGATCATTGGTACTAAATAGGTTTTTAGAAACAAAGTAAATGAAGATGGTTCAGTCACACGCAACAAAGCTCGTCTAGTAGCTCAAGGATACAACCAAGAGGAAGGTATCGACTATGATGAGACGTATGCTCCTGTTGCTAGACTAGAATCCATTCGGATGCTTAGTGCATTTGCAAATTTTCAAAATTTCAAATTATTTCAAATGGATGTTAAAAGTGCTTTCTTGAATGGTTTTATTAAGGAGGAAGTTTATGTAAAACAACCCCCTGGCTTTGAAAATCACAAATTTTTCGACCACGTGTTCAAGCTAAAGAAAGCGCTGTACGGCCTCAAACAAGCCCCTAGAGCTTGGTATGAACGGCTAAGCAACTTCTTGCTTGAGAAAGGTTTTTCAAAAGGGAAAATTGACACTACACTTTTCATAAAGTCTTTGAAGGACACTAATCTCTTAGTTCAGATATATGTAGATGATATTATTTTTGGTCCTACTGATGAAACCCTTTGTCAAGATTTTTCTAAGTGTATGCAGACCGAGTTTGAGATGAGCATGATGGGGGAGCTCAACTACTTTCTTGGGCTGCAAGTCAAAAAATGATAAATAGAACCTTCATCTGTCAGTCGAAGTATACAAAGGACATGCCGAAGAAATTCAAACTTGATAATGCCAAACCAATCAGCACTCCTATGGCTACTTCAACCAAACTAGAACCAGATGAGAACGGCAAACCCGTAGATCAACGTAAGTATCGAGGTATGATAGGCAGTCTACTTTATCTTACTGCTAGTCGCCCTGATATAATGTTTAGCGTTTGCCTGTGTGCTAGATATCAAGCAAATCCTAAGGAATCGCACATGGCCGCAGTTAAGCATATCTTTAGATACCTTAAGGGTACAGTTACAGTGGGCCTATGGTATCCCAAGTCAACATCATTTGACCTTATTGGTTACTCTGATGCCGATTTTGCTGGATGCAAGGTCGACCGTAAAAGTACGAGCGGTACGTGCCATTTATTAGAAAAGGCTTTAGTCTCTTGGTTTAGCAAGAAACAGAATTCTGTCGCACTATCCACAACAGAAGCTGAATACATAGCAGCTGGGCGTTGTTGTGCACAGATTCTGTGGATGAAGCAAACCCTTGAAGACTATAATTTATCTTTCATGCATATTCCTATCTTTTGTGACAACACTAGTGTAATAAATCTTACTAAGAATCCCATATGTCACTCACGCACAAAACACATTGAGATTAGACACCACTTTTTGCGTGATCATCAGCAAAATGGCATGATTAATTTAGAATTTGATGACACTGATCATCAGTTAGCAGACTTCTTTACAAAGCCATTATCCGAAAAGCGCTTCAGTTTCCTTTGTCGTGAACTTGGAATTTTAGATGAAGCTGTCATAAATTAAAATATACCTGCGTAAATATTGAATATATTGAGATTCTCTTAAAATGAACTTGCTATGGGTACAAGCCGAAAGGGTCCTTCTGACACCAAGGCGTAAAAGCCTAAGCGGCACGGTGCACTAGTCCTCAGGACTACCGCTAGCTGGGATCCGGCCCCTGCAGCTAACCCATGGCAGATTCAAATTATTGAATCAAGATATATTTTCTTGTTTATTATACGGTACATATTGATTTATAATCTGCTGACATGCTATTTTTCAATTTCATACTGCTATTCTCCTACTTGTACTATCTGGTTTATTGAATTCGTTATCTTTATAACTTATCCTGATTTCCCATACTTAACCAATTTTTTATCCTTCCAGCCTGATTTTAGTTCTGGGACAAAAACCCAGAATTCGGGCCGAACTCTGCCCTTACCAGAGTTCGGGCCGAATTCGGTCCCCTCTGTTCCAGAATCGGGACAGGTTTCAGCCGTTTGATCAAATGAGATCCTACGGTCCAGATTCACTCCGACCAAAGAAAACCCTCCCCTTATATTCGGGTTTTCCTCCCTCTCTCTCTTTCTTACCACCTTTTCTTCTTCTCCTCCACTATTTTTCTCAAACCCTAACCCTAGATTTCTTTCCATAGTGCTCCATTGCTCACCAAAATCAAGGAGAAGGGCTATTTTCTCATTCTCTTTTACTGTTTATTGTCGATTTGAGGTATAACTCCTTCTTCTTCTCTATTTCAATTTCTCTATTTTGTGCAATGGCTCCTCGCTTGCCCAATCGTGGGAAGAGGACTCGAACCGAGGGTGCTTCCTCTTCGAATCCTCCTCCTCCCATTGAGCAACCCGTTGAATAACAACAACCCCCTCATCCGTTGTTCAACCCACCTCGTCCCCACGACCCTAATACGTATGACGACCGATTATTTGTATCGCTAGACGCATCCAACGAGTGGTTTAGCGACTTTCGGACTCGTCCGGTATTCGGGGGACATCCTATTAATTTTACCATCTTTTCTCAATATGAATCCATATTTCGTGATCTTTGCCTAGATGAGTTAGTTGCTTCAAATTTTGTTATTTATCGTAGCGCCATACAAATGTTCTATTGTAACTTGACTCATGATGCAACTCACATCTATTCCCGGGTTGCCGGTATTGATATTGCTTTTGATGATTCTGATTTGGCCGAGTATCTTGAACTTCAAGATCTCGATACTTGGGATAAGCTTGTGGAAGCTCGCCAATTCCAATTTGTTGGTGAAACTTCCCTTGAGAGCTTCAAGGAGGAACTATGTGCCCCTAACATTTGTCCTCGCAAGCTTATGGCCAAACACCTCAACCCTTACTTCTATGAACTTCATCGAATTATTTTCAACACTATTCTGCCAAAGGCCGGCTCAACCGATGAAGTCACATATTTTGAGATCTTAGCATTGTATCATCTTCACTATCGCATTCCTTTTAATCTTCCATGTACCATGATGGACTGGATGATTAACTGTAGGAAGAAACCACGAGCCTTGGTTTATTCATTATATCTTCCTATGGTCCTTCGTGCTTTTATTGTTCCTCTTCATAATTGTCCTTTCATGCCTGCTCCTGCATTTCTTTCCAAGGCACGACGTCTTCAAGCAGTCGTCGCCTCTTCTGACACTTCTGAGCAGTCTGATGATGAGGAGCCCGACGCCCCTCCACTTGGACAGGATGTGCCACCTCCTCCTGCTACCCTTGATTCCATCCAGACCATGCTCCGAGATTGTTTCGACTTAGAGGACGATCGCTGGGCTCAGATGGACTACCGTACTACCCTGCAGATGAGTGCACTCAGCAACTCGCTACATGATATTCGGTATTCCATGTCCCGTCATCCTTCTATGCCCATTCCCATGGAGCGGGATCCCGGTCATGAGGGATATCGCATTGACGATCCTTGGGTCATGCGTTACCTGGATCCAGGTGCTGCTTTTGTGGACCCCAGGCGCTCCGACTCTGCTGGGCCTTCTCGTGCTCCATGATGGAGATGGCTTCTACTTGATGATGCTGCTGCTGGTCGTAGTTTATTTTTATGCTTTCTAGTACTTTTCAGTTGTTTAGTTGGATTTATGTACTTGGTTCACTTTTTATGGTTTGGTGACTCTAGTTATGAGTTGTGACTCTTATGATTCTGGTAGTTCTATTATTATATGCTTTTTGCTCGTTCTGTTAGTTCATATGCTATTTTTTTCTCTTTTTGGTGTGTTTGCCCATTATTATCTGCTTCTTATTATATTGCTAAATGCCAAAAGGGGGAGAGACATGTATATTCTGTGTATTGTATACGTGGTATATATGCTTTTGGTGCTTTTGGAAGAATTTCTCTATCAGGCCAACAGGTTCAACGCATTGTTTACGGGGGAGCTATCTTGTTTAGCTCGGCACCAATTATGGGGGAGCTTTGCTTTTGTCATTTCTGTGTCCAGGTATGAATATTGAATATACATTTATTATTTTGTCAATTATCAATATAGGGGAGATTGTTGACACAAAGTAACAGTCAACCAAATATTGATAACATTGACTAAATAATACTTGTAATAATTTAATACGACACACGACGTCTACATCAAGCTCAAGTCAGAAGACAGCTCAGTCTTTACAGTTCAGTTATATATGAGTCTGTATTTTACACTTTCTTTGAGTCTAGACTGATTGTAAACTGTGTCATGCTGAGCTCTTGAGACTTGACATACAGCCTACCCAAAATCCTAAACTCCACTATCCAGAAAATGACCCTTAACTCCCAAGAACCAGTTCTGTGCTCTGGAGACAGAGTTCGGGCCGAACTCTGCCTTCACACAGAGTTCGGGCCGAACTCTGTCCCCTAAAAATCAGCAGCCTTAATTTTAGGGTTAGCTGGTTGCTAGTTGTCCAACGGCCAAATATTTGAAATTTTCTACCCGAATTCTGGCCGAATTCTGCCTACAAAAATCCTATAAATAGGCCTAGAATTCTCTCATTTCAAATCATCCAATCTTCTCTTCTCTTCTTTCTTAAAGCTCAGAAAAGCCATACCCTTCCCATCTACTAGCCACAAGCCTCCTAAGTCTCGAGTGCTCAGCATCTCTCAGTTAGGATTCTTGTACAAGAGTTGAAGAAGTCGCTTGGACAATTCCAAGCAAATCGCCACTGCGATCCTCTGTAAGAAGTTGACGTGCTCTTCTGAAGAAAAGGCACGGGTTGTAAACTACTATTTCACAAATAGTGGATTTAATCCTGAGCTAGAGTTCTCAGGCCTGGACTAGTCCTCCACGAGGGAAACCAGGTTAAAATCGGCTGTGTCTGCGTATGCTCTCTTGATTCTCTCTTTATTTTCCGCATTTACTCTGATTGGTTTTATTTGTGATAGAGTTGATTTTTTAATTGGATATTATCTCTATATACTCTATTCACCCCCCTCTAGAGTTGCCATCTGTTCTTCACTTCCAAATATATTTTTCTTAAATATCTGATCTTTCAAATCTTGAAGTTTTGCTCGAAAAACTCTTCATGTCAAATCTGGGTGATCTTGTGCTTGTTGACCTGCATACAAGTTTTCTTGTATCTCTTTCCACTCAGGATTACAAGTCATTGTTATAAATAGATCTGGTTTTCCAAATCTTTGTACTAATGCTAAAGCATTAAGATATATGCGCCGTATATCTCTTGGGCCTCCAATAAAGGATGCAGGGAGAACAATTCTTTTGCCAACTTCACTCCCTTTAGTTACTCCTTTGGAAACACTATCCATAATTCCTTGGTACAATTCGGATCTCAAATTAGTTTGATTTTAACAAAAATAATCCAATCTTGTTGTCTCCAACTTTATGTACATATCAACTACATATTGTTGAAGTAATCGGCCTGCAAAAAGAAGTGGAGACTGCCTTGGATCTCGAATTTGTAGCCGATAGCAACTATACTCTCGACATGAAACCTTTTTATTACTTTCCTGCCAAATAAATACAAATGCAAAGAGATAAATCTTAAAATTTTAGAAAATATATTAAAAAATTCTAATGATGTACAGTAGAAATAACTTTAAAAGTTACCTTATTGTTCTTTGGCAAGAATATCACCAACGGAAGAGAATATTGGTCGTGTAGAGACATCATTAGCAATTGAATCCTTTGCTGAAATAATTATAAAATATTATAAATTTTAAAAATATTTATTCGTAGGCATATATCTCTAAAGTTTTTTATATAGAAACATTATATATATGAACATATATATATATATATATATATATATATATATATATATATGTTGGTGGTTTTGCCTTTGGACTAGGAAAGATAGTCCCACATCGCCTACACCAAATGGTGAGTATCTCAATATAATGCATTGCTTGTGTTGAGGTTTGCACATGAGGTGTGGTGGGGCACAAGTATGTGTCATGTGGGAGTATTTTTCTAGAAGAAAAAATGATTAATTCCAACAAAGATGTAATTTAATTTTTGTTGTGCGAACTCGGACTCGAATACGGACTCTAGGATGTCTCGTGCATGCACGGGAGTGTTCGGGGGGTAAGCGTGGGCTGGCACACTTCTATGCTAATTGTGGGATGATCTAAAATATCAAACTTTATTTTTGAGTATTGGTATTTTAATCCCACATCGGATAGGAGAAGAGGTGAATTCTCACTCCACTCTATAAATAGAGCCCCTTAGCCTCCTTTGAGAGATGCACCAAAGAAGAGAGTTATTGGTGGTTTTGCCTTTGGACTAGGAAAAATAGTCCCACATCGACTATACCAAATGGTGAGTATCTCAATATAATGCATTGCTTGTGTTGAGGTGTGCACATGAGGTGTGGTGGGGCACAAATGTGTTTCATGTGGGAGTAATTTTCTAGAAGGAAAAAGGATTAATTCCAACAAAGATGTAAGTTGATTTTTGTTGTGCGGATTCAGACTCGAACACGGACTCCAGGATGTCTCGTGCATATACGGAAGTGTTCGGGGGATAGGCGTGGACAGGTTGCTCAACCTCAAACCAAATCTCATGAGACACCCACAGAGCATAACACTTCTCATGCTAGTCATTCATATCATCCATCTACAACACATAATCATGCTTTCATATACACACCATTTCACAAAGGACACAAACCACATACACGTAGAAATAATTATCATAGATACAATCATCATGCTGCACAAAGACACAATCAATATCACAGTGTCATGCCATGTAGACAACATCACAATGTCATGCCATATAGACAATATCACAATGTCATGCCATATAGACAACATCACCATGCTCCATATAGACAACATCACCATGCTCCATATAGACAATATCACCATACCACTCCACAGCACTCTATGCATAATCATCATCATCATGCTAATCATCATACTTCTGCTCATTACACTGCTTATAGACATCATCAGCATGCTCCTAATGTAAATAGGAATGCTACATGCACTTATTGTGGTTTGTATGGACACATATCACCACAATGTAGAATTAGAAGATTAGTTGATAGAAAAATATATGCATGGTTTCCAAAAACTAACTTTTTAGGACCCTCAAGAAATTGGGTACCAAAGGTCACATCTACTCTTGATGTAGGTGGACCTTCCCTCCTCAACTAAAAGTAAGTGGATTCTCGATAGTGGATGCTCGCGGCATATGACTGGAGACGCAAATCTTTTCGCATCACTATCGATGAAGAGAGAAGGATATGTATCCTTCGGCAACAACCTCAAAGGTTATATTATAGGTAATGGTAATATTGGTTATCCTCCCTCTTCCGTAATAAAGGATGTCTGCCTAGTGACCGAGTTAAAGCATAACCTTCTCAGTATTAGTCATCTTGCTGACCATAGATATGACATTAAATTTGGACAAAACAAATGCCTTATTTATGATAGGTCAACGGAAGACATCGCTTTTGAAGGGGTAAGAGAGGATAATATTTATACTTTCTATTTGTCTGGAAATACTAACAATGCAGTTAGATGCCTATATGCTCATAAAGATGAACGGCTACTATGGTACCAGCGTCTTGGTCATGCCAATATGGATAATATTTCCAGGCTATCAACCAATAAGCTAGTTAGAGGCTTGCCCGACATCACATTCAAAAAGGAGACCGTATGTGCCGAATGTGAGTTGAACAAGGCAATCAAGTCATCTTTTCATCCCATAAACTCTGTAAGTACTTCTAGACCCTTGCAACTACTCCATATGGATTTATTTGGGCCTAGTAGAGTAGCCAGTCTTGGCGAAAAACTCTATGCGTTTGTTATTGTTGATGATTTTTTAAGATTTACTTGGGTTTTCTTTCTTGCAAATAAAAGTGATGCTATTTCGGTTTTCAAGATTTTTGTTAAGAAAGTTCAAAAAGAAAAAGGCTACGTGATTACTCGAATCCGAAGTGATCATGGAGGCGAATTCGAAAATTCTGATTTTGAAAGATTTTATGATTCTAATGGTTTTGATCATGAGTTTTCTTGTCCAAGAACTCCTCAACAAAATGGTGTTATGGAGCGGAAGAATAGGACTCTTGGCGATATGGCCAGAATTATGTTGAACAAGTTTTCACTTCCGAAATATTTTTGGGCTGAAGCTGTTAGTACAGCATGCCATATTTTAAATAGGGTACTTATTCGTCCTATTACGAAGAAAACACCCTATGAGCTTTGGTTTGGGAGAACCCCAAATGTTTCTTATTTTAGAGTTTTTGGATGTAGATGCTTTATCCTTAACACCAAAGACAACTTAGGCAAATTTGATGCCAAAGCTGACGATGGTATTTTCCTTGGCTATGCTGCCAAGAGTAAGGGATATAGAGTTTTTAACAAACGCTCTTTAATTGTGGAAGAGTCTACAAATGTGACTTTTGACGAAGATAACAGTGCAGCAGCTACTCTTGATGATGATGTTGAGCCATCAACATCTACTCCAATGAACACCACAACCGAAACAAATTATCTGGAAAGCTTGCCTAAGAAATTCTCTTTCAAGCCTTCACATCCAGAAAATTTGGTAATAGGTGAGGTTTCACGTGGAGTAACCACTAGATCATCATTAAGAGACTCTATTGCTAGCACTGTCTTTATTTCATAAATTGAGCCTAAAAATATTTCTGAAGCTTTCAATGATAAATTTTAGATTTCTGCTATGCAAGAAGAACTCAACCAATTCGAGAGGAGCCAAGTATGGGAACTAGTTCCTAGACCGGCTGATCACTCGATCATTGGTACTAAATGGGTTTTTAGAAACAAAGTAAATAAAGATGGTTCAGTCACACGCAACAAAGCTCGTCTAGTAGCTCAAGGATACAACCAAGAGGAAGGTATCGACTACGATGAGACGTATGCTTCTGTTGCTAGACTAGAATCCATTCGGATGCTTTGTGCATTTGTAAATTTTCAAAATTTCAAATTATTTCAAATTGATGTTAAAAGTGCTTTCTTGAATGGTTTTATTAAGGAAAAAGTTTATGTAAAACAACCCCCTGGCTTTGAAAATCACAAATTTCCCGACCACGTGTTCAAGCTAAAGAAAGCGCTGTACGGCCTCAAACAAGCCCCTAGAGCTTGGTATGAATGGCTAAGCAACTTCTTGCTTGAGAAAGGTTTTTCAAAAGGGAAAATTGACACTACACTTTTCATAAAGTCTTTGAAGGACACTATTCTCTTAGTTTAGATATATGTAGATGATATTATTTTTGGTCCTACTGATGAAACCCTTTGTCAAGATTTTGCCAAGTGTATGCAGACCGAGTTTGAGATGAGCATGATGGGGGAGCTCAACTACTTTCTTGGGCTGCAAGTCAAACAAATGATAAATGGAACCTTCATCTGTCAGTCGAAGTATACAAAGGACATACTGAAGAAATTCGAACTTGATAATGTCAAACCAATCAGCACTCCTATGGCTACTTCAACCAAACTGGAACCAGATGAGAACGGCAAACCCGTAGATCAACGTAAGTATCGAGGTATGATAGGCAGTCTACTTTATCTTACTGCTAGTCGCCCTGATATAATGTTTAGCGTTTGCCTGTGTGCTAGATATCAAGCAAATCCTAAGGAATCGTACATGACCGCAGTTAAGCGTATCTTTAGATACCTTAAGGGTACGGTTACAGTGGGCCTCTGGTATCCCAAGTCAACATCATTTGACCTTATTGGTTACTCTGATGCTGATTTTGCTGGATGCAAGGTCGACCGTAAAAGTACGAGCGGTACGTGCCATTTATTAGAAAAGGCTTTAGTCTCTTGGTTTAGCAAGAAACAGAATTCTGTCGCACTATCCACAACAGAATCTGAATACATAGCAGCTGGGCGTTGTTGTGCACAGATTCTGTGGATGAAGCAAACCCTTGAATACTATAATTTATCTTTCATGCATATTCCTATCTTTTGTGACAACACTAGTGCAATAAATCTTACTAAGAATCCCAAATGTCACTCACGCACAAAACACATTGAGATTAGACACCACTTTTTGCGTGATCATCAGCAAAATGGCATGATTAATTTAGAATTTGTTGACATTGATCATCAGTTAGCAGACTTCTTTACAAAGCCATTATCTGAAGAGCGCTTCAGTTTCCTTTGTCGTGAACTTGGAATTTTAGATGAAGCTGTCATAAATTAAAATACACCTGCGTAAATATCGAATATATTGAGATTCTCTTAAAATTAACTTGCTATGGGTATAAGCCGAAAGGGTCCTTCTGACACCAAGGCGTAAAAGCCTAAGCGACACGGTGCACTAGTCCTCAGGACTACCGCTAGCTGGGATCCGGCCCCTGCAGCTAACCCATGGCAGATTCAAATTATTGAATCAAGATATATTTCCTTATTTATTATACGGTACATGTTGATTTATAATCTGCTGACATGCTATTTTTCAATTTCATACTGCTATTCTCCTACTTGTACTATCTGGTTTATTGAATTCGTTATCTTTATAACTTATCCTGATTTCCCATACTTAACCAATTTTTTATCCTTCCAGCCTGATTTTAGTTCTGGGACAAAGACCCAGAATTCGGGCCGAACTCTGCCCTTACCAGAGTTCGGGCTAAATTCGGTCCCCTCTGTTCCAGAATCGGGACAGGTTTCAGCCGTTTGATCAAATGAGATCCTACGGTCCAGATTCACTCCGACCAAAGAAAACCCTCCCCTTATATTCGGGTTTTCCTTCCTCTCTCTCTTTCTTACTACCTTTTCTTCTTCTCCTCCACTATTTTTCTCAAACCCTAACCCTAGATTTCTCTCCATAGTGCTCCATTGCTCACCAAAATCAAGGAGAAGGGCTATTTTCTCATTCTCTTTCACTGTTCATTGTCGATTTGAGGTATAACTCCTTCTTCTTCTCTATTTCAATTTCTCTATTTTGTGCAATGGCTCCTCGCTTGCCCAATCGTGGGAAGAGGACTCGAACCGAGGGTGCTTCCTCTTCGAATCCTCCTCCTCCCATTGAGCAACCCGTTGAACAACAACAACCCCCTCATCCTTTGTTCAACCCACCTCGTCCCCACGACCCTAATACGTATGACGACCGATTATTTGTATCGCTAGATGCATCCAACGAGTGGTTTAGCGACTTTCGGACTCGTCCGGTATTCGGGGGACATCCTATTAATTTTACCATCTTTTCTCAATATGAATCCATATTTCGTGATCTTTGCCTAGATGAGTTAGTTGCTTCAAATTTTGTTATTTATCGTAGCGCCATACAAATGTTCTATTGCAACTTGACTCATGATGCAACTCACATCTATTCCCGGGTTGCCGGTATTGATATTGCTTTTGATGATTCTGATTTGGCCGAGTATCTTGAACTTCAAGATCTCGATACTTGGGATAAGCTTGTGGAAGCTCGCCAATTCCAATTTGTTGGTGAAACTTCCCTTGAGAGCTTCAAGGAGGAACTATGTGCCCCTAACATTTGTCCTCGCAAGCTTATGGCCAAACACCTCAACCCTTACTTCTATGAACTTCATCGAATTATTTTCAACACTATTCTGCCAAAGGCCGGCTCAACCGATGAAGTCACATATTTTGAGATCTCAGTATTGTATCATCTTCACTATCGCATTCTTTTTAATCTTCCACGTACCATGATAGACTGGATGATTAACTGTAGGAAGAAACCACGAGCCTTGGTTTATTCATTATATCTTCCTATGGTCCTTCGTGCTTTCATTGTTCCTCTTCATGATTGTCCTTTCATGCCTGCTCCTGCATTCCTTTCCAAGGCACGACGTCTTCAAGCAGTCGTCGCCTCTCCTGACACTTCTGAGCAGTCTGATAATGAGGAGCCCGACGCCCCTCCACTTGGACAGGATGTGCCACCTCCTCCTGCTACCCTTGATTCCATCCAGACCATGCTCCGAGATCGTTTCGACTTAGAGGACGATCGCTGGGCTCAGATGGACTACCGTACTACCCTGCAGATGAGTGCACTCAGCAACTCGCTACATGATATTCGGTATTCCATGTCCCGTCATCCTTCTATGCCCATTCCTATGGAGCGGGATCCCGGTCGTGAGGGATATCGCATTGACGATCCTTGGGTCATGCGTTACCTGGATCCAGGTGCTCCTTTTGTGGACCCCAGGCGCTCCGACTCTGCTGGGCCTTCTCGTGCTCCATGATGGAGATGGCTTCTACTTGATGATGCTGCTGCTGATCGTAGTTTATTTTTATGCTTTCTAGTACTTTTCAGTTGTTTAGTTGGATTTATGTACTTGGTACACTTTTTATGGTTTGGTGACTCTAGTTATGAGTTGTGACTCTTATGATTCTGGTAGTTCTATTATTATATGCTTTTTGCTCGTTCTGTTAGTTCATATGCTATTTCTTCTCTTTTTGGTGTGTTTGCCCATTATTATCTGCTTCTTATTATATTGCTAAATGCCAAAAGGGGGAGAGATATGTATATTCTGTGTATTGTATACGTGGTATATGTGCTTTTGGTGCTTTTGGAAGAATTTCTCTATCAGGCCAACAGGTTCAACGCATTGCTTACGGGGGAGATATCTTGTTTAGCTCGGCACCAATTATGGGGGAGCTTTGCTTTTGTTATTTCTATGTCCAGGTATGAATATTGAATATACATTTATTATTTTGTCAATTATCAATATGGGGGAGATTGTTGACACAAAGTCACAGTCAACCAAATATTGATAACATTGACTAAATAATACTTGTAATAATTCAATATGACACACGACGTCTACATCAAGCTCAAGTCAGAAGACAGCTCAGTCTTTACAGTTCAGTTATATATGAGTCTGTATTTTACACTTTCTTTGAGTCTAGACTGATTGTAAACTGTGTCATGCTGAGCTCTTGAGACTTGACATACAGCCTACCCAAAATCGTAAACTCCACCGTCCAGAAAATGACCCTTAACTCCCAAGAACCAGTTCTGTGCTCTGGAGACAGAGTTCGGGCCGAACTCTGCCTCCACACAGAGTTCGGCCCGAACTCTGTCCCCTAAAAATCAGCAGCCTTAATTTTAGGGTTAGCTGGTTGCTAGTTGTCCAACGGCCAAATATTTGAAATTTTCTACCCGAATTCTGGCCGAATTCTGCCTACAAAAATCCTATAAATAGGCCTAGAATTCTCTTATTTCAAATCATCCAATCTTCTCTTCTCTTCTTTCTTAAAGCTCAGAAAAGCCATACCCTTCCCATCTACTAGCCACAAGCCTCCTAAGTCTCGAGTGCTCAGCATCTCTCAGTTAGGATTCTTGTGCAAGAGTTGAAGAAGTCGCTTGGACAATTCCAAGCAAATCGCCACTGCGATCCTCTGTAAGAAGTTGACGTGCTCTTCTGAAGAAAAGGTACGGGTTGTAAACTACTATTTCACAAATAGTAGATTTAATCCTGAGCTAGAGTTCTCAGGCCTGGACTAGTCCTCCACGAGGAAAACCAGGTTAAAATCGGCTGTGTCTGCGTATGCTCTCTTGATTCTCTCTTTATTTTCCGCATTTACTCTGATTGGTTTTATTTGTGATAGAGTTGATTTTTTAATTGGATATTATCTCTATATACTCTATTCACCCCCCTCTAGAGTTGCCATCTGTTCTTCACTTCGAAATATATTTTTTTTAAATATCTGATCTTTCAAATCTTGAAGTTTTGCTCGAAAAACTCTTCATGTCAAATCTGGGTGATCTTGTGCTTGTTGACCTGCATACAAGTTTTCTTGTATCTCTTTCCACTCAGGATTACAAGTCATTGTTATAAATAGATCTGGTTTTCCAAATCTTTGTACTAATGCTAAAGCATTAAGATATATGCGCCGCATATCTCTTGGGCCTCCAATAAAGGATGCAGGGAGAACAATTCTTTTGCCAACTTCACTCCCTTTAGTTACTCCTTTGGAAACACTATCCATAATTCCTTGGTACAATTCGGATCTCAAATTAGTTTGATTTTAACGAAAATAATCCAATCTTGTTGTCTCCAACTTTATGTACATATCAACTACATATTGTTGAAGTAATCGGCCTGCAAAAAGAAGTGGAGACTGCCTTGGATCTCGAATTTGTAGCCGATAGCAACTATACTCTCGACATAAAACCTTTTTATTACTTTCCTGCCCAATAAATACAAATGCAAAGAGATAAATCTTAAAATTTTAGAAAATATATTAAAAAATTCTAATGATGTACAGTAGAAATAACTTTAAAAGTTACCTTATTGTTCTTTGGCAAGAATATCACCAACGGAAGAGAATGTTGGTCGTGTAGAGACATCATTAGCAATTGAATCCTTTGCTGAAATAATTATAAAATATTATAAATTTTAAAAATATTTATTCGTAGGCATATATCTCTTAAGTTTTTTATATAGAAACATTATATATATGAACATATAAATATATATATATATATATATATATATATATATATATATATATATATATATATATATATATATATATATATATATATATATATGTTGGTGGTTTTGCCTTTGGACTAGGAAAGATAGTCCCACATCGCCTACACCAAATGGTGAGTATCTCAATATAATGCATTGCTTGTGTTGAGGTTTGCACTTGAGGTGTGGTAGGGCACAAGTATGTGTCTTGTGGGAGTATTTTTCTAGAAGGAAAAATGATTAATTCCAACAAAGATGTAAGTTAATTTTTGTTGTGCGAACTCGGACTCGAATACGGACTCTAGGATGTCTCGTGCATGCACGAAAGTGTTCGGGGGGTAAGCGTGGGCTGTCACACTTCTATGCTAATTGTGGGATGATCTAAAATATCAAACTTTATTTTTGAGTATTGGTATTTTAATCCCACATCGGATAGGAGAAGAGGTGAATTCTCACTCCACTCTATAAATAGAGCCCCTTAGCCTCCTTTGAAAGATGCACCAAAGAAGAGAGTTATTGGTGGTTTTGCCTTTGGACTAGGAAAAATAGTCCCACATCGGCTACACCAAATGGTGAGTATCTCAATATAATGCATTGCTTGTGTTGAGGTGTGCACATGAGGTGTGGTGGGGCACAAATGTGTGTCATGTGGGAGTATTTTTCTAGAAGGAAAAAGAATTAATTCCAACAAAGATGTAAGTTAATTTTTGTTGTGCGGATTCAGACTCGAACACGGACTCCAGGATGTCTCGTGCATGTACGGAAGTGTTCGGGGGATAGGCGTGGACTGGCACACTTCTATGCTGATTATGGGATGATCTAAAATATCAAACTCTATTTTTGAGTATTGGTATTTTAGTCCCACGTCGGATAGGAGAAGAGGTGAAGTCTCACTCTACTCTATAAATAGAGCCCCTTGGCCACCTTTGAAAGATGCACCAAAGAAGAGAGTTAAGAGAGTCCGTAAAGTCCAGAAAGCCCGTTCAAGTCTCAAATATTGACTTACGAGCGTTCCAGAAGTTCTCTAGGACTTGTTGGTTCCTGAAAGCGGATCGTATATAGGCAAATCTTGCTTTGAGCAATGGTGATCTTATCACCCCAGCAAAGCAGCCTTTCTCTTTCTTCTTTCCTCCTCTTCTTCTCTGATCTAATCAGATACTTCTTGTGGGCTTTCGTCGCTGTTGCTGCTAGCAACTCGATTTGTACCATCTTAAAATAAGCTCTACTTTCATTTGCTGTTGTAACGAAATCTATTCAGATTTTCGTTACCCAGAATCCACTAAAGATCTATGTGGTGCACCTACTTTGAAGTGTTGCTACGAAACATTGTTACTGTTGAGATAACTTTTTCGTTTCCCTGTTTTCCATCGAAAATTATACCTCGAGAGTAACAATCTCAAAGCAAGATTAGAAGATGGAAAACTCTTATGCATCTCTCATCGGTACCAGCTTTAACAAGTTGGAGATGTTCGACGGAGAACATTTCCAAATCTGGAAGAGGAAGGTCACCCTTAACTCGTGGACGTAGACCATGTATTGATTGAGGATGAACCGACGATTCCAGAAGGAGGAACTACAGATGCTATTTCTGCTGCACTCCTCAAGCAGAGCAAATGGAAGAGAGAAAACAGCATTTGTAAACTGCTGATTCTCAATTCTATGGAAGACTCTCTGGCAGAGTCATATTCCAAGAAGGTGAAGGCCAAAGAGATCTGAGATTCTTTGGGTAAGCAGTATGAAGAAGATGAGAACAGGTCCAAAATCTTCTTCGTCGAGAAGTACCACAAGTGGCTCTTCGAAGACGAGATGGCGATACTACCTCAAGTGAAGGAATTCCTGAAGTTGCGCCAGAAGTTGGATAACGAGAAGATACCCCTCGTCGACAAGTTTGTCGTTGGAGGGATAGTCTCAAAACTTTCTGCTGGTTGGAGCAACTTATATGCTAGAATGCATCGAAAGAAGCTGGACATTAGCTTGGAAGATCTTCTACAAGAGATCCACGTTGAGGACGAAATACGATCTCAACAAAAGATGGACGCTCTGTCCAAACAACTGGCTAAGGCCAACTTGGTACAGATAAGAGAGTTCAAGGGAAAGAAGGTAGCTTCTTATCACAAAAAGAAGGACTCCACTAATCTGAAAGTGAACGATCCTTCATTCAAGCAACAGAAGTCCAAGTCCCACATGACTTAATTCAACTGTGGCGAGAATGGCCACTACAAGAGTGAATGCAAATCCAAGCCCAAACGAAAATAGCAGGTATGGCTAAACTTGGTTATTTTGATTACTTAACTTGGTTGCTATTGTTGCATAGGTTCAGTTATCTAGCGTGGTAGCTGACTAGTGGTCTGACACTAGTCCATCTGACCACGTGTGCTCACGAAGGAGCTGTTCACCAAGGACGAGCCGTGTTATGACTAAGGTCTCGATGGCAAACATGTACCTAGTAGAATATCTGAAGATCGAGACAGTATTATTTTATCATAAAAACAAATATATGGACTAATTGAAAATAAAATCATTAAAACACTAATTACTGATACTTACAAACATAAAATCATTCGTCTCTGATTAATCTATAGTGTTATTTTATCATAAAAATAAATATATTCAAAGATATAATTATTGTTTGCTATATGGACTAATTGAAAATAAACTTCAAATAAAATTCAAAGCTTAAAATAAGAAAACGTAATCATCATAAGCATATATCTGCATAGAACACAAAGAGCTAGATTTAATCATAAATTTACAGATAAACTCCATTATTTCCTAAATTAATTAACTAAAATAAACTTTAAATAAGAACCTATGTTAACTTTAAATAAACGTTGTGGTAGAATTTACCCTCTTCTTGTCCAATATTTCTGTCATTGATTGAACATTCATGGCTTCGAATAGACGATTTATTTGGAGCTATTTTTCCAATATTTGTTGCCATCCTGTTTCACCCATTGGAAAAAGAAGTGGATACTGTAGTGGGTCGTAACAACCATAATACTGCTTTATTTGGTGCCGCTAACAAAAATGTGAATGAATTAGAATGTCACGCTCAAATGGTATAGCAGTATTATTTCCTTCAACCCATATCGCTGCAACTTGATCAGTTGTTCGAGTGTTATAAACTCGTTGATCTAGCTTCACATTTTTAGCAACATAGGGTTGAACCTCATTCATTGAAGGATAATATTCCTTCAATCTTCTGAAAAGTTTTGCATATGGATTTATCTCAAGAACTTTCATGAGTTTCGTCACAATAGAATCACACAAAGATGATTCATCAGATATTTTCATTCTGTTCTTAATTTCATTTTCAGTCTCCACAAAATACAACTGAAAATAACCAAGTCCAACTTCATTGGGAATTAGTCCGGGAAGGTCATGGTAAACCATTCCACATGCACGAAAATTATATACACCACGCCTTGCAGATGCGAGCTCTTTATCTAATCTAACACGTGAAGGAGATTATGGAGTTGTATGCTCGAATGTTCTTTCGAAATTTAGAAGCCTCTACTGATTCAGAAGTAAGTAACTCATATAATTCATTTGGGATTTTAATACGCGCAAGTTTTACTTTATCGTTATCGCAACAAAAGGATGGAGGCTCATACTCAAATCGTGCAGCAGCACAATATTTGCTACTTGAAATTTTTCTCAGCTCGTGTGTATCGGAACATAAATGTCCATAGTGCCTTAGACCTAATAGTAGAAAAGGGTTTAAATATTACAAGATTTACTAAATTAAAGATTTTGGTAAAATATATCATATTTTTGAAAATGTAAAAACTGAACTACTAACCTTCTTTTTGAAACAGATTCATTTGAGCTTTGAGAGGCAATGAAGACTGCTTCATTTTTTGTGCTTTTGAACTTTGTCAATGTATTCTCGTCTTTGTGAAGTGCTTAAATTATTATATTTTCTTTTCATCAAATCAAGACGTCGTTGCTTGTATACATCATTTGCTGACATAAAAATAGAAAATTAGCTACCTAAGTACAGAAGCTCCATGCTGGTATTTGAAATAATCTTGGTCTCTAATATAATACAAGATAATAATTAAAGTAATATTAAATCAAGTTCACCGGATGATGAATTGGACTTAGATGATCGGCGATATTTTTGCATGATTCTAAAGAAATGTAGAAATCCAATTGGTGTTTACTTGAGTAGCTCCTATAATGAAAACAAATTATAAACCTCCTGAAGAGGAAGAGGAGGGGGATGATGTTTTAGAATTGAAGATGAAGAGTATGTTTCACTTTTCTAGTCAGTCCAATAATGTGTTGATATGTTCCTTATATAAGTGTTAGCCTCTATCAGTTATGAATTGAACATGCTAGGAATTACGACTTGTCACGCCCTGATCCCGTAGAGTCCTTTCTTCCTCACTTTGGACTCTTGGAATCGTTCGTCCTCGCTAAGGCGTGATGCCGTGCAAGCCTAAGTTGCGCTTGCACAAGGCCAAGACCTGAAGCAAGACAAGATAGACAAGGTTGGCAATACGCAGCAGAACGTATCGCAGATAATTGAAGCAGCAGCGGACACATTTCAGAATACATGTATTGAACACAATGGTAATAAGAAACAATTCTCTTTATTGATTTCATTTGAACAGATTACAAGCTCTCGATTCTCTCTGATACAATGTTACAATCTCTCAGAACTTTACAGATTACAATGATCCCGTTCCCATATATTACATCCCTTTATATACAAAACCAACTATTACAACAGATGTCATCTCTTCTGGTTTCTGGCTCCTGAGGATGAGGCTCGGGCTATCGCTTCGGACTATCCTTCTCGATGTATAGTGCACCTGCATGCAGACTGATGGTGGGTCAGTATATCAGCATACTGGTGAATTGTGAACAAAGAGCTACATTTGTCTGAAACGATCACTGTTCATTTAGTGAGAAAAATTTTTATGATGTGATCTTGCTAGTTTTACCTAGATTCATTCCATGCATACAGAGTCAGTTTACATATCTTTTTGAAAACACATCTTTGAAAAGCCAACATTTGTTTCATTTTATTTCAAGCATACAAGGGACTATTCAATTCTAGCACGATGACTATTCATTTTATGTGCAGTGTGCAGCGTGTTTCACGAGCATATTCATTTCTTTGATCAAGCAATTCTTACGGACAATTATAAGCACGATATCATATCTTTTCTTTGATTCAAGTTATTCTAAGGGTCAGATTACAAGCATGATATTACATCTTTTCTTTAGTGGGACATAGCACTTCTTGGTAACAGATTAATCTTTTCTTGCAATTCATATAGCAAACTCAAGCAATACATGTGTATCACTTTTCAGTGATTCTTACCATAGCCGACCGTCTATCCCTGCACAAGACAAGGATTAGCATAAACACGATAAAACCAATATTTTTCCCTATTCGTCTCTGCATTGTTAGCTCTTAGCAAAACATTCTTTTAACTCTTATCAATATACAGCATGACAATAACTTAGCAAAACATTCTTTTAACTCTTATCAATATGCAGCATGACAATAACTCTTGTGGTCCATGGGCAATACCCATATTAGCAGTCGGAACTTCTTGCCCAACTCCTAATAGACTGACACCCCCTCTTAACTGCGGGGACTTCTAGCCCCAGGTGTCATGTTCTCTCCTAGGCCGATCGACTCCGGATGCCCCTAAAATCGTCGAATGACTACCACTTGTGCACAAGCCGTCTAGACCAATGCAAATGCAACTATCATATAAACAATCATGCATCAATCAAGCAACTTGCAAACATATTCATCTTCTTCTTTTTTATGTATCGAGCCAACAGCTCTACTCTTTTCTCTATACGGACAAGTCGTATCATCTCTTTTGCACAATATGCCATCTCTATACATCTCTGTCATTTTATAGCAATAATCAAGGGACAATAAACAATCTTTATTTAAGCAAGTAGCAACAAGCAGGAACTCTACTCTTTATAGCTTACTGTTATGGAAAATTGAGCATTCTCTTTTCTGTTCTTATTAAGCATGGCAACAGTTCTATGATTAAAGGCATCATCTCTACTTTAGCATACAGGCATCAATTCATTTCTTATTAGCAGGCAACATTTCTTCTTAGCATACAGGTTACTCTATTTTCTTGTTCTTAGCATGGCAACATGTGAAATCTCTTATAAGCATACTCAATGATTTACCATCTTGTTATTAACAAATAGTATTCAATCAAAAACTCAGATTCTTAAGGCGTAAGCAAATCAGCAAATGAGACTTCGTCCACTCACCCAGATCAATCGTCTTCTGTTGCAGAGCCAGTAATCCGATCTTCCCGTCTATCTAGTGCCTTCGCGGAGCGGAGCACTACATAATTACCTACTGAAAAGAAGTTTCGTCCTCGAAACTTAAGGAGAAACTTACGATATCCTTAGCAGCGATAGTCCTCATCCTTTGCCATCATCAATCCATGAAATCATAATTCAGATCATATCAAAACTCTTGTTCAATCAAGCATTTCAATCACAATCAATCAAATCGATAAAACATATGCCGGCATCATAAAAATATTTACGGACTTATTGTATGGAACGCTCATCTCATTATGATATCAAGTAGGCAAAGGAATTTTGATCAGGAGAACATCTATGAATTCAATCGAATCAATTGGCCAGAGGATCGTGTTGCTCTGATACCATTCTGTCACGCCCCGATCCTGCAGAGTCCTTTCGTCCTCGCTTTGGACTATTGGGATCGTTCGTCCTCGCTAAGGCGTGATGCCGTGTAAGCCTAAGTTGCGCTTGCATAAGGCCAAGACCTGAAGCAAGACAAGATAGACAAGGTTGGCAATACGCAGCGGAACGTATCGCAGATAATTGAAGCAGCAGCGAACACATTTCAGAATACATGTATTGAACACAATGGTAATAAGAAACAATTCTCTTTATTGTTTTCATTTGAACAGATTACAAGCTCTCGATTCTCTCTGATACAATGTTACAATCTCTCAGAACTTCGCAGATTATAATGATCTCGTTCCCATACATTACATCCCTTTATATACAAAACCAACTCTTGCAACAGATATCATCTCTTGGCATCTCTTCTGATTTCTGGCTCCTGAGGATGAGGCTCGGGCTATCGCTTCGGACTATCCTTCTCAATGCATAGTGCACCTGCATGCAGACTGATGGTGGGTCAGTATATCAGCATACTGGAGAATTGTGAACAAAGAGCTACATTTGTCTGAAACGATCATTGTTCATTTAGTGAAAAAAAATTTTATGATGTGATCTTGCTAGTTTTACCTAGATTCATTCCATGCATACAGAGTCAGTTTATATATCTTTTTTAAAACACATCTTTGAAAAGCCAACATTTGTTTCATTTCATTTCAAGCATACAAGGGACTATTCAATTCTAGCACGATGACTATTCATTTCATGTGCAGTGCGCAGCGTGTTTCATGAGCATATTCATTTCTTTGATCAAGCAATTCTTACGGACAATTGTAAGCACGATATCATATCTTTTCTTTGATTCAAGACATTCTAAGGGTCAGATTACAAGCATGATATTACATCTTTTCTTTAGTGGGATATAGCACTTCTTGGTAACAGATTAATCTTTTCTTGCAATTCATATAGCAAACTCAAGCAATACATGTGTATCACTTGTCAGTGATTCTTACCATAGTCGACCGTCCATCCCTGCATAAGACAAGGATTAGCATAAACACGATAAAACCAACATTTTTCCTTGTTCGTCTCTGCATTGTTAGCTCTTAGCAAAACATTATCAATATGTAGCATGACAATAACTTAGCAAAACATTCTTTTAACTCTTAGCAATATGCAGCAGGACAATAACTCTTGTGGTCCATGGGCAATAACCATATTAGCAGTCGGAACTTCTTGCCCAACTACTAATAGACTGACACCCCCTCTTAACTGCGGGGACTTCTAGCCCCAGGTGTCCTGTTCTCTCCTAGGCCGATCGACTCCGGTGCCCCCAAAATCGTCGAGAGACTACCACTTGTGCACAAGCCGTCTAGACCAATGCAAATGCAACTATCATATAAACAATCATGCATCAATCAAGCAACTTGAAAACATATTCATCTTCTTCTTTTTCATGTATCGAGCCAATAGCTCTACTCTTTTCTCTATACGGACAAGCCGTATCATCTCTTTTGCACAATGTGCCATCTCTATACATCTCTTTCATTTCATAGCAATAATCAAGGGACAATGAACAATCTTTATTTAAGCAAGTAGCAACAAGCAGGAACTCTACTCTTTATAGCTTACTGTTATGGAAAATTGAGCATTCTCTTTTCTGTTCTTATTAAGCATGGCAACAGTTCTATGATTAAAGGCATCATCTCTACTTTAGCATACAGGCATCAATTCATTTCTTATTAGCAGGCAACATTTCTTCTTAGCATACAGGTTACTCTCTTTTCTTGTTCTTAGCATGGCAACATGTGAAATCTCTTATAACCATACTCAATAATTTACCATCTTGTTATTAACAAATAGTATTCAATCAAAAACTCAGATTCTTAAGGCGTAAGCGAATCAGCAAATGAGACTTCGTCCACTCACCCAGATCAATCGTCTTCTGTTGCAGAGCCAGCAATCCGATCTTTCCGTCTATCTAGTGCCTTCACGGAGTGGGGCACTACACGACAGAGGAGACTTGTAACTCCCGTATAGTTAATAACGAGTCATTACTCTAATGCAACTATTGAAGGTAAATAAATTCCCACATTTATAACTTCAAGGTTATTCAGCTATTGCAACAGCTGACCAATCCCATTCTAAATAGAGAGACACATCACGTTTGATGATATAAAACCAATTGGGATTATAGTATACAACAAGGTTATTCAGCTATTGCAACACCTGACCAATCCCATTCTAAATAGAGAGACACATCATGTTTGATGATACAAAAACTGTTGAGTATACGTGAATAACCATGTTGTTTAGTGGTGCCAACTACTAAAAATTAGTTAAGTAGCCTCACTCTTTTGTCTTTCTACCTGTTGTTACAATGTGTCTAATTTGTATATACTATTAGTATGGCAAATGACATGCTTATTTGTACTACATTTAGTGATCCAACATTTTCTCTCTTTTGATTAGATTCTGTGGCCTGATGGAATTTTCTTAACTAACTGAACATGGTAGGAATTAGGAATCTGAGGAGACTTGTAACTCCCGTGTAGTTAGCACCAAGTCATTACTCTAATATAACTATTGAAGGTGAATAAATTCCCACATTTGTAACTTCATGGTTACTTAGCTATTGTAACAGCTGACCAATCTGATTCTAAATAGAGAGACACATTATAGTTAGGATACAAATTACTATAATCTCCTCGTCTATACTTTTTTATTTTGAGGGTAATTTAGTCAAGATATTATTTTGTAAGAAACTGTCGCTCCTGTTTTCCGTTATACGTATTTTTCGTATACGTGTACGGATTTCTGACCTTTGTCAGGTGATCCGTATTTTGACTTGTCTTTCTTAGCCTTGCCATGGTTTAATCTTGACTTGGTTTAGATTTGGTTTGGTTCACCTTGGCTTGGCTTGGCTTAGTTTGGTTTTGGGTTGGTTTGAGATGAGATGGTTGGTATATAAACCAACTACTCTCTCTCTCTCTCTCTCTCTCTCTCTCTCTCTCTCTCTCTCTCTCTCTCTCTTCCATTATTATTATTTACTTCTTCATCTTCTTCATTTACTCCTTCCACCAAATCCTAGGCAAGTACAACTTGCTCCATGAAGAACACGATAGATCTCTATTTTTATTTGTTCTATCTTCTTCTCTACATGATTCTAAGGCTTTAGAACTTAGAAGTTTCGGTTTTGACAGATATATATTTTTGTAGATCTAAAGTTTTAACTTTTTTTTATCTATAAAAACTTAGTATTTCCAGAAACTAGTGGTTCCATGTTGTAGAGAATTTGATTTCATGCAGTTTTGGCTTTTATTTCGCTTGATTTAGATTTCGGATGAGGAAGTTATGGCCATGGCAAGTTTTTGAAACTTTCATGGCTGAACTTGCTGCTTGGGGACGATGACCCCCATGCGCCCGGGAGGCCATGAGCCAAGAAGGCCATGCGCCGTGAAGTCCTGGCATTGCATCCTTTGACTTCGAGTGTGCCATGCGCGTTGGTTCCCTACGCGCATGTACTGTAGACGTAACGAGAGTTTTCCATGCACGGATGTGCAGGAATTTTCCATACACGGATGTCCAAGAATTTCCCATACGCGGATGTGCAGAATTTCTCATGCACGGATGTACAGGAATTTCCCATGCGCGGATGTGTAGGAATTCCCATACTCGGATGTGCAGGAATTTCCATGCACAGATGTACAGGAATTTTCCATGCACGGATGTGCAGGAATTTACCATGCGCAGATGTGCAGGAATTTCCATGCGCGGATGTGCAAAAATTTCCTATACGCAAATGTGCATAATTGTCCATGTGTCATAATTGTCCGGAACTGCCCATGCGCGGATTTGTGCTGTTTTTGCCTGTTTAAGTTATTTTGTGGCTAGAATCTTGTAAAACTTAAAACATAAAAGTTGTAGATCTTCGACTTGGCTTCAAGAATCTTCATGTCTTACTTTAACTGGAGTTTATATGCGATTGATAGTTTCAATCACCCATGGATGTTCATGATCTTTTTTGCATATTTTTTGTACTTGGCCTAAATTGCGACGACCCGACTTGATAATCTTGAGCTAGTAACTTGAACTTGACTTGAACATGATAATATGATCCCATCTTGATAATCTTGATAGTGGCCCGTCGAGGCTGTTTGCCATTGATTGTAAAAGTACAGAACAATTATCGGAGGACTGAACTTAGACTCACAATACAAACTCGCTTGTACAAAGAAAGCCTAGGGACAAAAACCTAGGTACAGCAATCTAAGTACAATTGTTTATTTTAGATTCTGGGGGGTGACGATAGAGGCTCGGGAAGGCGACGGCAGCCCTGCCTTACTCTTTGGACGATCGGTATGCAGCCTTGGCTCCTTGTGAAAAGATGGTTAGCGTTGACGAAGAAGTGTTCTTTTTGCTCCTCTGTTGCTCTCCAGGCTTCTCTCTCTCTCTCTCTCTGTGTATTCTCTCTTTGACTCTGTATATTTTTATTCTTTTGTTCCCGGTCCTTGTGCAAAGAAATGATGCTGGCTATTTATAAGAGTGGGGTATGATCATTAGGGTTTGCTAATGATCATTGTTTTGGAATGTCGGCGCTCCTTCAATCTATCTGAACCCTTGGTCCTGATTACAATGAATCTCGGCCATTAATGAGGATAGCACCGAATCTTGTGAGCAATTAATGTTGATTGCTTTAAATCTTCATGATTGATTATACCAATACCCGATTGCTCGCCACGTGTCCCATTGGCTTAATGATAAATGATATGCCTTGATCTCAGTAATTATGATGATTATGTCAAATATATTTGTTGAGATTCGGTTAAATCGTTGATTGATCCGATGCCACGTACTTTGATTGTGGGTCCTGCCAGAGCCGTATAGGATGGGCAACACTTGAACCGCAGGGAGATACTCTTCGTGAGCCGCATAGGACAATGCTTCATCGAACCGTAGGGAACGAACTCTCAATGAGCCGCATATGCATAGTCTTTGCGAGCCGCATGAGCTAGCGTTGTATTGAGCCGCAGGGGCTGAGCTCTCAGTGGGCCGCATATGGCTGATTTCTGCTAGTCATATAGGGTGACTTCTCAGTAAGCCGCATGAAGCTGTTCTCTATTTAAGCCGCATGAGATTTGCCACGTGGCAAACTAGGATTTCTGACGGATCGGGTCAGAGATCTTCTTCTTTTTCCGAAGAGTCTGTCATTATGGCAGAGTCATTATGACACTTTATGCCAGAGCCGCCACAGTCGTCAAATCGTGTCAGAGCATTAAATGAGGCTACTATTCAAAGGGCCAGCTGTAGGGAAGGATCACAGGGGGATACGTGGCATGGATCGAGCCGCATATTCCTGCTGAACCGCATACACTCTCGAGCCGCATGAGACAGAGAGTCTTCCTTTGAACTGTATAAGACAGCTCCCATATGAGCCGTATGGGCTTCGTATCCGGAGCCGCATGGACCATTATTCTGATATTTTCCATGCTTCTACAGGACCCCCTTCAATGTTTTCAATTTGCAAAATTGAAACACTTTGAATAAGAAGCATGGTTCCGTTCATGCCGCATAAGTGTCCCAGCCGCATAGATTTATCTGTCCGCATAGGCTCTTTGCCACGTGTCCTGACTACGTGTGCAAATCTTCATTAAATGCTCTTGATTCGTTTTGATTTAACGCCGTCTTTTGGGGGAGGATCCCAAGGGTCGGTTATGCCTTGACCGAAGCATTTTTGCCTTTATTTTTTGAAGCGGTGCGTAATCCGAGGCGTCATCCGAGACGTTTATTCGTTTTATGGGTTTCTTTCGCCTATAAATAAGAGTCTTTTAATCCCCTTGGGTTTTTTTACCTTCTTTCTTTGCTCAAATCCCCTGTTGCAGACTTTGTTCTTCGTCTTCTCCCTTCATCGATCGACAATGGCTCCCAAGAAGGCTGCTGCTGCTGCGGGCAAGAAGACCGTATCATCCTCTGAGGCTGCGAAGGGCAAGAAGGCCACGTCTTCATCGACTGCGGCGGCGAACATGGCGGCTCCTCCGTCGGCTGACGTACCTGTTTTTCACCCCGACGTCCACCCGCCTATTGCTGGTAGGATTCCTTAATATGAACCGCCATGGCTACGTCGCATATTTTATGCGCGAGCCTATATTCCAAAGCATACTGTGTGTCCGACTCATGCTCGGGCCGCATGGGGTATGACCCAGGTTTGAGCCGCATGAAAGTGGTTGCATAACTACTTCTTTATCAAGACCGCATAAGCTCATCAGGATTTGGACCGTACGAGCTCTTTCAAACTGAGCCGTTCAAGCACATTTCGAACCGAACCGCATAAGCTCATCCTCGCTGGACCATATAAGCTCATCCTCGCAGGGCCGCATAAGCTTTTTCGAGCTGAATAAGCTTATTCAAATCAGACCATATTTGCATACACTGCCTTCGAACCGCATAAATTCCTCCACAATGAGCCGCATGAGTTCCTTTTGAACGGAACTGCATAAGCTTATTCGTACTGAGCCGCATAAGCCCATTTAGACTGATCTGTACAAACCTTCTTAAACCGAGCCGCATGAGGCTATACTGAGCCGCATAAGCATCATGTAGTTTTATGTTTCAGCTATCTTTTTGACTTGTTTCTTTTGCCTCTTCTTTAGTGAATCTGCCCGTGAATCCTGCGGGGGAACTTATGGTAGGCTCCCGTCAGTTTGCCTCGGGCGTACATCGGGATGACTTAGTTCGTCAAGTGTCCGAACAGCTACTTGTTGACGAACCTTTAGAGCGACTAAATGCTATCAGGGTTCAATCTTTTCAATTCCTTGGTGATATGATGAGCTCCGGTCAGTCTGATGGGAAGTATCTGAAACCGGTTTTCCTCTTTGGGGATGCGTTGGTCATAGAAAACTTCCGAGTGCTGGATATTTTCGAGAGTTGGGATTTTGACCTGGACGGGATGCCAATTCACATCCCTATTATGAAGCGTCATTTCCCTTTTGAGTGGTTCAATATGATCGTTCTGGATAGGCAGATGCCGGACACCCTCACTCCAACCCGACCGGGGATGTTTGTCGGTAACATCCGTTATAACAGAGCCACTGGGTCAGTGCGCGCGATCAAAGATCCGGCCAGTCGGTCCGTGATGGGGTTAGTTCCGGGTACCTTCATCAACACTCCCGGCCCTAACTTTTCATTCTTCCAGGCTGATATCTTCCTGAGTCAGCTTGCTCGCAAAGGATCCTATCCTATTGGCAGATTGGTACTGCCGAGCTGGTTGTACCCCATTCCCCCGTGGGCTAATCTGACCTCATGGATTCTGCGGAAGTTCGAAGAGTTTTTGCGGAGAGTCGACCTTTATGACGCTATCCGGGGTACCAGCAACGGGTTGCCCGTTAATAAGCCACTGTTTAATAGCCCTTCTGGAAATGTACAATCATCGGACGGGGACCTTTTTCACCCCTGTTGGAGAATTGGGGCTCGCTCTTCACGAGATGTATGCTGTCTCCAAGCTCCCCTGGGGGGATGAACCCTTCGAAGTGTACACTCCGACGAATGAGGAGCTCCAAGATTTGGATCGACGATTCCCCGGTTTCGTCGCCGTGTATCAAGAACTATTATGCCATCATAGCACCTGTCACCGGACGACTATCCAGAAAAATGACAGCTCAGAAGGGGACTCTCCCCACACCAAATCTTGGGTCGCGTACCTTTTCAAATTCAGCGCAGCTGGCCGGGTTACTTCCCGAGATCGTTTAACTCCTAGGGAAGTAGAGGCCTTGGTGTCGACCGCTAAGAGGTCAAAGTCTAAAAGTGACAGGTTCGGGAGCCAGATTGACTCCTTCAGCTACTTTCGTTATGGTACCCGGCGGTTGTCAGAGAAGGCACTCTTGGCCGGGTTTCTTATGGTATGGCTGCGCAACTGCGTGGTCTCAGGAGGGGCAGGTTCTATTGAGAGGATCAGTCGCCACTTCATTCTTCCTGTCGTGAAGTTGGCCTTTGGGGTCAGGCTGGCTCTTCTTCCTGCCATGGTGTGCAGTATTCAGCATGGTCTCCGCGCCTTCTCGTCCAAGGTCATTGCTCGTGACGTGGCAATAGATTTTGAATGTATAGAATTGCCTTATCATTACTTGCTGGGATGGCTATTGCTGTATTATCAGTCCTTGATGAGGCCTGGGACGGAAGATGGCGTTACAGATGACGACGCGTTTCTTTTCAAGTATCACCACCAGCCTTGGGAATGTAGTACCATGCCGGCGTGTCGGAGGATACTGGCGAGGGTGGACAGGTACAATTTCTTCGTGTCCGTTCCTCGTTTCACTGATCAAGAGGTGAAGAGTGTTCATGTTGATGGGGTTGGACCTCCTCATTTCTTGCCTGAAAAGATACGTTTCTGGCTGCGTAATATTCGCCCGGCGCATCTAGTTTACCGGAATCGCAACACTGTGTATTTGGAGCCCTACTTGCCTAGTAGATTTGCCCATCAATTTGGGTATAGTCAGCTATTCCTCGGGCGCCCCAGTTCTCACCTGGGATTTGAAGGTAGCATTCTTGACGGTATTAGGGCATGGAGCTACTATGACACCTGTCATACTCGGACTAGCTTCTTGGTTCCTGCCGCAAACGTGATAGGGAAAATCTTGCATATGGCGGCCCTATATCATGTTACGGCGAATCCTTCCCCCCTCGATTTTGACTCGAGGACTAGCTTCATTGTGGGCACTCGCCTGGTGGAGAAGGCTACGACGTCGAGGGCCAAGAAGAAAGGGACGAATAGAGTTCTTTCGCCCGATTCCGAGTCCTTCGACACAATTGAGGAGGACAACGAGCGGGATGATGAGGACTCCCTTTCTTCGGATGACGAGACAATGGCGGATCAGTCTCCCGTCATAGCAGGTGACATGATGACGGATCAACCGTCGGCTGTATTTGATGAAGCAGCGGACCAGTTACCATCTGTGTCGAAGATGGTACGGGTAGATCTACCGCCCGTCATGCCTGGTCCCTCTCGTAAGCGAGGCAGACGTGAGTCTACTGGCGGAGGGATAACTTTTTCTGTAAAGAGAGCGGCGGTCGGTCCCTGTAGACTGCTTATTACGGAAAAGGATGAGGATGTAGACGGCATTCCAGAGGTACGTCGGAGCCTTCTCTTTGTTGTAGTTTTCTTCTTTTCCGAAGATATGGCTTGATTACTTTTCTTTGTAGATGTCTGGTGAACCGTCCTTTCCTGAACCGTCTATTTCCCCTGGAGCTGATCCGGCCCTTGCTGCTTTGATTAGCGGTGTGTGTGCCACGGTCCTTTCTGCGGGTGCTCTCTCAGCGGTGGTTGGAAGCTCCCAGGTTGCTGAAACCTTGGCCCAGGGTGACGAAGGTTTCTTTGGACCCGTCCCCGAAGCCGCTGATCTTCAGCAATGCGACGTCGATCCCGGTGCGCCCTCTCCCGAAGATACAAGGACGGAGGAGCCTATTATGCCAGACTCGGAGGTTGTTGGTGAAGGGGCTGTGGTGGCTGCAGGCGAACCTCGGCCTTCATGCTCCTCCACTGGTAAGATAAGCCAGATATTAACTAGTGAGGGGGCTTATTTACTCTATCAGCATATTCTTCTGGTCAAATCGATTCATGGTTGTCTTGGCCCCGCAGGTCCTGACCCTTTACTTCCTGTCGTGGATGTTCTTGGAGAAGGCCCGGTCTGCCGTGATATGGGAGAAAGGAGTGTTCCTTCTCCTTTGCCGTCTCACGTCGAGGAGCCTCCTGCCAGCTCTGGGCCGATGGAAATGGGGTTGGCGATGGTCTCCGCCTCATCCTCTGCAGATTATACGGCTCAGGAGGCCGACCTCTCGACCCTGCCGAGTATTCAAGTTTTGCAGGCTGCCGAAGAGGAGTTGGCCGCTGTTCAAGCGTCCTTTCATGCGGAGCTGGTTTCTCTCGTAGCAGGAGCGACAGATTCTGTTGCGTCTTCTTCGGTGCTGCCAGCCACGCTCCCGTTGACACCGGCCTCCACGGAGACTCTGAACGAGGCGACGCAGGATGTGGTAGACAGCTTCTATCGTCATTTGACAAGGGGCGTAGACGCTGCCATAGGACGGGGGACCCCATTTTCTCTATCTCTTCAGTGCGCTCGGGGTCAAATTGTGACCTTGAAGTCCCTTCCTGGCGGGGTGGGACTGGCTGCACTGCTGGAGCCTAAGCTGACGGAAGCTGATCAGCTTGTGACCCAACTACTGGCGATACGACAGGCGGGCTTGCCTGCTGCGATCGAGCGGGAGTGTGGCTTCCTCATTGCTGCTCGGGATCGGATTAAGCTGGTCCGAGATACTGCTGGACCAGTTGTACGGGGGGACCTTGATAAGTTCTCCGTTTTGTATGACCAGCTGGGTCGTAGGAGTCAGGCTTGCCGTGCTCGGGAAGAGTCTGCTTCTCGTGGAATTGCTGATACGAAGGAGCGGATTCTTGGGCTCCAGAGGCAATTGGCCTTCTTAGAGTCAGAGCTGGGGGCTGCTCAGGCGGAGCAGGAGTCGATAGTTCGGGAGGCCGAGAAGGTTTCCCGATCTTCCGATAACCTGGAGCAGGCCTTTAAGAAATTTGAGGATAACTGGCAGGCTCACGCTCATCTGGAGGATGAGGCAGTGCTGACCCACGAGGCAGAGCGTCGAGCCTCTCAGAGGTTTGAGCGGTCGGTTGCTTTGCTGACAGACTGTCTCAGGGCGTTATGTGCCCCAGAGCAGTGATCAGCCGTCTGTTTCCTTTTGCTTTCTTTTCTTCTTCTTTTTTTGTAAGGGGTGTGATCCCCAAATGATGTAGTACGTTGAATTTTGAATAAATGAGCCTGTTTCAACTCATCATCTCTTTCTTGTACTTGTGGCATCTGTGGAATTTGGACTTGCTGGGGGATTTATTTGTGGACCTGTTATCCTAGGCGTACCTTAGTTTTAGATACGGATAACAAGTTTGGACAGGATGTCCGAAACAGCCGTGGCAAAGTGGTCATGGATGTTCTTGGTGCTTAACAAAAAAAGGAATGCCGTAGAGCAGCTGGGCTCCCGGGGCATGGTGGGGTAGTGGATTTATGCTAAGAATCTTAGCAAAGGAATATTTGTGGACCTATTATCCTTGGCGTACCCTGGTTCGGGATACAGATAATAGGGTGAAAGGAAAACCAACATATTTGCTCAGAGGTCATGAGGACATGGCAAGCATGAGGGTTTTACCGTGGAACCTTCCTGCTCATAGGTAGTGAGGACATGGCAGGGGAGGTTTTACGGGAGATATTCGTGGTCAACAGCGGACATTTGTGGACCGATTATCCTTGTCGTACTCCGGTTGTGGGTACAGATAATAGGTCGAAAGGAGACCGACATACTTGCTCAGAGGTAATGTGGACATGGCAAGCATGAAGGGTTCTTCGACGGAGCCTTCCCACTCAGAGGTAATGATGACATAGCAGGAGTGGGCTCAATGAAGAGGGAGTACATAGAACGACTCAGAGGTAGGAGAACATGGAGGTTCTATGTGAGGGGCGGTTTGTTTTTGGTGGAAGTGAAAACGATTCAGAGGTAGTGAGGACATGTCCGTTTTAGGAAATTTGTAGATCGATTACCCTTTTTGTGCACTGGGAGTACGGGTATTGGATCATGAGGGAGGATCTCTTCCAGGGAAGCAAGTTCAGAGGTATAATCATACGTGACTTACTATCTGAAAGAGTGACCGAAATGTGAGTTCAGAGGCACCAGCGGGTACATAACTCGGTAAATTAACATATTGAGAAAGTGGGAGTCCAGCGGCACCAGCAGGTACATGACTCGATAATCTAAAGGGGATGTAGGGGTGAGTTCAGGGGCACCAGCAGGTACATGACTCGATAATCTTGAAATGTTGTGGGTGTGAGTTCAGTGGTACCAGCCGGTACATGACTCGATAATCTGAAATACTGAGGGTGTGAGTTCAGTGGTACCAGCAGGTACATGACTCGACGACCTTGTAGCGAATATCGTTTAGACATAATATTTCTTCAGGAACTTGCCGTTGACGGGCAGCATGAGCAAGTCTCCGTTTTGCTTTGCAAGGCGGTAAGTACCGTTGGAGAATACCATCTCAATGATAAATGGGCCCTCCCACTTTGGCTGGAATTTGCCATTGGTCTTGTGAGTCATGACCATTGGCCTCCGGACTGCCAAGACGAGATCGTCTACCTGGAATGTTCTGATTTTGACCTTCTTGTTGAAGGCTCCTGAGATGCGTGCTTGGTATAGCTCGATCCTTTGCTGAGCTAGGAGGCGCTTTTCATCTAAGGCCTCTAACTCTTGCAGTCGACGTCGGTAGTTATCATCGGTTGTCAATTGGTGTGTGTGGGCGACACGTAGTGAGGGGATCTGTGTCTTCAAGGGGAGGACTGCCTCACTTCTGTATACCAGGAAGAATGGTGTATTTTCGGTGGCTATTCGGACCGTGGTGCGATAAGCCCATAAGCACTCGCCGAGCTTGTCGTTCCAGTCACGTTTGTTGGAGAAGACAAACTTTTGAGAAGTTTGATGATTGTTTTGTTGAACGCCTCTGCTAACCCATTTGCTGTCGGGTTGTACGGCGTCGAGGCGATATTCTGAATACGGTGCTTATCGTAAAACCGATAGAATGCGTGGCTTGTAAACTGCGGACCATTATCATGGATGATCCTTCGGGGCAGTCCAAAGCGGTAGAAGACGTGGTGTTTAAGGAAGCTGATCACGTTTGAAGTCTTGACTTCTGCGAGTGGGACAGTTTCCGCCCATTTAGAGAAGTAATCAGTGATCGCATGTATGAAGCGATGTCCTCGGGAGGAAGGTGGGGTGATTGGACCAATGATATCCATTCCCCATGCTTTGAATGGCCAGGATGCCATTGTCGGATGTAAAACTTCGGAGGGTTGGTGGATGAAGTCCGCGTGGACTTGGCAAGCTTTGCACTTTCTAGCATAATCTATCGCGTCTGCCACCATTGTGGGCCAATAGTAGCCCATTCGGCGAAGGCGGTCTTGCAGTTTCGGGCCGGGCTGGTGGGCCCCGCAAACACCGTCTTGGGCTTCTCGTACGGCTTCTTTGGCTTCTGCGTTTGACAGACACCGAAGCAGTAATCCGTCGTAGGAGCGGCGATACAGAATTTTCGTCTCTGTATCGTAGAAGAATCTGAGGGAACGCCTTCTGATGGAAGTAGCTTCCTTTGGGTTCTCAAGCAGGATGTCGTAGACGACGAAGTCGATGAATGGTTGTCTCCAATCTGGGGCGTCATCGATCGTCTGTGCGGAATAACTTGCGACGAATTGCACATTGTTTTTGGGACAGACCAGTTCATGGCCTATCACTTCCACTGATTGCCGATCATAATTCGGAACTGCTAGGGAAGCGGCGAGACCAGCTAGGGCATCGGCTTCAATATTTCGGAGTCTGGGGACGTGCTCGATGAAGAACCCCTCAAATGCTGAGATGATATTGATCGCTATTTGATGATAAGGATCATGTCTTCATGGCGTACCTCGTACGAACCCCGGATCTGATTGACGATTAGTTGGGAATCACCGTACGCTTCAAGGTATTCTACCCCCAGCTCTCTTGCAAGTTGGAGGCCAATGACCAGTGCATTGTACTCGGCCACATTGTTAGAATAGGGTTCAGTGAGGGAATAAGCGCGGTTAATCACCAATCCGGAAGGAGAGATTAGTACTACTCGACTCCGACGACTATATTGCCTTTAGGTCCGGTCCTCGAAGCGCCGTCGAAGAACATTCGCCATATATTTTCGTGGGAGGTTGTATGCGAGTCGGCGACCTCATCTGGGATCTCATCGTATATCCTGGAGGACTCCGAGCCTGGGTGGGCTGCCAAGAAATCTGCCAGGGCTTGACCTTTGACTGCCTTTTAGGGGACGAAGATCATATGATAAGGGGACAGCAGTATTGCCCATGTAGCGAGGCGAGAGCTGAGTGCCCCTGGTTTAGTCATGAGGACCCTGAGAGGGTTAACTCGTGAGATCACATGTATCGTTTGTCCGATGACATAGTGCCGCATTTTCTGAATGGCGAACACCAGAGCGAGGCATTCCTTCTCCACAGCGGTGTATCGGTGCTCTGGTCCAATCATCATTCGGCTGAGGTAATATATGGTCTGTTCATGGCCTGCATCGTTATTCTGTGCCAGCAGAGCACCGAGGGAGTGTTCCATTGCTCGTACATAGAGCAGAAATGGTTTTCCAGGGACTGGGGCTACCAAGACCGGAGGATTTGATAGATATTCTTTGATGCTATCGAAAGCACGCTGGCATTCTTCGTCCCATACGAATGAGACTCCTTTCTTTATGAGGTGCGTAAATGGCCGGCATCGCCCGAAGAGGTTGGAAATGAACCTTCTGATGTAAGCTAGCCTTCCCTGAAGGCCTCCGAGTTCGCGGAGATTTCTCGGGGGACCCATCTCCATGATTGCTTTTGTCTTCTCGGGGTCTACATGGATACCCTTTGCAGTGATGATGAAGCCTAAGAACTTCCCGTTAGATACGCCCAGGAAGGACTTCGTAGGGTTCATCTTCAAATTGTGCATCCGTATTAGGTCGAATACCGTCCTTAGATCCTGCAGATGGTCTCCTTTGCTACGGCTCTTGACGGCTATATCATCAACATAGCACTCCACCGTCTTACATAAGTGGTCTCTGAAGATGATGCTCATAGCTCTTTGATATGTGGCGCCAGCATTCTTTAAACCGAAAGGCATGACTGTGTAGCAGTACGTGCCAATTGGTGTTCGGAATGATGTATGCTTTTCGTCGTCAGGAGACATCTTGATTTGGTTGTATCCCGAGAAGCCATCCATGAATGACATGCGCTCAAAGCCACAGGTATTGTCGATCATGATGTCTGTGATAGGAAGGGGGAATTCATCTTTGGGGCATGCCTCGTTCAGATTACAGAAGTCGATGCAGATTCAAATTTTTCCATTCTTCTTGAGAACAGGTACTATATTGGCGACCCAATCGGGATGTTGCTCCTCACGAATGAAGCCGCTGGCTATTAGTTTGTTGACTTCAGCTTCGATCGCGTCCATGATGCTTGGGCGGAAGCGTCGCTGTTGTTGTTTGACTGGCTTCGCATCTGGCCGAATATTGAGTTTATGAAGAGCGATGTCAGGATTTAACCCTGGCATGTCTTCATAGCTCCAGGCGAACACATCAATGTACTCCCTGACAAGTTCTAACAGCGACTCCCATTCTTCGTTGGTTAGGCTTTCACTGATGAAGATCGGTTTTGGAGAAGATTCGCTGCCGAGATCCACTTGTATGACCTTATCTTCAGTAGGAGGTTCTCTCAGTTCGAATCGCTTTTCCTATTGCGCGTCTAATTGCTGGGCCCATGGCTCTAGCTCGAGGATTTCGGGGATGTCTTCGTCTTCCTCGTAAGCGTCGGCGAACGTCATGTTGACTGACATGACTTGTCTGAACACATCTCCGATGCTGGTATCTGAGTCGGAAGTTGGCGATCCGGTTGAATGCGACTGCCAGTCGTATTCTTCATCTGAACTTAGGCGTTACATACCCTAACCCGCATCGAGTTTTGTTATAGTAGTTCCATGGTTTGCCCGCCGAGGTTGGCGACTTCAAAGGTAATTGTCGCCCAGTGTCATAGTTCAATCCTGGCGTAGTCTCTAGATCATACCCCTGTTTCTGCATGAGATATTTGGATTGAGGGCTATAGAGATACAGAGGCAGTCTCCCGGCATCTGACCCGAGGTCGTCTTCTTCTATGGTGCGGGGATGAGGGTTGTTCGTCCGGCCGAAGATGACTGGATGATCCCCTCCCTTATGTATTCGGTAGGCGTCTTCTACTGGAGTAAGCTGGATTGCGGTGTACACATTTGTCACCTGTGTGTGTAGGTGAGCGCCTATGCCGTGTTCCATAGCATACATCGTACATAGCTTATTGAGCTCGATGTAGTTCAAAGATAACCCTTTATTGATGAAGTAAGGTATCTTTTCAAGGGGGATTACATCATCAGCGGAGGGGACATTAGTGTGGGCGGCCACATACTCGGCTAGCTCCGGTTCCTCTTCGACTACCCCCTGTATGAACGAAGACTGAGAGGACGACCTAGGAAGCTTGATCGTCAGTGGTCCAGTTGATGGAGCAGAGCGTGGAGTAGTTGGCAGACTGGCGACCCCCAGTTTGGCATTCGATGTGGAGCAAGGAGTGGCTGGTTCGCTGGAAGTGTCAGACCTTGCATCGAGGCGACAACCTTTCTTGGGAAGGCGTATTGTCAATGGCCTGTCCGAGGGGTTGAGCTTCCCTGTTTGTGGTTGACTGACTCTTGGTAACCTGATTGTTAGTGGCTCCGTTGTGGGTCTCGGCACTTGGCCGGATCTCGGCAGCCGGATTGTCATCTGCTCCTCTTGCGCCGAGAGGCTGATCGCGTCCTTCCGAAGAGTGGCGGTGAGGGGTGCAGACTTGCCCGGTTTGCGAGCTTGGAGGTGGATCGTCAGGGGTCCTTCTGATCCCGTGGCTGTCTCAGTATGAGCTTGTGTGTCTCCTTCATCCAGGTGCCTCTTCGACTTTTCGTATAAACAGGAGTCCGAGTAGTAAGATTCGACCCCTTTGAAGGGATCGATGTCAGCAAACTCTGTCTTCACGAAGCCGTGTTTGTCGACATATTTGAAGCACTGGTGTAGCGTAGAAGGCACGATCATATAATCGTGTATCCATGGGCGCCCCAAGAGGATGTTGTAAGAAGTGTCTGCATCTATGACGTAACAGGTGACCTCGGATTGGAGATCGCCAATCTGACACTTCAGACGAATCTTCCCGATAGGGTAGCTCCTGCCCGAATTAAAACCGCTGATGGCGGTGCTTGTAGGTGTTAGGCGATGCATTGGGATGTGGAGATGATGTAGCAGACCTTTCGGGATGATGCTTATGGAAGAGCCAGGATCAATGTGCATCCGATCCACCTTCACGTCGCCGATGTATCCCGTGTAGTATAGCGGGCGATCATGTAGGTTGGTTTTGATGAGCATGTCCTGCGGAGTGAAGACGATGTTGGGCATTGCTCCCGTGCAGGCACTATCTTGGAGATCCATGGTTGAGTCCTCCCCAGTGAGGTTAGATTGAGCGAGATAGGCATCGGCATTTTGGAGTGCTTCGCTCAATACAATACGAACGTCTTTGGAGAGCCTCAGGAGTTCATATAATGACAATTTGGCCGGAGTGTTAGCCAATTGTGCTAAGATGTCAAAGTTGTAGGGCCTCTCTAGCCCTTGGGCTACGTCCTTTCGGAGAGATTTGTCGAAGCGAGTCTCCTTCGGCCTAGGCTTGTCGGTCGTCGAAGGCTGAGCCGATCCCAGAGCATCAGTTGCAAGTGGGTTGATGATTTTCAGCTGGACTATCAACCACAGGTTGGGATTGTGCTCCGGACCGCGTGACGACGGCTGTAGCTTCCTCGTTGTCTGCTGAAATTGTGCGGCAGGTCTTGATTTTTCTACTCTTTTTGTTGGTGGGAGATAGTGTGGGCCGAGTTACTTCTGACACCAAGTCTGGATGGACCCACATGACCTCTCCTCTTGAGGTGGTGAGAGGTACTAGACCAGCAGCTTGTTCTCGGGGCGGAGGAAGATTGGTAATCTCCATTGTCGCGAGAGGGACGGGAATTATCCCGTCTTGGGTCTCCGTTGGAGGGAAGTTGTCGAATTGTACGGACACCATATTGGCTGCTACGGTTACCTCTTCGAAGTCGATGGCCAGAGCGTTCGAATCGATGAGGCTTTGGATGTACCGTTTTAGTTGGTAGCAGTCATGTATAGCGTGGTGTACATAACGGTGGTAATGGCAGAACTTCGGGTTCTCCAAATCAGCCGGCCGAGGCTCCCGTCTTGGTGGAGGAAGCTGAATTCTACCTCCTTGTATAAGCATGTCTAAGATAGGCTTGACGTGGCCGTCTTCGAAAGAGTAAGTGATCTGAGGCCATTGCTTGTCTGCTGGCTGTGGCTCGGGCTTCTGGGCCGTGTCGGCCACCATAGCCTGTTTTCCCTTGCTGTCCCGATTGTTGGAGGGGTTACCCCCATTATCGTTGTTGAGACGCTTGCCCTTGTTTTCTCCTTCTGAGATGTGTAACCCCAGTTGGCGGGCCTTCTTCCGTCGTTCTTCAGCGCTTGTGGCACTGATGATGAACGCCTTCCAATCTTTGAATTGACTCTCGCCCATCCAGAGACTGATCGTTGGAAGCAGTCTCTTTTGGCAGATTTCGATCAAAGAAGAATCCGGATTTCCGGAAGGCAGCTTCATGGCGGTCTGGCGGAACCGCTCGATGTAGTTCCTTGTTAGCTCCTTCTCCCCTTGGACGACGTCCATGAGAGTGGACATAGTGATGTCTTGTCCTACTTCATAGAATCGTTCCAAGAACATGCGCTTGAAGCCGGCGAAGGAATGGATGCAGTTGTCCGGTAGATTGCGGTACCAATCAAAGGCAACTCCTTCCAATGCTCCAATGAATAACCGTGTGAGGATCGCATCTTCATGGGGCAGATGGTCGATGGTGACCTCAAAGTAAGTGATGTATCGACTTGCTGAGGCTTTGCCATCATACGGGTTGATGTTGAACGGCTTATATCTTGGTGGGAATGGAACATCCCTCCACTCAGCAGGATATGGTTGCCGTATTCTGAGATCTTGAGCGTTTTCTCGGGCATAAAACATGGCACGGAGCTCTTGGACCTCTCTTCTTACTTCTTGGGTCTCATCTGTCGCGGCAGGGGCTGTTATTTCAGGAGGATTATTGCCCGGGTTTGGTGCCGCTGAGTTCGAATCTATATTGACCGCGGGGCCCGTGTTTGTTTGACCAGGCGCTCCTCCTTGTAAAGTGGGCAGGGCCGCTTTAATCTCGTCTACAGACTTGACCAAAGCAAGTAATATGGCTTCGAGACTGTCGATGCGCTGGCGATCACTGGAACCACCTTGATCGCTGTCCGTCATGAACACCGTTCTTACGTGAGGAGTGATGGAAGGAATGATGGAGGATGTGCCCTCTGAGTCGTACCCATGTACCGAGAAGTCATCGGGATAGGTGGGAATGTTCTCTTTGGGCTCGGACTCGGAGGGAACGGTATCCCCAGCTTCAGATCTTGCCTTGTCTTGAGAGTTACGGATGTCCTCGGGGGCATCAGCGTCCGTTGCTCCTGATGGAAGAGTTGTTTGTGCGGACTCGGTTCCTTGGAACATCGGATTGTTGCGGATGTTCAGAGGAGTGTTAACCCCAGCTCCTTCAACCCCCAGCGATATGGATGATGAATTTCCCATCGAGGTAAATTTCGTCTTTGAACGGGTGTGTTGGAATACACCAGTGGAGGGCAACCGTTTAGACGACAGTTTCTTAGTTGTAATGGTTGATATCTTCGGACTGGAGATGCTCGTTTTCTTCCACCTCTCTTTGGCGGGAACTTTTTGAGCAGAATTGCAGGAGACAACAGGAGGTGCCTTATCTTCTGAGTTCGGGTGCTGTAGCCTTTGGAAGGCGGATGGCCGAGCTTCCGTCATTGCCGCGTTGTTGCAGCAGCAATTGACGATGATTTGGGTACAACGATGTCCAAGCAAGGACTCTTTGCACGTCGACACTCCTTCTCTTTCCTTGCGTTTATGGAGGATCGTCTCCCGTAGGTCAGAGGAACCACTCTATCTGTTTGCTGCGGGGGGCTGGACTTGAGTGGTTGTATACAACTTTCCATCCGAGGCCCGTGTGATAGTCAACGGGACGCTCCGATAGTCAGAGGTTGGGACAGCTGACTGGGCTCGATGAGCCCGCACTGCCCTAGACTTCCTCCTTCTAGCACTTGTGGGTGCGTAATAGGAGGAGTCCAAGTTGAATGCCACAGAATATGGCTTATCATACAGAGAATCATCAGGGTCGGGACCGTATGAGAGACGGTCGAAGACCGATCGAGAGAAGCGTGGAACGGACGCTATGCTGCCAGAGTTGGGTACCGTACAGGCTGTCTGCATGCGGTCATCTTCTGCTGTCGGATGAGTTGTCTTTGGGCGGTTAGGAGTCACGACCGTGCAGGCTGGCCGCATGCGGTTGGCAATAGTGGCCGCATGGGTTCTCTGCAAGCGGCTGCCTCCTGTAGCCTCATGTGTTTCATCCATGTGATTGGCGACTGTAGCTGCATAAACTATGCGGCTGCCAGATGTGACCGCATGATTCTTCTTCATGCGGCCAGCGACTGTGGCCGCATGGGCTTTGTCCCTGCGGCTAGTGGATGTGGTCGCATGAGCCTTTTTTACTCGGCTAGCACCCCTGTGCGGCTCAGTTCGCGTAGAGTTCCTCTTTGCCTCTGCAAGTCCAGCATCATAGTGTTTTCTTCTGTCGGACTTGGAGACAGCAGAGTTGTCTACGGTCTGAAGTGGGGCCGCAGAAGAGTCCTTCTCACCGTCTTGAGCAACAGAGGGTACACCGTCGGGGGCTTGGGGAGGAGCAAATGATTTTGGCCTCCACTCTCTGCGAGCCTTTGTCGTGCGGGTGCACTTCTGGACCAGGCCAGCGCTTCCTTCGGAGAGCATCTCTTCAAACGCTTGTTGGTCGAAGCGGACGACCATCTTTTGTTGCGTGGAGCCAAGTTTGGCTGCATCCGATTGTGTCACCAACTCCTCAGCCGTGGAGAAGTTTGTCCCCAGCAGAGTCGCCATCGTGTTTGCCATTGATTGTAAAAGTACAGAACAATTATCGGAGGACTGAACTTAGACTCACAATACAAACTCGCTTGTACAAAGAAAGCCTAGGGACGAAAACCTAGGTACAGCAATCTAAGTACAATTGTTTATTTTAGATTCTGGGGGGTGACGATAGAGGCTCGGGAAGGCGACGGCAGCCCTGCCTTACTCCTTGGACGATCGGTATGCAGCCTTGGCTCCTTGTGAAAAGATGGTTGGCGTTGACGAAGAAGTGTTCTTTTTGCTCCTCTGTTGCTCTCCTGGCTTCTCTCTCTCTCTCTCTGTATATTCTCTCTCTGACTCTGTATATTTTTATTCTTTTGTTGCCGGTCCTTGTGCAAAGAAATGATGCTGGCTATTTATAAGAGTGGGGTATGATCATTAGGGTTTGCTAATGATCATTATTTTGGAATGTCGGTGCTCCTTCAATCTATCTGAACCCTTGGTCCTGATTACAATGAATCTCGGCCATTAATGAGGATAGCACCGAATCTTGTGAGCAATTAATGTTGATTGCTTTAAATCTTCATGATTGATTATACCAATGCCCGATTGCTCGCCATGTGTCCCATTGGCTTGATGATAAATGATATGCCTTGATCTCAGTAATTATGATGATGATATCAAATATATTTGTTGAGATTCGGTTAAATCGTTGATTGATCCGATGCCACGTGTTTTGATTGTGGGTCCTGCCAGAGCCGCATAGGATGGGCAACACTTGAACCGCAGGGAGATACTCTTCGTGAGCCGCATAGGACAATGCTTCATCGAACCGCAGGGAACGAACTCTCAATGAGCCGCATATGCATAGTCTTTGCGAGCCGCATGAGCTAGCGTTGTATTGAGCCGCAGGGGCTGAGCTCTCAGTGGGCCGCATATGGCTGATTTCTGCTAGTCATATAGGGTGACTTCTCAGTGAGCCGCATGAAGCTGTTCTCTATTTAAGCCGCATGAGATTTGCCACGTGGCAACCTAGGATTTCTGACGGATCGGGTCAGAGATCTTCTTCTTTTCCCGAAGAGTCTGTCATTATGGCAGAGTCATTATGACACTTTATGCCAGAGCCGCCACAGTCGTCAAATCGTGTCAGAGCATTAAATGAGGCCACTATTCAAAGGGCCAGCTGTAGGGAAGGATCACAGGGGGACACGTGGCATGGATCGAGCCGCATATTCCTGCTGAACCGCATACACTCTCGAGCCGCATGAGACAGAGAGTCTTCCTTTGAACTATATAAGACAGCTCCCATATGAGCCGCATGGGCTTCGTATCCGGAGCCGCATGGACCATTATTCTGATATTTTCATGCTTCTACAGAGGCACACTCCTGGCAAGAACTCTCGACATGACAAGTAAACCTAACATGACAAGTGAAATCTTGATTACTGTTGTGACAGGTATTCCTGTCTTACTAAGTATAACTCTTGTCTTGACACCGAGGTTAATTTTCCTGATTGTGATTGTACAAGCTACCTGTCTCGTCTTGCATCATGCTTAGGACATGGATTCCTGGTTACCACGGTCAGGGATTCGTAATGAATCTGACTAGGTTAAATGAGTAGACTGATCAAGTAGTTCATATAGAGAGATTTTCCTAGTTACAGGCGATCCCGTTATCCTAGCCACACATGTGGACTTGTAGCTTGTCGTCGAGTAGGCACATATCCAGCACACTGTCATGTGTTGCACTTCTTGAATCATAATACACCAGTAATCTTGAAAACACTTTTAACTCTTGTAACCCCCGCCTGGATAACTTGGATAGTCTGCAAAACTTGTGACTGCGAGAATATCTCAACTGCATCTTGTTAGTAACTAGGCCTATGATAACCCTAGTTACTAATGATAGCAAGCCGTAGGACTTGATTGGCCGTGCCTGAATGATTGTCTCATGATTAACATGGAAATTATATTCCAACTCTTGTTCTTCCTGATGCAAGCAAGTATTTTTACTTTAGCTCTTATCATTTATGTTATTATCAATATGTTGCTTGTATCAGTTCTTCTTTTCATTATATGCTGGTTTTTAGTTCATAAGTAGAGCTTCTCTTGTGGTACTTTCTCTTTTTGGGGTATGACCCAGCTGGTTTTGTATGGCCAAATTTTGAAGTGATACCTGAGGATCTAACCGCCTTCAGCCAGATGGTGCACACCAGGAGTAACCGTGGCAACGAGTGAGTTTTTTTATTTTGCTCTCCCACTCTATTGTAAAATTATTCTTTTGAGACGTTTAGCCGTCGAACAAGTGTTAACTCATATTGTAACTTCATTTATGTCTGCCTAAGGGCTGTAACATGATTGAAAAATCCTAGGGTTGATCATGTATGACTTAACTCTTGCTAGTCTTTGCATTTTGTATAACTAGTTTCATGATCATCTGAATATGTAATGTTTGGGACGCCTTACTTTGTATGTCTAATGATCTAACATCTTGTAATATCTATTTGCTTGCGTGAGATTAAGACACTAGGATTGTTCCTGACCATAAGTGACTGATGGATTGTAGATAAACCCTCATGCTTTTAGACAGCCATGATCGTATTGCAAGTTGGATTGAAACTCAATATACGTAGCTGGCTGTGTTTGTCCCCCGCTCTCCAGTATTTTGGTTCTGGGGCATGACACGGTTTAAGTGATAGCCCATGCAGGTCTTGTAAATCAAGATGTGTGAGGATTTTTCTTGCTCCTTCCTTATTGTTTCCCATGTTATTTATTCAGTGGCATTGTTCCTGGTCCTACCGATCAGCCGGGAGGGGCACCTCCAGTGAACCAGCAGCAACCTGGTGACCAAACCCAGCACTCAGGGGCAGCATCTCGAGTCATGCCTTTCGAGGATCCAGAGCTTCAGTTCAGCCAGTCCAGCCTGTAGAGCTTGACAATAAAGCCCTGATGGGACTCATCCGGGATTTGCTTGCGTCACAAGATCGTCGGGGCGATGCCCTGCACCAGACAGTAGAAGCAGCCATCGACAGAGTTGGTTACCAGGGGGAACAATGCGACTAACAGCTTCAAGCTCCTGAACCCTCCTTTCTTTGACGGCAGTGAAGATGTTATTACTGCTGACGCATAGCTTCAGGATATATAGGTTATCCTAGAGGCAGCTAGGATTCCAGAGGAAGAGAATGTGGCCATTGTGTGCCTGCAGTTATTGGACTTAGCCCACAGTTGGTGGGTAATGCAAGCGGTTATTTTGGTAACGCCTGTCTTGTGGGCGATATTCAGTGATAGATTCCAAATGAAGTATTTTAATATAGTAGCTCGCTATGATTTACAGACAAGATTCAGCAATATCAAGCAGATGGGAAGGACGGTCGATGGTTATGAGGCCGAATTTTCAACGCTTAGTCGGTTTGCTCCTACCTTGGTGGCGATCGAATTGGACCGGACACAGCGATTCCAACAGGTACTCTACCTAGAGATTATTCTAGCAGTGGAGTAGTTTGAGCACCATAACTTTGATGTTGTTTTGCGAGCAGCTAGGAGGCATGAATATACTTCATAGAAGATAGTAGATCGAACCGGAGGACGAAAAAGGTCCCATGGACAGTTATCTCAGTCATCAACACCAGCCCCGACAGCTAGGGCATTGACCATTGGAGTGCCTAAGAGGGCGACATCGGTTTCATCGGTTCAGCCCTCGACTCTAATGTACCCTCAGCAACAGAAGCAATCTTCCACGATGGGCTGCTCTCATTGTGGGAAGCCTGGGCATGTGATTTCAGAGTGTCACATAGCACAGGGATGTGCTTGGCTTGTGGGGGCACCGGACCACATGATAGTGTCATGTCCGCATGGAGCCAGTTCATCTTCTTCAACCCTAACCAGTCCATCGGTTAGAAGACCAGCACCAGTGCAGCAGCAGCAGCAGTACCAGCCTCTGAGGCCATTACCGCCTCAGGCTCAAGCATTCCAGCAGCAAAGGTCCCAGCAGTATGCTCAGGCCCAAGCCCATGTTCAGAATAGGCAGAGAGGGAACCAGCAGAGGGGACCAGCACCAAGAGGACATGGACAAGCTATGGCTTTGACCGTAGTAGAAGAATTAACATCAGGTGAGATGGTGGCAGGTACCATTCTCGTCAACTCTTTTCCAACATCAATATTATTTGATTCGGGTGCATCACATTCATTTATGTTTGTACGATTCGTGACACGAATAGGACTGGAGCCTGAGTCATTATCAGTAAGACTCAACATCCTTACTGGTAACGGTCTTATGTGAATAGATAGAGTCTTTTCCTTATGTCGCATCGTAGTTAGCGGTAGAGAGTTTCCCGCTAGATTTGATAGAATTTACGACGGCCGACTATGATGTGGTCCTAGGAATGGATTGGTTGAAGGATCAATATGCAAGAATAGACTGCCATGTGGGCAGGATTATTTTTGGTATTCCCGACGAAGCATAATTTTTATTTTCCAGAGGCGAAGTAGAACCTTCTCCACCAGTCTTGCAGATGGCAGTAGCATGAGCAGTTCAGTTTCCTAGAGTAGTAGAAGAATTTCCTGACGTATTTTTCGAAGAGCTTCCAAGCATGACGCCATAGAGAGAGATAAGAGTTCACCATTAATTTGATTTCAGGGACGGGACTAGCATCAGAGAGAGTATATAATGGCACCATCAGAGTTGGAGATCCTGTACAAGATGATTGAAGAACTCAGAACCAAGGGATTCATTCGTGCTAGTAGATCACCTTGGGGAGCCCCGATATTGCTTATGAAGAAGAAGGGTGGTACGTCAAGATTATGTGTTGATTATCGTACCTTGAATTTCGTAACAATCAAGAACCGATATCCCTTACCAAGGATAGATAACTTATTCGATCAACTCAGTGGAGCGGCAGTATTCTCGAAGATTGACTTACAGTCGAGGTACCATCAGATCAGAGTCAGAGAGCAAGACATCCGAAGACAGCATTCAGATCCAGATATGGATATTAGGAGTTTCTCAGTTATGCCATTCAGAGCGACCAATGCGCCAGCAGTATTTATGGATCTCATGAATCGCATATTTATGCCCTATTTAGATCAGTTCGTGATAGTGTTTATAGACGACATCTTAGTCTATAGCAAGAGCGAAGCAGGAGCATGAACAGCATCTCCGAGTAGTCCTTCAGATTCTCAGAGATCATCAGTTGTACGCGAAGTTCAGTAAGTGTGAATTTTAGCTTGATCGCATTTCGTACTTGGGTCATATCATTACCAGAGATGGAGTGGAAGTGGACCCCCAGAAGATTGTGGCTATAGAGAAATGGCCAGTACCCAGTACTGTCACAGAAGTTTGTAGTTTTCTAGGATTGACGAACTATTACCGACGATTTGTATCAGATTTCGCTCGAATTTCAGCGCCATTGACACAGTTGACCCGTAAGGATGTGCAGTTTTCTTGGACAGCAGAGTGTCAGAGTTTATTCAAGAAGTTAAAGCAAGGATTGATGACGACACCCATTCTCATGCTTCAAGATGGGATTGGAGGATTTTTAGTTTATTGTGATGCTTCAGCCAGAGGATTAGGATGCGTCTTAATACAGCATGGTAAGGTAGTGGCTTATGCGTCACGTCAGCTTCGTGATCATGAGAGGAATTATCTAATCCATGACTTGAAGTTAGCAGCGGTGGTTTTTGTACTCAAGCTTTGGAGGCATTATTTGTATGGAGATCGGATAGAGGTTTTTACCGACCACAAGAGTCTTAAGTATGTGTTTACCCAGAAGGATCTCAACATACGTCAGAGAAGATGACTAGAGTTAATAGTAGATTATGACATCAACCTGCAGTATCATCCTGGGAAGGCCAACGTAGTTGCAGATGCATAGAGCAGAAGAGCAGGAGCTTATTTCTTAACCGCACAACCCGAGTTATTAGCAGATCTTCAGAAGATGGAGATATAGATAGTTCTCCCTGCTAACGTGGCATTGATGGCTAGTATGCAAGTTCAGTCGGGTATTGTAGAGCCTAAAAATCAAGTTGCACCATGTTATTATAGCTCAGCAATCAAGTTGTGCCCCAAAAATCAAGCTGCGCCACTGTTATGAAGCTCAGAGATCAAACTGTGCCACTGATCAGGTTGTGCCATATAGCAGACTGTGCCCAATCACATTGCACCAAAGTCTACGTGGCGCCTGACAATAATTGCCATCATTAACTGACCGTACTGACAACTGACAGCACAATAAACGAAGAAAATCTCTTCGAATCCCGCAAAGCGTGGCGCTCGAGATGAATTGATGACAGCTGTTCTGCGCACTCTGTGAGTTGCGCAATCTGAACAAATTCTTCTCCTATATTTAAATGACTGCCACGTGTCTATGCACTGAGTTGCGCCTAGGCACAATCTAATCAAGCGCAGTTTGACTCGTTGACTGCAGCTTGCGCAACATGATAAAGTTGAGACAACTTACGTTCTAAAGCAGGATGACGTAGCGCACATGCCACTAATTTCTCAAAATGTGTCCACTACTCTGTATACGACCATACGCATCTCAATCATATGATGCCACGCATCTAAATATAGTTAGTACACGTTTGTGTAACTGAATGGAAGTTGGCACAATTTAAGGTTGGCGCAACCCAAAGTAGCGTAATTCAACCTCGTGCACATCAGAATAACTGCTAAAACAGTTATTTCTAGAACTCTATAACTAGAGTTTCTAATCATTATCAAAAGATCACAGAGATCAAGAGAGTTCTTGCAAAAGTGCTACTGTATTCTCCAGAGGCTCTAGTCTTCAAGTTCACAAAGTCCAAGGGATAAAGTGATCGTCTTCTGATCAGATTCCTAAAGTTGTACTTCCCCAGAATTTATTGTACTTTGTACGATTCATTGTAAGTTTGTTATAAAATTTTTGTTTTTGCAAACAAAATGGCGATTCTCAGACAGGGTTACAGATCCATGTCTAAAGAGGCCCAGCTAGCGGGCTTTCTCTCTTTATGGCTGCGGCGCTTATAGTTCCAGGAGCCAGTACAATCGACAGATTCCATCGAGGCATCATGTTTGCTGCAGCACGTCTTGTCTTTGGATACAAGATGGATCTCTTATCGGCCATGACCTGCCGCTTGAACGCAGGATTACGTTATTTTGTACAAACCATGCTAAATGATAAAGCGGCGAGACAAGACTTCCCTCGTACCGAGATGTCGTACACCTATCTATTCGGATGGCTATTGCTTCACCATCCTTGTCTGATGAACCCTAATATGGGAAGTGTCGACGGAGATTTTATCAGACGCTATTCCAGCGCTCATTGGCAATATACTGCTCTTTCAGAGTACAAATTTGCCTTGAATCGTGGATCGGGATGGAGCTTTCAGTGCGTTCAGCACCCTCACGGATATGAGAATATGCCTCCACATGTCACGACCCGCTCCCAAATAATCGGACATGAGTCGGACACGCCCAGCCTTTGTCGTTAGACACAACAAAGTAAGTTGTACTAATCTAGGAAAACTAACCAGATATCAAGACAAGTATGAAAACACAGCATCTATAAATGTATCCCAGAAAAGAAGTACAAGTCTCAGAATTCTATTACATTCCAGCAATTGAAAGTAAGTCTACTAGTCTCAATACAAGGAAATAATATGGAATACTAAGGTAAGCTCTAGGCTTCTGCAGCCTCTAAGTCAAGAGCAGCACCAGCTAGCTCTCCTGCATCAATTGGCTCCTCGCCATAGTACGTGTCGCACAGAGCCTCCAACTCACCTGTAACATATCCTAGTCAGGAGCGGAGCTAAGTATATCCAAGGAAATGAACATGAGCATCATGGTATGAATCAAGAAACAGAAAATATATATAAGTACAGGAAATAAGACAAGACATAAAACTGAGCAGGAAATACTGAAAGTAAAACAGGAAACATGGTATGAGTCCTGACCATGAATACAACCTGAACATGAAGTACAACCTGAATCATGAAATACAACCTGAACATGAAATACAACCATGAATCCTGAAATACAACCTGAATCCTGACATGTGCAATATTGAAATACTTCTAGATTGTGTGATCGGCTTGGGTAGATGCAATGAACATGAAATGGTACGGCTTTGGTCCTGCGTGCACGATACGGGACCCAAGCTATTCACATGAATAGTATCAGGATTTGATCATATATCTATAGTATTTCTCCTCCTAGACACAAGTAATACATGAAACATGAAACCAGACAATACCGTGATACATCGTGTCAATCAAGGAGATACAGGGATGAAAATGCAAGACATGAGAAATGAACAAATCCGAGGAGTATACTTGTCTTGCTCCAGTTGATCGAGAAAAGGTAGTGGAGCTGGAACTTCTCCTGTTATATGGTTACAATTGATAAGTCTACAATGTAGGTAAATATTTCTAGTCTAAAAGATAACTATAACAACTTGGTTTAACATTAAACTTATCTATACATAATCTATAAATTACCTATTTATACAACTACAATAATAATCCAAAGTATAAGGTAATATATCTATCTATCTATACCACTTATGTTCCATAAAGTCACTCCCATGCACAGTATTGATTTCAGATATGGTGGCTGGCAACCCTACCCTTTTTCAGGTGATACATGTCCAACACCAATTCTAAAATACTCTCACTCTTATACATTACAAGTTACTTAGTCAACTTCTAAGAATTGGTAGACTTGATAAGGGGAAACTATGAACTAGTAGTTATTAGGTTATCCTGAAATCTTATAGTTAACTAGCACTAGTTGAGTAATTTAGCTAGTTCTAACAAGGGAACTTTATATTACATGTGACAGTGACAAGGTTTACACTAATCTCCTCTACAATTTAATGCTTCCATGTTCTAATCAGTTATGGTGATCAGTCATAAACCTCACTGAGACAACCTACTCTATTGTATAGTTCAAACCAGATTATATTCTACCTCCTATAGTTGAACAGATTACTAACTGTTTAAAGGAAATTTTCCTTCTAACTCAGGACTTCAAGGAGTTCCTGAATATGGCTGTCAATTATATGTTAGACTGAGATCATTCAGTCTCAAACTTTTCCCTAGGTTCTAGTAAAGCCAGTCCTTATTCATCCTAACAGCCAGCCCTATAGGCAATCAGGTATCAGTTCAAATGTGGAACTGATATCTCAGTTCAAAATAGAATAGTGCACCATATGTGTTCAACACCATTCAAATATACAGTTGATATTTCAGTCCTGTACCAGGGCTTGTTCAGTCCTATAGGTATTCAATCCAACACATCAGTACAGTAGCAGGACAATGTACTAACCTAACTTAATTCAATATACAGTCCTAATTCCTTCTCAGGTTTCAGAAAAACAAATTCTAATTAGAAAATGCATGTCTCAATCCCTTAACATAACTAAGAACAATGTAGTTCAGTCACTCCACTATAGGACTGTCCCTGTTGCAGTCAAATACATACACAATCCTCAGTCATGCATAAGAGGACTTTAATGTTCATGCATTTAGTTTATAGGCTGCAACTCCTACCCAGGTTATTAGTCCAGGACTTGAAGACTGATGTAATGCCTTGTGCAAATAACATAATTTCAGTATTCAACCAATCCAGTCTTCCATAGTACAAGACAAATCTCATAAACCAATTGTAACACATTTATGTATTCAAATCAGTCCAATTTACATTTAGTACAGTCCAAAGCACATTCCTAACTACCAGTCTCATATATTAGGACCTGCATCATAATGTATTCAATAGGAACTGGACAAGGTTGATACACCATTTAGCCTACCAATCAAAATAATTCCAACCTGTTCTGTAGGACAGCCATAATTCCTCCTAATGATTCAGTCACTTATATAGTCAATCCAATGGTTTAAGTTACACTCCTAGAGTTCATTTCAGAAAGGAAATACAAAGGTTTAGTTCATGCACATATCTGAAATCAGTAAAACTCAGGTGATACTCAACCCAAAGTAAACTGACACTATCATTTCCAATTGATTTGCTAACTGCCACAAACCAGATTAAAAGATACTAATATACATATAGTCTGATGTTCTAGAGCAAGCTTATTCCCATAACTTCCTATTTCTCCAACAACCATAGCCATTCTTTGTATAACTAAGAAATGTCAACTCTCATACCCATTCTCGGGTCAGGGCTGATACCATCAGTCTTTACTGACCTGACATGGCTCAAACTCTAATTAAACTGATACAATCAGTCTTAATTCGAGCTAAAAACCATTCAGTCCAAATCAAGACTGATGTATTCCCAATGCGCATCAAAATTTCACACACAAGGGATATGCCAACTCAAGTGTTCTTAATTTACAGATAACTCAATCACCCTAAAATTATTTGATCATGATAAAATTTAACTAACACGCAAGAATTATTCCCAAATCAGTAAGTTGGTCACCACTCAAATTGATCTTAAATCATTCTCCTAAAGCAAGGGTATCCAGTCTAGCTAATGGGTTTCTAACCTGTCGTTTGTCCACAAACCATATATGGTTCATGCTAACATATTCTACAATAAAAATAAGGCTAAACAACTCAGAGAATTGAATATACTAATTCATTAAGAAATTGATCGATCGATTACCTCGATTGATCCCAATGATGAGGAGAAATTGGTTGAATCAGTGACTGGTTCACCAAGTCTAGATCTGATCAACAAAGACAATTGATAGGACGAATTCGACGTTCTTGAACCAAGCAAAGTAGAATATGATGTGACTCGGCTTACCAAGAGTTCGTCGATGGGAATGAAGAAATCGATGAATTCACTAGGTGCGACGAAGAGCTATGGATCCTTCGTACAGTTGTCGAGGATGGCGCTTCTGTTCATGGCTCGTACGTAGATGAGACTCCATTGCTCTGCTACTCTTCTTCGCCATGGCTGATCAATTGAGATTTGAGTTTAAGAAGATGATGAGGAATGAAATTAGAGAGAGAGAGAAGAGTAAGGAATTGAGGGCTGCTCATCGATCCTTCTCTTATAGATCGATTGATAGCGTGAAGATGAGGCAACAAAATGGCGGGAATTTCCCTTCTCCTCTGACAAATTGGTTAGCCAAAACAGAACAGAAATTTGAAATTTTTGAGAAGAAAGAGCAGAGAATAAAAAGTGAGGTGCTAAACCCACATGTAAAAAAAGAAACCATAAAGTTTCCTTTTAGTAACATAGCCCTAGGCTGGCTGCCAGGCCAAAGGAATGGGCTTAGTGATAAGCCCATGGATTCTATTGAGAATTTTTAAGAAAACAATTAGAAAAAGATTTAACAAAGAAGAAATTTTAATTAGTCATTAAGGAAATTTATATATAATATAAATTTAAAAAGTGAGGTTACAAATCTTCCCTCCCTGAAAAAAATTTCGTCTTCAAAATTGAAAGGCAAACAATAAAATCCAAAACAATTCAACTCAATATTCAATGTAGGTCATTTATTGAATTAGGGAAATTCTGAATACAGAACACAATCCAATCAAACAAATAAATCGGGGCAGCGCTCTCGCATCTCGTCATCGCGTTCCAATGTGGACTCTCCCGGAGAGTGGTGCCTCCACATGACGCGGACAGGTAGAATAGTCTGGTTCTGTAAGCGCTTCTATCTCCGATCCAGGATCTCTACTGGCTGCTCCTCATAGGTCAAACTCGGGCCCACCTCTAGCTCTGAGTAGTCCACTACATGGCTCAGGTCTGGAATGTAGCATCAAAGCTGAGATACGTGGAAGACGTTGTGTACCCCCTCCAAGCTGGCTGGAAGCGCTAGTCGATATGCCACCTCGCCAATCCGCACTGTCACGTCGAAAGGTCCGATGTACCTCGGACTGAGCTTTCCATCTCTGCCGAAACGAATAACACCTCTCGTCGGTGAGATCTTCAGGAATACCTTATCTCTAACAGCGAACTCCAGTGGCCGTCTGCTGCTGTCCGCCCAGTGCTTCTGCCGATCCTGTACAACTCTGAGATGCTTCCTGATCAGCCTGATCTTTTCAGCTGAGTCTACCACCATCTCTGGCCTAAACAAAGCCCTCTCGTCAACGTCGTCCCAAGATAAAGGCGTGCGACATCTCCGTCCATACAGTGCCTCGAATGGGGTCATCTCGATGCAAGTATGATAACTGTTGTTATAGGCAAACTCCACTAAATGCAAGTGATCCTCCTGTAACACCCAGTTTTTCAGATGAGGGTAATTTTGAAATTTTGTAATTATAATTATTATTTATTGATATTTATTTTATATTATGATTTTTGGTAATTTTTTAATCATTTTTAAACTATTTAAATTTATGACTTGTGATTTCGGTGTTTTGCTAGTGAAACCGTAGAGACTGTCTACCCTAGAGCCTAGCCATGTGATTAGGGTATTTCATTTATCATGTTTAGTTTGAGGGTAGTTTTGTCATTTTTGAATTATTTGAATTTAATATATTTTATTAGAAATTTAGAATAATTTATTTGAATGGTGTAATTTAAATATTATTTAATTAACTTCCATGTGGTTTAGATTAGCCTAACCTAGATTAGTCCTAGTTAGTCATATTTAGACTAAGTTAGATTGGGATTGGTCATGGTTAGTCATGGCTAGTCATGATTTGTGATTTGGTTAGTTATTAGTCATATTGATTAGTTAAGACTAGTGATAGGCAACCTAGGTTCCATCTTAGCCATCGATTTGACATGATGTGAGGGCGACCATTGGATGGGGTCCCAAAACCCTAGAAGTGGCCAGCCCAAAACCCTAGGTGAGCCCATTTAATCCCTCCCAAATCATTGCCTCCTTGTTCATTCTCTCTCTCCTCAAGAACAAGGTGAGCTCAACTTTCTTTTTTCATAACTTCTCCATTCCTCATCCTTTTTCAACCAAAATTCTTGCATTGTGACCTAACCACCACCCTCTTGTTGTCCATGGAGGTAGAGTGCAGATTTGGAAAATCTACAGTGCTCGAGCTACAGTAAAAGAGGACTGTACTTGACAGTTTTTGAGCTCGAGACACCCATTGGTAATTCCTTCATCCTCTATTTAAACTATTGGTTTATCATCATGGATGCATAGTCCTAGGTCCCCTCTAGCCTCGGGTAGGAGCTGACCCCAACTTGTGTCGGGTACGTGTCCGTATCAGACACGTATCAATAGGATTACCTAGGTGTTCGACCTAATACCTCAATAGGTTTTCTTTTACTATTTTCTGATTGTGTTTGAATAGATATTTGAGTTTTTGTGTCGCTTACACGATTCTAATGTTCTGAACACGTTTTTGTATTGTGTCGTGTCGGATCAGGACACGTACACGCGGTCGTACACGCGCGCGCGCGGGCAAGGAGCTTGCCCTGCTGTTTGGGTGTCACTGCTCTGTGCATACAGCGTTTCGACCCACGAGACTAGACACATGTGTCATTCTCATGACTGACACGAGAACCCCAGGCTGACACGAACCCTTGTGTCGTGTTGGACATGGATTCGTGCCTGCACTGTTCGTGCACTGTGCGGTTCAGTGCACAGTGTTTGTGTTCTTGTGATTAATTTGTTTAAATGCTTTTAAATTGAGTTTTAATTGATTAATTAGATCCTATATGTGTTGTATAATTATATTAGATTAGTTACATTGTTTGGTTTGGGTTTAATGTGGAATAATTGGGTTTGAATGGGTTCGAACAGCATATAGTTGATACTTTCTCTGATACTTAGTTCCAGATTTTCCAAACCCTTTTAATTTCCTGTGTAATGTTGTTTCTCACTGTTTAGATATCCCCACATGTTACAATTCATGCTAGCTAAGTTTTTACATTCAATTATAGGCTTTTGGAATTTGAAATGGGGATTTGAATGTATTTTCCTGAAAATTGTTTGAATGGTTAAGGAACTGGGTTCCTTTCCTATTTTTCTGAACTGATATGAGTTTCCTTTCCTTTCTCTGTCCAGGACTGACAGTACCCCTCCTACACACACACATGATACTATCACATCACTCACTGCTTTGTTTTCCTGTCATACTGAATCTGAAATGGGTAAACCTGAGATAGTAGGGTTGAACTAATTGATTTTCCCTTCCTTTTTCTGAGATGGTGTTGATATCCTGTAACATGTTAAAACCTGGAAATTCATCACTGTGCATTCACTAATGAGATTTTCTCTTCTATGTTTTCTGAACTGAAATGGGGTTTATGATTGGGAGTTTGGTTTGGGGATATCTGTCAAATTCAGGAAGAAAAACTGAACTGAATTTGATGTGAAGTCTCATATTTTGTTGAGTTGTTGATTTGAAGTGATATTTGGGCTGGAAACATGGAACCTGAATTTATTTCCTTTCTTTTCTTCACTACTCACTGATTTTTCCTAATTGACAGAAACCTGAGTTTATACACAGGTTCACACACATTCCTGATATCATATGACACCCTACACAATTCTATACACACACACACACACAAGATTGATAGTCAACACACTCAAACCTTAATTTCTTATTCCCTGTTTTTCCTGTTTACACATCCACACACATGGTTTTGGTTTTGATGTTCATCATTGCTAGTTGACTGAATGAAGGGTACTTAACTGTAAATTTATTCTGGAATTGCACTCCTATTAATTGTCAATATTGAGTTCATTGTGTATTGATTAAGAGGATTCGAAATCTTAGCTGTTAGTTAAGATTGTTAATTGTCTTTTGATTCAATTTATTCACTATCGATCTGTCACAAGGGTTACAAATCTGAGAATTAACCAACTGATTCCTTTAAAACTGTAAATTAATTTCCTTTCCTATTTGAATGTCTGGGTTTGAATTTTAATTCCTATTTGAATGTTTCGATTAGCAAGTTTGAATGTATGGGTTTCATAACTGAACACCCTTCATGTACTGAACCAGAGAACAGAGTTGATGGCCTGGGTTTGGGGTTTTAGATAACTGAATGCTTAATAGAAATTTGAGTTCTTCTGTTTAACCGAGTATATCTACATGTTAACTTGATTTCCTTTTTCTTATAAAAACTGATTTCCTTGTTTCTTACTGTTTTCCTGCACTTTCTCTTCACATGCCATTGTTTTCAATAATTAAATTCATATGCATTAGACTTGATTTGAATGAATGTTGATATACTGATTCCCTTTCCTTTTTGAAATCTGAATTAGAATGTTCCTATTAAACTGGATTTGGTTTCCTGTTATGAACTGGAATTTCATATTGATCCCAGGTTACACACACTCTAGTGTACATTTTCTGTCAACACAACTGAATTATCTGAACACAGGTTCACATATTTTCATACACACTCATACATGTGCAGGTTCACACAATTTCCTGACGACACTCTAACACATGGGTCAATACCAGCCTACACACATTACATACTTTCCTGTCATTTCCTATATCTGAGACTGATTTCTAAAAATTGAATGTTACTGCTGTTTGGTTCTCAATTCCTGAGAATCCTATGACCTGAAACCTGAATAGAATACATGATTATAGGATTTAACCTGCTTGTCCTGAGAAAACTGAGATTGTTTAATCAAACTATCCTATTGACACTAATACACACTGTTACACATCCACTAATTCATGTACACACTGTTTCCTGTGCAGCCTATCCACGTACACACTATTTATGATTCACATTTCATCAGTCCACTCACACACTATTTATCATACATCCTCACATGACACACACTCTCATGTCTCACCCTCACACTCTCATATCTCACTGTGCACAGGTACCTACACATATCCTATTGACACTTGTGACACTCTCACACACACAAGTGTAGGTCACTAACACTACACTGTTCTGTTTTCAGTATATGCCCTTGAATACACACAGGTTAGTACTTCCCCACACACATGCCTACCCCCATGTACACACACATGTCACTATGTTAGCACACACATACACAAGCATGATTTTTCCCCTATCCTTTATATGTGTACATATGTATATATAATATATATATATACCAATGTGAAATATGTGATATAATATAAATATTGCTTTTGCATATATAGATAGTACGTATATAGACATATAGGAATTGGTATGTATATATGGTACTTGGTATATGTGTTACTTGAATGGTGTGTGTTTGCTCTGTGACTTGGGAATCATGTTTGATTGGCTAGTATAGGTTTGGTTAGGCCTAGTGAGACTTATTAGACTTGTTTGAGTCAGTCTTGACCTAGTTGACCTAGTTTGACTAGTGTAGTTGACCAGAGTTGACCAAGTGTTGACTTTGGTCTAGTTTGACTTAGACAGCATGCAGATGCATTGTACATTTCATATATCACCCTCTGTATACATCTTGACTTGTGTTGCTCTAACTAGGAGTCAGGTATCTCATCTCGGACAGTACATTTACTTCAGACATTCAGATACGAGGCGAGTACATTCTCTGATTATTTCATATCCTGCTTAGAATTATTTCCTGCATTAAATTACTTTACTTGATACTGTCACGTTGGTCACACAGATTAGTACTATATGGATCCCTTCTTGAGATGTTATCCCTTCAGGGAGCATCGGGTACTCTATGTTCTGTGCGTTTCACTTACATGGCGTATCATATGCTTCTTTGGTTCTTTGATCACTTGTGATATATACTCTTATGATCATAGAGTCTTCTCTGAATCCTTATCCCATTTATTGGGTCTATTAGAATCCCCTTTTATGGGACTACTATGTATCACCCTTTGGGGGCATATCACCCTTTGGGGACTTATCACCCTTTGGGGACATATCACCCTTTGGGGGCTTATCACCCTTTGGGGGCATATTACCCTTTGGGGGCTTACCACCCTTCGAGGGCTGTTACATAGAATCATAACATAATCTGGTTGGATCCTTTGTATTAGTTGGGGTACGAGGGAGTATAAATAGCCATGTGAACAATTTCCAAAGTAGAATAGCCATGTACGCCTCTTTAGTATAGCCATGTACAAATCAAGCCGTTCACATGTCGACTTTGTGCTCTAAATCACTAGTCACTGGTAGCTCTCTACTTATAGTAGATATTTCTATTACAGTTCTCTCTTTGTTTATATACTACATTTCCTTCAGTATCTATATCTTACTTTACTGTAAGATTATATTTTCTAACCTGCTATGAACTGCTGAGATGTATTGTGCTCGCTCCCGTCCTGACTGGACCTGTTAAAAATTTTATAGAGGATGATGAGAAACCCTGCACCCTTACTTGGAGCTTGCCTAGTTGACACTCGCGACCTGGACCCTTGGAGAGGTTCAGGCAGCTGCTCAGGATGATACCTTGTATTGTGTAGATAGCTTAGACTGTTCCTTCTTTTCATGTTTAGCCGTTGTCTTTATTTTCTGAGTTGTATATTTTAGAGATGATGAGACTTTGTTATTTCATTCTGCTGTACCTCAGTTGAGGATTTTTTATCTATTTTTATCATGCTACATTCTACCTTAGATTATGATTGAGTTGCATCTCTGTGTTGGCCTCCTTTTGGAGAGTATATTTCATGTTATATAGTTATAGTTCATGACCTAGAACAGCGTTCTACCGCCGACACTGCGGCGTAGGCTGGGCGCTGTTACGTACTCGTACCCTCACGGTGGGTGCGGGTCGTGACACGTTTTTAGTGGTGGCCCATGCAGGTCGAGTTTATGTAGTGGTATTCGAACTAGAGTATCACTACAGCCTGCAGTAGGATTAGGATTATTTTTTGAGGTACTCAATCACATTAGGAAAAACTCTTAATCAGATTCCTTTTATCTAAATTGTGCTTACTGACTTCCCTTGAATATAAACTGTCCTCCTTAAAATTTTTTGCTTCATTCTCAGAAATTGCTTCTTGTTTTGATCTATTTTCATGATGGTTATGAAGACACGATCTCATCGCTTCGGTTCGGGGGATACTATCGAGAGGCTGGCCACCTCTCGTCCTATTCATCAGGGCCTCGAGACCGCAGCTTCTGTTGTGCCGACTCAGGTTGGCGTTTCTGTTACATTGGAGGTGCACCTCTGTCTGTACGGAGACTTTTCTTCGTTATTTCCGATTCTCTCAGCAGCAGCGGTTCATGCAGCATCAGCAGCAGACCAGGGGAAACCAGCAGGGTGAGCTATCGTCAGGACTGTCGAGGATGCACAGACCATTGAAGATCTTGCTGTAAGTTCCGTTCTTCTTGATTCTGTTCCCGAAATTGTCTTTTATAACTACCTTGAAATCTGGTTCTATCTGTTCCTTGTCGATTGATTAATTTTGTTATGTTGCTCTTTTGTTATGTTTGTTTTCTTTTTTTTCCTTCCTGAGAAAATCATATGGGCTAGGTCACCTAAATCATGGGATCTAGAATCTTTGATATTCATGATAGTTGGCATAGTGAGGACGTAGTCAGACTTTGGATGTATTTCTCGAGTATGAGAATTTAAGGTTTTTGCCGTCGCATGCAGCAATACAAAAATTTTAAATACCGTGAACCTAGAGGTACGTACCTTAGTCAAGGACTCTGTGATTATCGTAGCCGTGCTCACTAGCATGACGAAGATTCTGAGTATCATGATTTTGGACAGACGCATATGATTATCTGACGGTATATTTGAGACTTTGATTGTGGGGTGTTTGACCTAGAAGGACTACTACCATTTTAATTTCGAGGACAAAATTTTTATAAGGTGGGTAGGATTGTAACACCCAGTTTTCCAGATGAGGGTAATTTTGAAATTTTGTAATTATAATTGTTATTTATTGATATTTATTTTATATTATGATTTTTGGTAATTTTTTAATCATTTTTAAACTATTTAAATTCATGACTTGTGATTTCGGTGTTTTGCTAGTGAAACCGTAGAGACTGTCTACCCTAGAGCCTAGCCATGTGATTAGGATATTTCATTTATCATTTTTAGTTTGAGGGTAGTTTTGTTATTTTTGAATTATTTGAATTTAATATATTTTATTAGGAATTTAGAATGATTTATTTGAATGGTGTGATTTAAATATTATTTAATTAATTTTCATGTGGTTTAGATTAGCCTAACCTAGATTAGTCCTAATTAGTCATATTTAGACTAAGTTAGATTGGGATTGGTCATGGTTAGTCATGGCTAGTCATGATTTGTGATTTGGTTAGTTATTAGTCATATTGATTAGTTAAGACTAGTGATAGGCAACCTAGGTTCCATCCTAGCCATCGATTTGACATGATGTGAGGGTGACCATTGGATGGGGTCCCAAACCCTAGAAGTGGCCAGCCCAAAACCCTAGGTGAGCCTATTTAATTCCTCCCAAATCATTGCCTCCTTGTTCATTCTCTCTCTCCTCAAGAACAAGGTGAGCTCAACTTCCTTTTTCCATAACTTCTCCATTCCTCATCCTTTTTCAACCAAACTTCTTGCATTGTGACCTAACCACCACCCTCTTGCTGTCCATGGGGTAGAGTGCAGATTTGGGAAATCTACAGTGCTCGAGCTACAGTAAAAGAGGACTGCACTTGACAGTTTTTGAGCTCGAGACACCCAATGGTAATTCCTTCATCCTCTAATTAAACTATTGGTTTATCATCATGGATGCATAGTCCTAGGTCCCCTCTAGCCTCGGGGTAGGAGCTGACCCCAACTTGTGTCGGGTACGTGTCCGTATCAGACACGTATCAATAGGATTACCTAGGTGTTCGACCTAATGCCTCAAAAGGTTTTCCTTTACTATTTTCTGATTGTGTTTGAATAGATATTTGAGTTTTTGTGTCGCTTACACGATTCTAATATTCTGAACATAGGTCCCCTCTAGCCTCGGGTAGGAGCTGACCCCAACTTGTGTCGGGTACGTGTCCGTATCAGACACGTATCAATAGGATTACCTAGGTGTTCGACCTAATGCCTCAAAAGGTTTTCCTTTACTATTTTCTGATTGTGTTTGAATAGATATTTGAGTTTTTGTGTCGCTTACACGATTCTAATGTTCTGAACACGTTTTTGTATTGTGTCGTGTCGGATCAGGACACGTACATGCGATCGTGCACGCGTGCGCGGGCAAGAAGCTTGCCCTGCTGTTCGGGTGGCACTGCTCTGTGCACACAGCGTTTCGACCCACGAGTCTTGACACATGTGTCATTCTCATGACTGACACGAGAACCCCAGGCTGACACGAACCCTTATGTCGTGTCGGACACGGATTCGTGCCTGCACTGTTCGTGCACTGTGCGGTTCTGTGCACAGTATTTGTGTTCTTGTGATTAATTCGTTTAAATGCTTTTAAATTGAGTTTTAATTGATTAATTAGATCCTATATGTGTTGTATAATTATATTAGATTAGTTACATTATTTGGTTTGGGTTTAATGTGGAATAATTGGGTTCGAATGGGTTCGAACAGCATATAGCTGATACTTTCTCTGATACTTAGTTCCAGATTTTCCAAACCCTTTTAATTTCCTGTAATATTGTTTCTCACTGTTTAGATATCCCCACATGTTACAATTCATGCTAGCTAAGTTTTTACATTCACTTATAGGCTTTTGGAATTTGAAATGGGGATTTGAATGTATTTTTCTGAAAATTGTTTGAATGGTTAAGGATCTGGGTTCCTTTCCTATTTTTCTGAACTGATATGAGTGTCCTTTCCTTCCTCTGTCCAGGACTGACAGTACCCCCCTACACACACACATATGACACTATCACATCACTCACTATTTTCTTTTCCTGTCACACTGAATCTGAAATGGGTAAACCTGAGATAGTAGGGTTGAACTAATTGATTTTCCCTTCCTTTTTCTGAGATGGTGTTGATATCCTGTAACATGTTAAAACCTGGTAATTCATCACTGTGCATTCACTAATGAGATTTTCTCTTCTATGTTTTCTGAACTGAAATGGGGTTTATGATTGGGAGTTTGGTTTGGGGATATCTGTCAAATTCAGGAAGAAAAACTGAACTGAATTTGATGTGAAGTCTCATATTTTGTTGAGTTGTTGATTTGGAGTGATATTTGGGCTGGAAACATGGAACCTGAATTTGTTTCCTTTCTTTTCTTCACTACTCACAGATTTTTCCTAATTGACAGAAACCTGAGTTTATACACATGTTCACACACATTCCTGATATCATATCACACCCTACACAATTCTATACACCACACACAAGATTGATAGTCAACACACTCAAACCTTAATTTCCTATTCCCTGTTTTTCCGTTTACACATCCACACACATGGTTTTGGTTTTGATGTTCATCATTGCTACTTGACTGAATGAAGGGTACTTAACTGTAAATTTATTCTGGAATTGCACTTCTATTAATTGTCAATGTTGAGTTCATTGTGTATTGATTAAGAGGATTCGAAATGTTAGCTGTTAGTTAAGATTGTTAACTGTCTTTTGATTCAATTTATTCACTATCGATCTGTCACAGGGGTTACAAATCTGAGAATTAACCAACTGATTCCTTTAAAACTGTAAATTAATTTCCTTTCCTATTTGAATGTCTGGGTTTGAATTTTAATTCCTATTTGAATGTTTCGATTAGCAAGTTTGAATGTATGGGTTTCATAACTGAACACCCTTCATGTACTGAACCAGAGAACAGAGTTGATGGCCTGGGTTTGGGGTTTTAGATAACTGAATGCTTAATAGAAATCTGAGTTCTTCTGTTTAACCGAGTATATCTACATGTTAACTTGATTTCCTTTTTCTTATAAAAACTGATTTCCTTGTTTCTTACTGTTTTCCTGAACTTTCTCTTCACATGCCATTGTTTTTAATGATTAAATTCATATGCATTAGACTTGATTTGAATGAATGTTGATATACTGATTCCCTTTCCTTTTCGAAATCTGAATTAGAATGTTCCTATTAAACTGGATTTGGTTTCCTGTTATGAACTGGAATTTCATATTGATCCCAGGTTACACACACTCTAGTGTACATTCCTGTCAACACAACTGAATTATCTGACACAGGTTCACATATTTTATACACACTCATACATGTGCAGGTTCACACAATTTCCTGAGGACACTCTAACACATGGGTCAATACCAGCCTACACACATTGCATACTTTTCTGTCATTCCCCATATCTGAGACTGATTTCTAAAAATTGAATGTTACTGCTGTTTGGTTCTCAATTCCTGAGAATCCTATGACCTGAAACCTGAATAGAATACATGATTATAGGATTTAACCTGCTTGTCCTGAGAAAACTGAGATTGTTTAATCAAACTGTCCTATTGACACTAATACACACTGTTACACATCCACTAATTCATGTACATACTGTTTTCTGTGCAGCCTATCCACATACACACTATTTATGATTCACATTTCATCAGTCCACTCACACACTATTTTATCATACATCCTCACATGACACACACTCTCATGTCTCACCCTCACACTCTCATATCTCACTGTGCACAGGTACCTACACATATCCTATTGACACTTGTGACACTCTCACACACACAAGTGTAGGTCACTAACACTACACTGTTCTGTTTTCAGCATATGCCCTTGAACACACACAGGTTAGTACTTCCCCACACACATGCCTACCCCCATGTACACACACATGTCACTATGTTACACACATACACAAGCATGATTTTTCCCCTATCCTTTATATGTGTACATATGTATATATATATATATATACCAATGTGAAATATGTGATATAATATAATATTACTTTTGCATATATATAGTACGTATATAGACATATAGGAATTGGTATGTATATATGGTACTTGGTATATGTGTTACTTGAATGGTGTTGTTTGCTCTGTGACTTGGAATCATGTTTGATTGGCTAGTATAGGTTTGGTTAGCCTAGTGAGACTTATTAGACTTGTTTGAGTCAGTCTTGAC